>MU006092.1:203292-448797 GCA_010093705.1 Patellaria atrata CBS 101060
GTACAGTATGCTTGAACTGTACAGTATGCTTGAACTGTACAGTATGCTTGAACTGTACAGTATGCTTGAACTGTACAGTATGCTTGAACTGTACACCACACCTGAATCATACATCACGGCCAAATACGAGTAGACACTAGAGAAACGAGCCGACTGTCCAACGAAAATATGTACAGTATAGGTTACCCGACACACCTATAACTCTTCGCAGTTCCCCGAGAACGACCATTCTATGTGAACAACGAAGTATCCAGGTGTGGAAGCATGATGGGTCGGTTGCGATATCGTTCGTACGGAGCAGAGCGTGAGACGGGGGAGTGTATGATTATCTGAATCTGCAATTGAAGGAAGGGGGGGGGGGGGGGGATACGTGAGGTTAGGAAAGGAGGGATCCGCAATTGGGACGAAGATATTGGGTGAAGGAGTGAGATATAGTAAGGAGCCCACGGAGTAGAAATTGACAAGGATTGGATAGCCGTATGGTGAAGATATTCCTTATTTCGAAACTTGAAGAGACTTTCCTGCGTATGATGAGACTTCAATTGCGGTGATATGCTACTGTAACCGCTTTTAGACTCTAGATAAGAGAGGAAAGTAGAGAGAATAAGGGGAAAACTATCACAATGAGTCGTTAGAATATGACCTAGACCTCTAACTCTCGCCTCGAACTGAAAACCTCGCCTTGGATATTATCGAAATAAACCAGAACATGCTCGTAAGTCATATGCTGCTATCATCTAATGCTAGATATCCCATACACAAAAACTGATAACTGTACAACGAAGCCCAAAGTCCATAAGAAGCACCATAACTCATCAGAGCGATACAAAATCAAAGACCCCGTCTGACGCTCCAGACTTGCAACCAAGACCAAAACCCAACCACTAATTCCTCAACGTACAGAGAGACAATGTTGCCCCGAAAAGGAATCCCTACCGCAAGCTCAGGAGACATATCCTACCTACATAGTGTCAAAACAGCAAGCGTTCCGAGTCGAATATACACGATATCGTGTGTAAGTCACACCACCTACCCCACGTCTCAGTCGCCGTCGCACAGCCCACCGCTCTTCTTGTACCACGGTGACACGGCGCGCGTTCGGACGTTGGAGAGGAGACGGTACACTGCAGATGCTCGCTCTGAGACGGCTTAGACTTTGGACTCGGGCTGATTGTTTGTATCGTCTCTTTGACCTTTTCGGAATAATGGAGATGTGATTGCAGTGGGGAATGCTGTGTGATAGACTAAGGTGATCGTTTGAGATGACTCATGAGTGAGTGGGATGGGGGCATGAAAACTCGATGGAAGAGCCGCATGGAAGAAACCTTTTAAGGCAAAGTAAGGGAGAGAGATCTGAGAGGTGGAGGAGCCTCCGGGACTGGGAACTATCGGATATCTACCGTTATGGGTGCGATTCTATTTTCCCATCTTGCTTGTTGAAGAATGAGGCAAAGTGATGAATTTGTTTCCCAAGATCCACCCCCACAGAAGATGCGAGCATAGGGTCATGAGAATGATCAAAGGCGTGGACCGAAGTAAGGGGTATTTGCGTGCGGGATAACATGGAAATTTCTCTTTACCATAAGTTATTCTCGACTCAATCTATCTCATTCTCCAACTTCTTTCCCAAGGCGTCGAATGATGTCGTCAACTACTTTCAGCTCGAAAAATTCTCACACGACTCGCATATTCCCGTTCGAGCACACCGCGCGCCCCCCCTCCCCCCCCTCCTTCCCCCTTCCCCCCATCCCTAGGCTAAGAGCTTTAGCTCCGATCTCGAGCCAGAGAAAGAGGCGATGGGTCCTGCGTTAGCCATCTAGGCGAATATTGATCGCGATGTTAGCGTCACCATCAGACATGGAATCGTCACGTCGCGATCGTAGGAATCAACCTGGTTCGCCGGGAAGTCAATTTTCCACAGATACGGCTGATCATCTTTGCGTTATGCTGGGTCGATGAGGCGGGCTGCCGAATCTCCGGTGGTTCCTCCGGTTAGCGGTATAAGTTGGTGAAAGAAGCTGTGACGGAGGTGTTTCCGTTAGTAAAGAAGCTAAGTGGGATCATGGGGAAATTGAGATCTTTTGACCTGCTTTGTTAGTAAATCGTTCCTCGTTAGTTCATACTCTGATTGGAGATCTTGGAAGAGATTGTTATTCTTAGTGGCTGAGAGTTGCGAGATCTAGTTCTAGCAGGGTTCAAAATGTGGGACACGATCTCATCTGAACAGTTAGCTGCCGAAATCGACTGGTCCTAAGGGTCAGGTCTCGGACTCGATATTATTACCTGGTATTGATATTCGGACGGTTCATCCGATATCACGATAAAAGCCACGGGAGAGTACGTAAGGTTCGGCTCGGTGACAGCTTCTCGGACGACTCCACTTTCCCTCTCAAAACGTACTTTTGCATCCCGCTGCCCATTTGGGACGGAATGACAACTCAATGCCAGCAAGGAACGAGAAAGTCAAAACCCATTTTTCTCGTTTCGGACCTTGGTGCATTTCCAGAACTAACTCTTTCTTCGTCAATTGGGTGGAAAACGCTCCGACACGGCTCGCATGGTGTGTGGAATGAAAACCGGATCGAGTCTCTGGAGACCTGATTATTGCGCTTCTTTGCGCGATGATAACACTACGTGAAGCTAGAGAAAAACATTAATAGAAATATAGCATGATACATGACGATAGAACTCTAGCTATCATGGTGTTGGAGATCGACAATCGCTCCATGACTCTCCCGTACGTACGAGATCTGGCGCGCGAGCCGTCTGTTATCAAGTGCTGCAATAAACTTCGCATCATTCCCGTTTGCGTGCCGTTCCCGAGAACCTTCGACCTTTTCATCTTTTCAAGCCTCAAAATCAATCAAAGTTATAGCCAAGAAATCGGGGGGCCGCCCGCCCCCAGAGAGCCCTGTGCGCGAGCACATACCCTTTCGTACCTGTCGTACATCTGCTCCAAGAGGTACGCGATGTGGGGTAGGAAAAAGAAAGTGATACAGACATGCACCAGATGCCATAGAGAGAGGTGATGGGTAGGGTGGAGGGGAAGCTGAATGATGCCGATTAAGAAGATCACAGACAGCTTGCTGCACTTCTTGCAGAACTTCATGCGCGAGCCCATGCTCGGCTCCCCCAGCAGATGGACTTTACCCTGCGTCAGGCCCTTGGAGAAACTGGAGATTGTAACTTTCGAGCTTACCCTAAAGTAAGCAAGACCACCCGTGAAGGAGCGGTTAGAGGATCTTGTTAAGTCTTGAGAAGTTACTTGTAGAGGTAGTTGTAGGCGTCCAACGTGCAATGAATGTGTGACAACGATAGGATACTGTCGGATCCTTACAGGAAATGTCCGAATCCGACTGCCCTTCATGCCTTCGAAGTGCTCGGTTAGCGATGGAGATTGGATATGATACTATTGACCACGTGGGCGCCGGAGCCCGCAAGAAATAGGAGTGCTGAGGTAGGAGGGAAGTCGGGAACACCAATATCAGAAGCGTAAATGCGAACTGATAATGGGTCTACGAGGTTGCACTTCCGTACTTACAGCCCCGCTATCGCCGAGAATCAAGGCGTAGCTGTGCCTTCACATTTACGAGCAAAACTCTTCAAATCTCACCCTTAGCGAGCTGAGAAAGGGCGCGTAAAAAGGGAGCTGGAATAAGCTGGGAGGCTGGCTTAACCGCTCACCTTCCCAAAGAGACGCTTTGCGCGGAGCGACCTGAGATGAAAACGAAAGTCAAAACAACAGAGACACCATGGCTTGCAGCATTCGAGTGGGGCCTAGATCATCGGATTTCGACCTGGGAATTGCAATGATGTCCACTCGAGCAGAATCGTGGCGCTTTTTGCTCGACTCTTCTCCGTTCCGTGAGGTTCCTCCTCTTCTCCACGATACAATAAAGCTTGTAAAGGTAGTCCTGTTGGTCCGACACCATAATACCGAAAATTGAGGTATCGTACATTTGGTACAGTAGTGAGTGACTATAAGCATAATTCATAGTTCCCTTCACCGATCCGCGGGATAGCGATCCACAGCGAATCAGTAATTCTCCCAGCAAATCGAGGTAATAACTTCGTCTATCGTCTTGTTGACATGTATAAGACCACAAACCATGAGGGTGTGCTCGGGAAGAAGAGTATGGTGTACAAGTACAATCAAACGGTTTCAGGGGTTTGATTGTCAAGACGGTCTTGTATGATGGTCAAGTCAGAAGACGCTGCTACACCACCTTCGCCTGACATCCACGTCACGCCGCCGTTGATTTGCTTCCCATATTGTGCAAGGCCACGATATCTCGCGTAGATTGCAAAATTCTGCACGAGATTTTCTGTTGAAGGTCACAGATGAAGCTAGGGACGGAGAGTTTCTTTCCCTTGGGAATTCTCGCGGTTTTGCATCTACCTCCGAGTAAACCCGGTAAGTGTAGATCCGCTATCGGCATTTCGGTGTGTAACTAGCTACATCTTCCGTACATGCGCGGATATATGCGAATAATTGCAAAGTACGTGGCGAAAGCCAGTCCACCAGGACCAAATAGTAAGAAATGGAGACATGACAATGAGGTGAGACGCCGCTGCCGGCGCAAGTTTGCCAGCAGATGGTATGATACTGAGAACGAGGAGCGCCTTGATGCAGTGAAACGCTCACATGGAGTTCACGCCAATTCCGATCCCAACCATAATGACACAATTGTACAACAGAGACCAAATACCCTAATCCTTTCCAGAAGAACAGCTACATGAGTGATATCCTCCATACCTAATTCGACCCGCATTCCGCAAAGATCCATCTCCTTGATACCTTCTACCCATCCATGCAATAACTTTTTGATTTGAAAATGCTTTTACAAGTAGAACACCGCCGAAGAAGATAAATGCGTGACAAAAATGGTTAATAAATACAATGTGGAAGAAGTAGTAGATCGACTCCTATACAAGGAGATTACTGAAGAGGATTTCGTAGATGTCGATTATGTTAGTAGCGATAAATGCCGAGACCAGTTCGATTGGTCAAACCCTCCATGTAGAAACACCGTGGGCAGGAAATGTTGCTCCATCGAACCGTAGAGATGATCATGAAGGACGTAAGAGATGTTGCGTAAGGACGTGAGGTTGAAGTTGGATAGAAGCGTGTTCGAAATCCGTTTAGGGGACTGTCAAGCGGCGCTTCATGTCTCGGACTTGATCGAAAGAGCTGGCGTATCCTCGGAGCTCGTTGATCGCCTTAGCTGATAGTCCATGGACAGTGGTGTTGCTGGACATTGATGAGAGAGAGGAGCGAGATGAGGATGGTGTAAGACCACGCTTCGACTGTTGATTCTGTGTGGTCGAACTCGAAGCTGGTTGAGAAAAGTAAGGATTGCGTGATGAGGAGGTACTCGATGTGGGACTTGTTGGAGGAGAGTCATGCCTCGAGGGCATTTTATATGCCGCAAAATTAACGGCAGGTGGAAGGTAGAAGCCTGAATGATTGCCCGTAGACGTCCACGACGAAGGAGCAGATGTCGAGGGGAAATTGTAAGGTGAGGCTGGTTCAGATGTTCCGGCTTTCTCGAGGTCTGTCAATCGACATGCCTGAGAGCAATATGCTCCCTCAGCAATCTGCTTGTCGCAGTACAGACAGAAGTCGTGGGACCAATCCATATCGGAAGCCATGGTAGATAGAAGAGAAGACGATGGGGTGAGGACAAGGCAGACAGCTCGGTGAATGAGCAGATTTTCAAAGGACTGTGAGGTTCGATATAAGCATAGAGGCTCAACCTTTGGGGATGAGACAGTATAGTGGTGAGTCAGATCAGAGGGAAATGGTGTGCTGAATTAGTTATGGTGACGAAGAAGATGGAAGCTCGTGATGCTTGAGTTTAATTGCTTCATGAAGACATGTTGACGGTGTGATGGAGTGGTAAGGCCGAAAGAGGGTGGGACTACTTCTGTATTTGTATCAAGGTGGAGAAGTGAAGGCATGTTGGCGAGTTGCAGAAATTCTGACCAAGGACTCAGGCACACTGAAGGACGATGGCGAATCAGGTGGTGACCCCAAAAGCACAGATGCAGGTCTGAACAGTTCTGGGCATCAAGGGTGCTTGTGTGGGATGTGGTGGAGACATGGAGGGAAGGGGAGTGGACTGTAAAGTTAAGCACGGTTAGCAAAATGGATGAGTTCAAGGATTCGGCAGCCTTCATGGTTCATAACCCCAAAAAGATGGTGGCGTTTTTTCCTTTCTGTCTCTGAGACTTTTGATGCGCAAGCAAGCAGCTTCCTGCAAGCCAAAACTGGGGCTTGCTGCAGTAGTTGCTGGCGTCTTTTTCACCCCAACCTCGAAAATGTCCACCTTGACTAACCTTAAGCACTCCGCAGGACATAACCCTTGTCACCCTTTTAAAATGCCCCTAAGGACTAAGGTAACCTTCGGTACAGACTTTACTACTCTTACCTTACAGACTAATATTTTACTCCTCTTTTTAGCAGGCACGATTATTGGCAACCTCGTCGACACAAATCTGGCAGGCGTGGCGGGTTCCCCCCAAAACACCCCAAACGTATCAAAATAACCCGACTTACACCTGGCAGACCAACATTCTCTTCACTTTCTGATGCACTTTCAAGCATTATTCAAGGCTCAAGCCCATGGTGCGTAAGCTAGAACTAATAAATAAGCAAGTCTGGGGCACAGACAGAACATGGTAGGTCATTGCGAAGCGTGTCTTGCGAGCCGCGCCTGAGGAATCTTTTCGTCTTTGCCGCCTTAACCTGTGCGCAGTCATGCTATTCTTTGTGTTCAATCACCCGAACGATCAACAAGGGATCATCTCTACCACTCTGGCAATAATCGTCCATCAAGTCTTCCGTATACTTTTTGTTACTCAGACCCCATCAGCAGGCGACCCATCATGGGTTCACTGGTCATCATCATGGGACACTTCCAAATAACAATCATAATACTGGTGAACTGGTGGGAGCGAATTAAGGCTCTTGTTTCGTAGCTGAATTTTCACATTCTACTCAGCTGACGATTCTCATTCGTCCATTAGCTGAAATTATGATTATCGATGATGGTTCGAGAAATAAAGACGCGATCACTTCTGCGGCGAAGTTACAAGCAGTATTCATGCCCCTTTCAGCTCGTGTACGCGTTACAAAATAGGAGAGACGGGCGACTCGCCCATACCTGAGCAAGCCTGTTCGAAATCTGATGTCTGCAGCAGGATCGGTACAGAAAGAATGCGGCGAGCTTTCTCAGACGTGCCAGGAGAAATTTTACATATCTACCTGGAAAGAGAAGATTTCTTCGTACGATGGGTTACCTCCGATTCTCTACTGATACTCTAAACTCTTTGCATTATTACTGATCAACAAACCGAGACTGCCGAAAATAAGACTTATTTTCAGGCTGAACAAGAGTACAAGACAACCGGTCTGTTTTTTTGTCATCTGGCCTTGCGCTATGATTAGTTGATGACTAGAAGGTTGCCTGAGCAGCACTATACACGAGTACAAGGCTACAAAGCAGGAACCAAACGTTCTCGCGGCTTACCGTCAGCAAACAAGGTACAGTGAAGTCTACTTTAGCCTTACGGGTACATGGTCGTCTACCTGTTTCGTTCACTTTCTCTGCTCCAAATCTTCCTCGATATGCAAAATGATGATAATCATCTAGACCTCTTCATCTGAAGGGAGTCTGATGCGACAAGTCCAAGCTCAACCAAAATCGGTTGATACTGTCGCACAGCATGATTCTGAAGGGAGAACTCAAGACATGGGCAAGATGGAGGTTTCCAAGCGATGTAAGCAGCTCTAGGGAGAAATTTGAAAATTCTCAACTTTCGCCACCTCTAATTTGCATCTGGTATGGTAAAGATCCTCGGTCCTAGCACTACTTGTACGCGTATCTAACGTTCTGATTTACTTTGTACTCCCACCGAGGTCATTCTCCTGAAGCTATAGTAAGAACATGATAGTTGTCTACTGATAACTACCTTACACCTGACCCCCTTAGTTTCGTGCTTGAGATAATCATACCAGGTTCGGTTTGAATCCACCTCCAATAACAGGAACGATAGATGGCGAAAGGGCCCTGTTTCATGCACCCGACCAATACTTGTCTCGTACCTGCTTCTGAATTTTCAGTATTGCCTTGGTTACTCCTCTCGGGCGAACTCCAAGCTAGCAGTCCACTACAACGGCGCCGGCGGTTTCCCGTGAACTAACTTGATTGATGGGAGGGTTACCCGATTCTGGAATCTGGGCCTGTGCATAAGTCACATCTAGTTCTAACTTCTAAGGGCTGCCTAGGTACACGATCGTTTTCATCATCTCTTCAGGATGGGTTACGATACTACGAATATCTTGTCTCACAAGACCGTTATCAGGACGTTTAGAGGTTCATCCAAGTCGCAATCAATGCCCTTTAATTTTCCGGTCTAACCGGCTTGCGATTACTCCTCATATTAATCTGTAAGCCGACTATCTATATGTCCTTCTCACCAAAGGAGGGCGCAAGTATGAAGCAATGGGCTTAGCTGCCAACCATGTCTACAAGCCGTATGGGCTATGGCGCGAACCTCTTGGTTAAAACTCTATTGCTTGACGTGCAGAAAGATTAGAGGAAGTTCATTCGCTAGCCTCGCTTCATAGGACAAGGTTTAGAAGAGCAACCCCCCCCCCACACACGGACGACACTGGCCCCAACCTAAGGCTTGCGTTCCTCTAGGCACCCCAGTTCTAAGGCTCCTCGAAGAACGTAAAAGTCATCTTCAAGGCTTTTACCCTTGAGTTGGTACTTTCTGGCAGGATTTCAACCGGGTGGCGGATCCAGTACGTAGACAGCGGAAAGACTGAGACTGAATCCCATGAAGAAGTGCCCTTCTCAAGTAGTATATGGAGTATTGTACTCTCCTACTGTGTACCCTACAGTGCAGTACAGTTCCTCCACCGGATCCTACCTTACTCCCTTGGTTCTAGTTTACCTACCTTCACCAGTCAGTGCGTTATATTAATTGTATCGTGCGCTCGCCTTTGTGCAAAAGCTTAAGTTACGCAAGCTGTCTGTTATTTCCAATTTCAGTTTGAAACAGCCAGGAGAATAACCAATTATACTATCAGTAAGACTCTTGGCATCCCCGCAAAAAAAAAAACATCTGAATTCACGCACTGTTCACACTTTGTCCAAGGGAAAGTGGCGCACGTACTACAAACTGACTACTGACTTCCACTTCGTCCTCCATCCCAGATTTCAAGCGGGAGCTACGGCAGCCTAAAAAGACAAATCTCCTTTGTTGAAAGTTAGGATGACTTCGCAAGACGAAGATATTTCAACTCGTCCGTCTTTCTTTTCCAAGCCATTTTAGAACTGGCCACAGTATCTTGTCTGACAATCTCGGACTATCCAAGACGCTTTTCATCTCTTATACTTTTCATCTCTTATACTTTTAGTAAGTGGAGTATACTATCCCAGCTAAAAGGATTGCATTTATTGAGCACAGTAGTAAGCCCATTGTACCGGTCACGCCAAGTTCTGCTTGCGGATTGAACTGATTGACCCATCTTGCATTCGAACTTACATACGGGTCCCTTGGGCGCTTGCGTCTATACGTAGCCTCGTAACATCTCGTCTACCAGCTCGGCGCCTATGAATCTCCCGAAATTGGTGTCCGATATTAACTACTTACTGCTAATTCGGGACAACAACAGCAATCTATCTTCTTCATTAATTCAAAGTTAGGTCTTACCCTTCCCAACTGGAATCCCCTCTCAGCGCCATCTACACGCTCTGTCGTCCGGCTGCAACGTGCTGATGCGATTTAATATATATCCCACGACCCGAAACACACTTATGGAACGGATAAATTCGAGATAAGCTCAAGTACCATCCTTTACTGCAAGTCGGAAACTTTCCGTTAGATGAACTGCATCATCGCTCTCATACTAAAGGTCTCTCTTATAACCTAGGCTCAATATTATATACGTCTGGTTCCAGGATAGTATTCTGGTCGCGTGGGGGATCCGCTGAAGGAGGAAGAGTAGGGACGAGGGATGAGAGTGGGAGCAGGCCAGATTCTCGGTCTTCCTTTCTCTCAGTCAAGGGCTAGCGAATTCTTCATCAACTTCCCGCAATCTATGGATTTGAAAAGCAGACCAGTTTTTGACACGAGTAGGATGCATACCCGAAAGACGCCGTGACACGATAGACGCTTCTTTGAATTCTCGGGTCTCTATATCAGCTCATTGCTATTGTATCTCTACCTTGTCACGGAATCATGCCAGCCGTCGCACAGTACATGGTTATTCCGCCTTACACCCTAGGCAAAGACGTTTCGAAAACGTGTGGTTACGAGGTAGGAGATGATGTTCCTACATGATTCTCTCGAAGTATAGGCTGCAACTCCTTGATCATTCCACAGCGTCTATTCACCAGGCTGCGCCCGTGGAAGCGCAAGGCAAACGTCACCGCGATATTTGCCTCTTTCGTGGATCCCACAATCGTACCATTTCGCTGCGGCCACCCAGCCAAAATGCATTCTTCCGGCCTTGGGAAACCCATGATGAGGGAATTACATCTGCGAGCATCCTACAGTTCTCCGCAGACCATGTATGTCATTCTTTCATTCTTTTGATCTAGCAATGGGTTTGAAACACTGTCAAGACCCACAAGAAGGTAGGAATGTTTTTGAAGCCCTTGAAGGAGCAGATATGCAAAGGTGCAGAGAAAATTTGCAGCGCTGTTTAGGACAGTAGGTAGAAGGGATGTGAATCCTCCGTGCGCGAAGCTGATCAGTGAAAATCCTCTTCGCCATCAACCTTGTCAGCAGAACGAGCCAGTGCGAACATCAAACATCGTCATCAAGTCAAGTCAAGTCAAGAATAGCACACGCGCTCATTTCCGTTTTGGACAAGGTCCACGGCTCGCACACAGCGGGAGCTGCGGGACAGACCTTCGCGGGCGATCCACACATCGGGATCTCTATCGGGGAGGCGGCATAGTCACCTCTGTACCTTTCTACTGGGTACCGACTAGGCCGCTTCGAACGTCGCCGTCCCCCACTTAGAAACTTATTGACCACGTCTGAAATCCTTTTAACGGACTTTTTGTTATCAGTGCACTGAATTTTCTGTTGCTTCATCTCGCTTCAGTATTGCTTCACACTGTGATGGACCCATCATTTGGAGAAAAATTCATAGAGTGGAGAGGTTGCTGTGTTGTTTTTCGTCTATGGATTGTGAAAATTTTCTTTCGGTTCCAATCAGAGTCATGAGCAAGGTTTATTCTTCAACGAACAACTCCTTCCGCTGAAGATTTTTACCTTTATTCTTGTGTCTCCGTGTCTCTCTGAAACATCGGGACGGCGGGAGCGTCAATGATTGGATCAGAAAAGCGAAAACATCATGAATTTATTAAAAGTTATCGAATATTGGTTTGCTGGCAGTGAATATTCCAAGTTTTCTGCCTTTTGCCCCATCATTTCAATTGTCAAAGTCATAGCCCATATGAAAGTTTCTGTACACTCATCCCAAATCCCGCACAATCTATCCACCAAGGCAACGTGTCTCGAATCAGACCTCATAATGGACTTTAATGAAAATTTCTTCATGCTGCAGTTAGGATTGTGTTCCTGAGACAGACTTTGGCCCCAAGTACTTACGAGTAGATCATGTTTCATACCCCAGAAAGGGGCTCAAAAACTCGTGCATCTTTTTAATCAATCAGATCTTCAACGGATATCCTACGTTCGTCAGATTCAGTGCTGAGATTCAAGCCCTTCCCGTGCAGGAGAAAAAGCTAATGGCGTGAGTTTTAGATCATCGTTACGGAAAGGCTACGGACAGAACCTTGTCAGGTCCGAATTGTCCGATCTGACGACCTCCACTTGAACAGTCAGCAACTTCACCGTAGCACAATTATTGATTGAAGAAATTTTTTCTACAGCGCATGGTAAGCACACACCTTTCGCCGAACATCTGGACCTACCTCCTGCTTTAACCATGCACCCCAAGCTGCGGTCAAACACTTCCAGTCCGACATGTGCGAATACCGCAGTGTAGGCGCGTGGATAGGTTCCCGCATCGGGAAGCTCTGGTACTGAGGTACTCGGTGCGAAATCTTCAAAAGCAATTATAAGCCCACGGGCATCGTCAATGCGTGACGTGCATGTTCAGCTTCGGATTTGAAATGCAATGACCTGGCCAGAACGGAGTCTCCTTACGCATTCCAGTTTCTGAGCAGACGTAGCAGCTAACCTCGCTGCTCTTGATAGGATCCAGTGTCTGCACCGACGGGAAATCCACGAGGGTACCTGCATCAAGGATTTGAATGACGCTTTAGGGGATGAGCGACTGCCACATCGAGATTGCCCACGTCCGTGTGGGAGGAATGCGGGATTGCGGCTCCAGTGCATAGAGGATTGAAGAGAAAACCTTCGCGAAAGGTCTTTGCAGTGAGACTCCGTTGGCCTAACAACGTCCTTGACCAACCTACCAAGAAGTTGTCGGGAAGGATTGCATTAGTGAGGAAAACGTACGAAGTGATACAAAATACAGAGTTTGCTCTGTTTAAAGGATTGCGTTAGTGGAGAAGAGCAACGTAGGAATGTCGTCGTCGTCGGATTTGATCGGTGATGTCTCTATGTCATTGTGAATGCTTCTGGAAGGAACGGCGACTCCTACGGGAATAAGTGAGTATCGATGTGAGTCGAAGTGTTTAGGTGCCCTTTCTATCTAACCAGTCACTGGATATTGAGGTGAGTCGAAGTGTTCAGATACCCTTCGAGTCTAACAAGTGAATGAACTTCACCTCTGATACTTTCTTTCATTACTCTCCCTGGAGTCATGCATATCGTAAGATCTCTTGTTAGTCAATCAAACATCAGATACCGCATGAAATATAGTTTAGAGATGCTGTCTCTTATAATATACGGTTATGCGGCGGTCCCCCTATCTAGTAAATAATTCGTCTCAGTAGTGTTCAGTTTGTCCGTCACTTTATTCTTTCAGCCAACCTTTTTATCAATAGCATCGAAGAATAGAAATGTACTATGATATACAAGTCTCTTTTCAATCACTGTTATAACTCTATGTGATAACTCTAACATACAAGCCCATACAAAGCGCCCTAATGCCTCACCTCCCCTTTTTCATCATATGTCCTCCGTCTACCTGCTCACCAGACCCGCGTGTCTACCACCCCTCAAATTACATACCATGAATCTACACTCCAACAAAATCCCGCCTCGCTCACCAAACCTGGAGCCACTCCAACACCCCCACCCTTAAACCTCACGCAACGCCATCCCTTGACAAAATTGATCTCACCTATTACAATCCCCCTTAGCACTCGAGACGTCTCAACCATGTAATCCACCATCGAATACGTGTTGAAGCAAAAGAACGGATCTACCCCACGTTTGACTGCGTGCTCCACTACTCGGTATATGGCTGATCCCATTACAGGACCGCGAGCATAGTCACCCAGCTATGCCTTTCGAAGACCGTACGAACCAGACGAAGTAGCACAGTTTGGAACTGCACCTTCATCAAGCACGTTCCGTGCGGACCCTGAAGATATTGCAGATTTCCCCGAAAGCTGGCCTGTTGCTGTAGACTTTGAAGACCTGGGTATCGTGGAGGACTTCCAGGAAGAACGATCTCTTGGTGGGGGATCTGAAAGATGGGGGATGTTGTTGGAGATTGACGTGAAGTTGCGGATCTGGGAGATTAGTCTCCTCTTGCCGAAGGTGACTCTCCCGTAGACCCCGAAGACGTGAGTGGTCTTCTTGTCGTACATGCTCCTCACCTGCTTCTGTGTGGGGAGATGATGCAAAGAGCTCCTTACATCGTTCAGGCAAATGTCTATCCTTCCCCAGGAACCGTAGTAATAGAACTAGAGTAACTTATCAAAGGGTTACGTACCTTGACCTTCCTGGATGTTATGATTTAAAGTTATGGAATATTGAGACTCGCTATCTGACTTTGCCTGAGGGTCTCAAGCTGGTCTGAAGTGGAAGATGAGTGAAAGAGGAGAGCATAACTTTCGGCAATTTCTCGCTTACCGCTTCTTTGATATGAATCAGATAGACTGTTTTCAACATGATTTTCTTCCGGTTATACCAAGCGGACCAAAGAAGCCATAAGAGTAGGATGCCAAACTCACATGAAAGGGGATACCCTGACTAACGTAAGACCCAAGGAGCATGTCTACGGTGTCATATGTGTGAAAAAACCCACTTGGGTTTCTATTTTGGTAGTAATCCTAAACTACGCCCGCAGTCCAAGTCTTCGCTCAAGGCGAAAAGCTTCCCCATACACAAGTTCTCCACCAACGCCAAACAGGAAGATTCAGACCAAGCGAATGTACAGTACCCAGGACCACCATCCAACACCGAGACAAAGGGAAGTGCAGGCGCAAGAGGACCATTCCTCTGTACGCCCGCATGAATGAATGACTGAAGGAGAGACGGGGATGATGAGAAAAGAAAGGATAAGGAGGTGGACTGGTCCATACTCCAACCACCCCTTTTTCCATCGATAAAAGCACCTCTCACACTTCCGCCGTCCGCATCTCAACAGTAGCGACCTCCGCCATTGTCTTCTCGTCACTCTTCGCACCCTCTCCCTCTGCAGCCGGTGGCGCCTCCTTAACCTTCTTCGCCTCCATCTTCCTCTTCATCCGTTCCGCCCACTCCCTACTAGCGACCCTGCCCCTCTCCGCCGCCTCCGCCCTCGCTTTTCTTGCCGCTTCCTCCTTCTCCTTCCTCTTCCTCTCCAGGTCTTCTTTCTCGACTTTGTCACGCTTGAAGATCGCTTTTCCGGTCAAGGGTTTGCTAGCGGGAGCTGCCTTGCGCTCGCCTGCTGCTTTGTCGGCTGTCGTTGAGGCCGAAGATTCGCGAGTTAGGGAGTTGGAAGTGGTGTTGGATGCGGTGCGGGACTTAGAACTATTTGGCGCGGGCTTCGGTCTGAGAGGAGCCGCGGTGTTCGCCCCTGTTGAAATGATAGACGCACGCTTTGCCGCGGCTCCATCTGCTACACCGATAGCTGACGTCCTCTCACTGGGTAGTTCGCCTCTCATAAGGCTCTCTCTAGCCCTACTCGCTGCTGTGGTACGGACTACGGGTGCCTTTGTGGCTCGAACGAGGGGTTTCTTCATCTCTTTTACAGCGACAATGACCTCGTCCTTCTTTTCTTCGACTACATCTTTCTCCTCCTTTCCGTTCTTCTCCTCTTCCTTGGCTTTTCTGGCTTTTTCGTCACGCTTCAACCTTTCCTCTCTCTGTGCCTTCAACTTTGCAGCTACCGCCTCCCCTGGAAGCGTGAACGTCGACTTTGTTGGCGCTTTCTTCGACTTCGGCGGCGGCGGGGGTGTAGGAAAAGATAGCGAAATGGGACGACGGCGGGAAGCGAGGTAGTCTGTTGGTTCGCCAGGAACTTTGTCCAAGTCACAGATGTCTTTCCCTTTACCTCTGGCGGCTTCTACTTGCTCGGATGCGAGACCTGGATGCCTGGTTTTCTTTGCATCTGCCTGCGCTTTGAAAGACTTCCTCCTTTCTTCTGAGGTTATTCTTGTACTAATAGAGTGACGGACGTTACTCGCACGAGCTAGCGACGCTTTCGTAGGCCGAGGTTTAGATTCCTTGAGAGAGACCGGAGCACGGGGTACTGGTGCTTTGCGCACTGTAGAATTGGTATTTACCTGCTTCGCGGCGACAATTTTACCCGCAGTATTAGGTTTCGCAGGCATTTTTGCCTTTGCAGCTGTCTTCTTTCTCGGCTTCTTGGGAGATGTTGGCGAGTCTAGGGATGGAAGAGCCTTTCCAACTTCCTCAATAGCTTCTTCTAACGCGTCGATAGCGTCTATGGACTCTTCAAGTCGGAGAGTCGACTTGGTTGGTGAGCGGGAAGGGGAGCGGACGCTGAGTTGCTCAATAGGAGAAGTGGGCATGGGTTCCTCAGTAAGCTTCTCGGATACGAGAGTCTTGGGCTCCTCAATGGTGCGTATTGGAGTAGGCTGTACTTCTACTTCTGCGACAAGTTCGGCGTCCACTTCATCTTTGGCCGGCTCGTCTACACGGATCTCTGGAGTTGAGTCCGAAACAACAGATTCCTTCATCTGTGCGTTCGCAAGATCTTCCTCTTGTTTCGCAAGTTGGCGTCTTGTCAAGCGGACGGAGCGCGCGGGAGGGGAAACAGATCGTTCGTCTTTGATCGGGACTTGAACCATGTCTGCCAGATAACATCAGCATTATCCTCTCTTGAACACTCAAGAACGTCGAAGATAATCAACTCACCACCGCTATCCTCCCTCATCAATTCCTCCCTCGCAGCATCGCTCGCCGGACTCCCAGCCGTGATCCTCTCATCCTCCAAAACTTCGGGTACTACCTGCTCTGTCTGCTCTTCACTCATAACGTCCTCTTCATCCTCTTCCTTTTTCGTCTTTCTACACTTCCTCTTTGGCCTTCCTGGCGTCTTCTTCGCGCCCTTCGCGATTGGCATCTCTACTGCTTCCTGCTCGAGGGTATTTACGTCAATTTCACCTAGCGCCGCGCGTTTCTGCTGTTCAATTGGATTCTTAGTTACGAGGATGTCATCATCAACGTCTGCACTGATCTCAATGTTGTCGTTGTGGAGTCCGACGTTCTCGTTCCTCGCAGTAGCGCGCGTCTTTCGTGGCATCTCGGTGGTTCCACGTAGAACTGCAGTCTGCAGGGGTTAGACAATCAGAATCCTCTCAAAAGATCCAAAAAGTGTTATGCCGTTATGAACGTTATGTTAGGATCCCAGCGTAAATACCTAGAATGTGGAGATTGCACAGAGTAATTATCGAGTTTATGTTTGGTTGTTTACGAAACTCGAAGATCCATTGTGTTTGACTCGCGCAGGATGTAAACAACAGGGTCAGTGCGGAGCGCTAGGCTATATGGGGATAGACGCGACAACTTTATCTCGGGCTCAACTGCATCATCGGATGAGGGATCTGGGAAGGATTTGTAGGATACGAATAGCTTTTTAGAAGGATTATGGCTACGATTACTCACTCTTAGTATGAGTTGAGTATAGGGTTACTGCGTTCTCTATCTATCCGAAGTAGCAATAGGTACTGAGGGAGATGTGTGACCATCACTCCGCTGAAGACCATTCGTCTGAATGTAAATTCTAGATGAGAACGTTATCATAGAGAAAAGGGATCACTACACTCTATGGATGAGCCTTCCATAGTGCAGAATCAGATAGTCATGAATCATGTCATTCGTCTGAAGTTGTATATTCTTGGACACAACAACAACTTTCGTCCGAATCACAAAATCGCACGGAGAACATATGAAATCTCCTTGATTGATACAACTACATACTCACACCTTCCCGTCTCCATATATGACCTCACCACCAGCAGTTATGTTCACAATACCAATGCTCTATTAAAAAAAATGCAAAATGAAAACCCGTGCATTAACTAGTCGGGTACAGTAGTTCCACCCATAATGCTGGAGGGCTTTCATGGATCTCATGATGCCGTGCTTACTCAGATCCACTGAACGCCAACCTCTAGAGCACTACTCTTGGACGAGTAGGCTATGTGGTATCATGCTGCCGAGAATAACAGAAAATTTAACCAGATCTATGCGTATGCCATTCGAACACCAGATGCACCGTCCACAACCATGCGTTGAAACAAAAGAAAGTCCATGATAGTGCCCATGAGATTAGGGTTGCCGGTATTAGTAGGAGGTAAATGCCGGCGGAAAGTGTGGTACCGGGGAGTCATGAGCTAACGGTCAGGGGTGATTTCATACCGACATTTGCGGACGTCGTACGAAGCGGACCATCCATTTTTTTGATAGGAGGTAAGAAGAAATTTGATCGCGCGAGCCAAGTAATAACTCGCTCATCAAATGTCTCTAGAAATCGTTCGTCCAGAGTGCGTGCCTTGGCGCCAGCATACGCGTGATATTCGGCAATAATGTTCTCCATGCTCTCACCTAGGACTTTTCGGAATGAACCAACGACGCAGCCGGTACGATGCTTCCCTTTGTTGCAGTGAATCAGGAGGGGATAATTTGAGCGGTCAAGAACAACACCAAGGGCAGCTGCCATTTGGCACGTATCGATACGAATTTCTTCCTTATTCGCACGGATGTGGACGGTGATGTGTTGGATGCCATTCTCACGCATGAATTGCACATGCTCATCAGGATATGGCTCTGGAACCACAGTCAAGACCGTCTTCAGCTTTAAGCTCTTTAAGAAGGCGTAATTCTCCGCTTGAGGAAAGCTGCTACGGTAGATTTGACGAGGGAGCACTGCGCCGAAATTTTCGGGTGGAATAAGTGACTGGAGTCTTTCTGGACATTTATGAGTATAGTCGCGCGGAGGAGTATTCGAGCGACTACGTGGGCGTGTTGAATGAACTGCATCGCACCAGTCAGACAAATTCTTTGGGAAGGTAGTAGAATCAAGGTAGTAAATACCTCTCACGGCATTCTCTTCCACTGAAGCTTGTACACTATAGCTGCCAGCATTCTCATCAGAATATGCGGCCTCGATACTACGAGCTACTGTTTGGGCAATCTTGACAACAGGATTCGACACTTCTTCATCTTCAAACGCAACAGCACCATTCATCCTTGAATCCATTGTTGAAAGCTTTGGGTTGAGGATCTCTGAAGCTTCGAGAGAAGCGTTGATTTCAAACAAGGGTTGTGTAAGCTGTTTGAAGCTTATAGTATGTAGGGGTTAGATACGGATTATTGAGATGATAGAGAGAATACGTGTGTGGGAGAGCGAAGCTTGGGATTCTATAAGGGTAGCAATGTCTGAATGGCTTGTCAGTTAAATCGAATTTGGATCCGCAAGCTGTTGGTTGCGCGGATCGATGAGCAGCAATGCAGCGGGGATATACACCGACATACCTTGCTTCAAAAAGAGTTATATTAACCACATCTTGTATGATTGTAGCTGAACGGTACCGGGTGGAAGTTCAGTTCACAATGGCGAAGCTTTGGAGAGGAACAGGGAGATGTCGAGAGGGAAGGTGTGTCGTGTGCGATCTACTTTGGACGCGTAAGGGTACCTCGCAGCAGTAGCGAGTGGTATAACCGTGGGAGATGTCAGGTACGGTTCCAAGCTCGAGTAGCTGTGTTGAGGATGTTCAACTGTGGAACGCGGTGACCTGTCAAGCGTTTTACAGGCTCGTGTTGGGTCTCTAAGTCGCCGTGAATGCCCTATTTCTGTCTAAGATCTGCTTGGAATGGCCAGGTTGGAGGTGTCACAAGAGGTCAAGGTGTTTGAACCGTGTTGTCTGATTCACGGTGGTATGAAGGTTTCAGACATGATGGAAGAGAGGAGTGAGGCGTATTAGGAGGTCAGCATGTGGGTAGAAATCATGAGAGTGGGATAGTCAAGTTCTGGGAGAATCGCGGGTATGGAAGAGGCCGGAAGCTTTGAAGATCTAAAAGTTCTTAGTTCCACGGGAGTGCTTTAACTTTGCCTGAACTTATGACGCGGTGCCTTTGTTTTAAACGAGAAAGAAGTCGAAGGATTTGTTTGATAATCTTTCACCCTGTTTGCTTTCAACTTTTTTTCAGTCCATAAAAGAAGATTCTCATACAGTCAGTCCCTCATGATTTCATGGGGATGGGGAGGCGTGGGAGGTTGAGGCTGATGAATAAGTGGGTTGAATAAAAATGGTATGACCGTATGTGGGATTTTGTGCACAGCATAAAGGCACACCTTCCTAATAGGTGCAAACGACTCGCCACAATAAGGTAAACTTACACGTGACTCTGGGGCTTCCGGTAGAACTTTCCTTCCCCCATTTCTGCCAGTGGGCTCTGACCGCCTGAGCAATGAACGAATCGGGCAAGGTCTCTTTCTACTCCTCTCATCTCACCTCACATCATCACATGTTCACAACTCCACCTTCAACCTCGCATCATCCTGAAAACGCTAATTTGAATTCTTCATAGCAATGAACCCTAGCTCAATTGACCTCCTTCTCCTCATCTCTTCCTAAACCCCCTCCATTAAATTCTCTTCTAAACATTCAATTGCGTCCACCACCAACCAGAATATAAGACTCCTCAAGATGGAGGTCTCCTCACCGCCTCCAGCACCGTTCAACCACACTACCCACGCTCGTCGCTCTTTTCCCAACCTCACCCACCTCTCCCTCGCACCACTCAGCTCTCGCTTCCCCATCGACGACGAGGACATCGACGTGCATAATCATCCTACACTCCACGCCCACTTCGACTTACCGACTCCACGCACTTCATACATCCAGGGCAAATCCGCACCCACGACCCCGGGCATCTTATCTCAGAACTCCTCCAATACTCGGCTTCACAAAACAAAGCGGAAGAGCGCATATCTACACGAGAACTACTTTCCAGCCGTTGGGCCCGGAGAGTTTGAGCTCGGTGGCGTGCCGAAAGCGAAGAGCTCGAGCGCCTTACTCCAACCCGTCTTCCAGAAAGCACATACTCGACACGTCGAACTACTCAGCGCGCAGCGGCACATCCCACGGCCCAGTATACAGCAGACCGACGATGAATGGCTCTACCGCGCCGGCCTTGCCATAGCCTCGGAAACCCGCGAGTCAAAAGGACAGGCGTGGCTCGTAAGTCGCGACAGCTCGACCAGCCTCGTTCCCTCCGAGGAAGAAGAAACGTCAACTCGTACCTCAAGAATAACCAGTGAACAGTTTGCAGATGACGAGTATAGTCCCGTCACGCCGCGGTATTCGAGATATGGCAGCAGAGCTGGGAGCAGAGCCGGAAGTAGAGCGGCTAGTGCGAAAAATAGCCGGAGAGGGTCAAGGGTGGGGAGTAGAGTCGATGTCATGACTGCGATTGGGAGCCGCACGTCTGGTGGTGGGGGAGACCCCGAAAGCGACTACTTCGGCCGCGATGTCAGTGTCCTCGAACCCGATTTCATCACCCCCGACTCCGAGAATATCGACGACGAGGAGGAAATTGCGCGTCTCGCTAGGGAGGGGAGTTTTGGCCTCGGCGGTTGGGTTGACAGGCTTATTGGATGGTCACTCTTCAGTGTCGATGAAGACACCGAGGAGACGGACCACGAGAGTGAGGAAGCGGAAGGGAAAGAGATGCCTGAGGAGGAATTGGCGAAAAGGAGAATGCGGGAGGCGAGCAGGAGAAGGGAGGAGAAGGAACGGGTCACGGCTCCGCCGGCGGAACCGGTGCAAGGGGAGGGCAGAGCGCTTGATGAAGAGGGTGGATGGCAGGATGCAGCGTGGTTGTTGAGTGTTGCTTCAAAGGTATTGCTCTAATGTTCAAATGCAAGCACTAGGTCATGATGAAACACATGTTTGAGCGTGGTAAAGGTATATAGACCGTGCGACAGGAATGCACGCTATCAGCATTACCTTCTCCGCACCAGAAATTGCGCTCCTCTACACTACTTACCGTCTGGAATTTCGCTACATGCAGTGCTGGCTGTTACCTCACTCACAACTTTCGGAGCAAATCACCACTATATTTGTGCAGCATGAAGACTGATAGAAGGTCCCGTCATGTCGCGATACAGTAAATATCTGTCCCTTCCCTTCCCTGGGGGTGGCCTCTCTAGCTTACCGTACACTTCAAAGGTCTCGTTAGCTACCTTACCTGTGTAGACGTCGCGTACCACCCAACCGGGCCAAAAGAGAACGATCTTATTACATGTACGCGACCTGCATAGCAGCATCCTGATATTCACGGCAACAGATGGACTGACGAGGCATACCGAAATACCCTTTCGAAGGGGTGACTGGTATCTCTCTCGTATTGTGGTGCATCTGGGATACTGTACCTTTACGCTTGAATGGACGTTTCGACCAGCTGTACAAACGATCGGGAGCTCACCACGAGCTCGAAATAATATTATACAATCATCTGTACAAGAAACGTACCGTACAGTACGCCTCACCATACTGCCCGATTTGCGAGGGGGGGGTATAAGAAACCGCGAGTATGTCTTGGTCGCTCTCAGAACCAGAGGGATCTCTGTGCGGTACGGGTCAGACCGTATGGAGAACTGCAAGCTTTATGGACACCCGAATCATACATGTCTCAAATAGAGGTGCAGAATTCAATTGCGTGTGGCGCTGCTGAGTGTTAGCAAACGTACGGCTACCGGGTGTGAGAGGTAGAGGGGTAAACAAACAAAGTTGACCAGAATTGCGGTGACATGCTCTAAGAAGGAGTGCTTTCCTACGACTAGGGTGTATAGCAGACTGTATTTTCAAGCCCTAGGAGACGTAAAATCCTAAAGTTGATATCGACGACTCCACTAGAATGCGGTGAGATGGGTTGAATTGGAGTAACGTCCAGCAACGAGACTGGTTGCATCCCAAAAATCCATGACATGTCCATTTTTGAACCCTACAGAATATCAGCAAACAATAAAAAATCAATAAACTGAACAGAGGGATCCTGAAACTCTATTCCACCATCCCTCATATAATAATTGGTCACACTGACACGTCGAATTACCTTATGGAGCGGTCTGTGCATTCGTACACCGTTTAAACCGGCGGTGAACTACAGGAACCACAATTCTCCAACCCCAAAGTCGTACAGAAGTACGTGCTCGATAGCTGAAAATGGCGACTCTCACGTCACACAAACTGAAACTCTACGATTGTGGATAGAGAGGGTCTGTGTGATGGGTGGTCCGCATGTCCGTGCTGATTTGAGACACACCATCCGGCCCGAGCTGGAAAGCTAACGGTCCGGTAGACCGTAGTAAGCGTAGCCGAGACACGGGACGTACCGAAAGGATTTAACATCCGCCGCATTGACCAGTCGAGCCCAAACTCAAGGCCCAGCAGCCTAGAATTTGCCCCCTCATTTCTTTCGAAATAAACTTTCCCAACCCGAGATGCTTAGGGCTGAGCTATCTTCAAGGATTTCAATTAGCTTGTGATATTGCAAACGAGTCATTGAATCTGACATGAGTAAAAAAGAAGGCTCTCCATCACGGTGCCTTGAGGGGTTTCTATCTCATCTCACGAGCCGCCTCAGCCGCTCGTACTATCCCAAGCCCTAGGTAGGATTTCTATTCACCGTTGGAACCTCGGTGTCGGAAGCACTACCATTGTCATTGGCCAGTTCGCGCGGTTGATGAGATAAGCCGGCTCCTGTGGCGGATTAATTGATAACTGGGTCCTGTGGCGCTTGGTAGTGCAGAGAAAGCTGGATAGCATGCGATGTTGGACCGATATGGCGGGCTCTGATAAGGCTGAGTGTTTCTGCCCAAACCGCCGTCTCGAGATCCTGCGCGTTGTGATTGCAAGTCCGAGTGGCGTTTTGGCTTGTTGATGGGGTTTGAGCGCATGTGGGTGGGGTCGGTCTGTTTATTGGAGACGTTTTTCGAGCTGATGGTCAACGCAGCTGGTTGGTCGGACCGCTTGTGGAGCGGCGGGTTTTGTTGTGAAGATGATCTTTGGACGGTAGGGCTGGAGCTAGAGCATTTGGGCAAATGGTACCCGAATTCGGTTACTGCCGATATATATTGAAAAAGAATGATATGTGATGAAGCGGCTCGTTGCAGTTTTGCGCTGGGTATCAGCTGGGGTAGCTGTTGGTGTAACTGTTTACTAGGCGCGATGTAGCTGAATATGCTGAGGATCGGGAGCTTGGGAGAATGTAAGTTGGAGGGTCGTTCAGGCGGGTATATGCGGTGTTGCGGCGTGGTTATCTCGCAGTATCTTGCATTCATTATTCTGAACCCGCGGACAAGCATTCCTGTCTGTTCCGAGCTCAGTATAACCAGGAGATGAGACGAGAAGATCTCAATCATGCAGCGTTCATGCGGATGAATTGTGCAGGTCCGAGATGGGCTGTTACAGTCGTATCATAAGCTAGCTGCGAGTTATGATAAGAGGTGAGGTCAGCGTTCCGCGGATTATCCCTTCTTCTAGAGAGTTGACGAGGCAACAATTCGCGATATATCTTGATAGTGACAAGATTGATATTAGCACTTCTGTCAAGGATTCCCACGGCCGAAAAGTGGATAGTGAAGGAGTGGAGACATCTTGAGTTGAAGCGGGTTTTATTGTTTCGTTCTTGCTGAACTTGCTCTTTCTCAAAGGAGAATGAATGTACGACTGCCAGAACTTATCAACGACCAGATTATCTAATGAGGAATTATTTGTCTATACTCAAAATACTTGGAATACATTACTATTTATTTAAGTATAGTGACGAAGCACGTACCTCCACTGCCTAATTATGTTCAGCGTCAATTACTTAAACACCATACAACAACATCTCCTTTTCTTCTCCAATCATCATGCCAATGAGTGTTGAACCCTCTCCAACATTCCACGTAACCATTATTTCCAAATGCTCCGACACCATCAAGTAATTGTTTCATCTCCTCCTCCAGCTGTGCAAAGAAGACGAGATATTCTGGCCACGCTCTCCAGTCATCCTGCCCATGACCTTCGATAGTATCACCAGCACCCCGGATTTTATATTCGCCCTCACCGAGACATTTCGGTCCATCAGGTGCAGGATTCGAAAAGCAAGATGTTGCGCCAATCTGCTGGGGATTTGCCATGTGATATTTTAGCCATGCAGAGGGAGAGAGATAGAACTGATCTGCTTCGTCGAGATAGAGATGTCGTTCAGAAAGAGGCACGCTCAAAGGCGGCTCGCATGTAAGCGCCCAAGCATCGATTGAAGGATAAACAAGATGCGAGCGCCAAGGAGTACTGTGACACGGCATGAGAAAAGCGACAGTACTTGTGCTGTTGATGCCCATGCTGCTCACGCTGCCCACTCTACCCGTCAATGCTCTCTCGTGTTGCTGTCTAAGGTATGCCAGAACGTCTAGAACACCGCGCTGGTGATATTGGGTAGTATAGATTGCTATGATGAGGTTGGCTGCAAACAGTATTGCCAAGACGGTCCTCTTTGCTGTACTGAATGGAATTGTGAAAGCGGCAAGTGGGCCCGCTGCGAGCATATGAAGTATGGGTAGCAGGGGATAAATGAAGCGGACTTCTTTGTGAGAGATGGTACTGAGGGTCAGAATTACAACTACAACTGTCAGAGCTATAGTGGAGAGTATGGTCTTGTTCCCTTTACGGCGATTTGCGTTTCCGCCAAGGGTGTCCCATAGTCCGAGCACTGACCATGGTAATGCCGTCGTGAGCAATAACGGTAGTCCTTCTGTTAGATAGTAGTCCCAGCGATTCTTACCGTAGAATACTGCTACAGATTGTGCGATGTTGAAATACAAGAACCTCAGGGGCGGAAGCGTCCAGACTTGGTAGTAGAGCCTATCCAATAAAACGGAAGGGATAAAAACCACGACACTGAAATATGAGGTGAGCTCAACGTTTGAAAGACCAATAGAGATGAAGCATTGCAGTAACATAACTAGTGATTTGAAGGACACTTACCCACAGAACAAAACATGTCGCGCTAGAAATTTCTTCTGGTGAGTCGTGGCACCAAACAACGTCGGTAGGAAAAGGCAGATCCAGATTAGTGCGTTCGTTGGCCTAAGAATACAAGCAAATGCAGCGAGAGAAAGCGACAGAGTAAATCTATAAATCATTAGCTCTATGTATAATATGACGGTTAGTATGAATCTGACCTGATGATTTGATTACTGTTGATGTCGTGCTTCTTTACTGTGCGTATCTTCCCGTCTGAATTGGGTATCCATTGCCATGGCCAGAACTCCAGGGCAACGAGGGTTAGTGTAGTCTCAAGGCAATTGGATAAGGTACGGGTTGAGCAGAACCATTGCCACGGACTAACAATGGTCAATGCCAACTTCGCGTCAAGTCAGCGGATTGAGAAGAAGAAAAAGTTTTCTTATAGTGGACTATATTGCATCTACGTACAGATAACCATGCAGATCGACTATTCTCCCCATAGATTCGCTGAGCAAGCTTCCACGTGTAAAAATCTGTACAGGCCGCGGCTACCGCCTGCATGGTTTTTGGTCCGGCGAGGTAAAGCTCTGCTCGCCATGGTGATGAGAGCCCGAAGATGTCGGCGACTAAAGCACAAATGCAATAAACGACGGCAAACAGGCCTGGATGGATTGACGAGCGTAACTGGTGATCCCATTCCTACCAACGCTGTGAGTTCGCAGCTGCATGAACAGCAGATATAACTCAGTAGTTCTTACCCAAGTGATCCAGGCGCCGCTGTCTCTACCAAAAGCCATCTGCCATGCTGGCTCCAGGGACTGGAAGTACTCATCTGGCTGGAAGAACGTTCTTACGGTTAAAGCGTTCACGATGCGGAAACCTATCAATGCAAAAAGCACCGTGTGTGGATGCATGGCCATGCGGGCTTCAGGTGATCCCGCTTCCCCGTGAACGCCAGGAGAGCGAAGCTTAACCTTATAACCAGTCCGTAATCTGGAAGAGATCGATATATTCGATAGGGAGAAAGGATTAAGGAAAATCTACACCGATATGATTCAAGATCTAAGCAACGACCAGGCAACGGGGTGTTTGTTGTTGATCGTCTCCTTTTTTGTTCCAACAAAACGCTAGTTCCAGTTCTATCACCCCCGAGGTTTTGCCTTTTCTTTAAAGCTGAACTAAGTCAAATTGGACCTCTGGTGCTCGAAAGCAGTTGAAAGTGTGCAGACAACGTCTTCTATCAATCACTCGCATGGCTGATTTCACTTACAAGGTCATGCTGCAAGTCACCGAATACAGTTTTTCGTGCATCAGGCACCATCACGGCATTGGCTCTTTCATCGCTCCCCAGATGTTATCGTGAGATTCCATAGAACTATCCGGCTTGCGAGAGTACATCCGAGAATTTCACTGGAGCCGTCCGTCTGGATAGAATAATAATGCCACGGGGAAATTGTGATCAGTCACAAAGGCCGAAGTCCTAGGTCCCTCCATATGGTTAATAGAACTAGGGTTATCGCAACGTTCTCGATCGTCTGACCCCGCTTAAACTCAATATCGATATCAAGTAGTGATTCTGTCTCAGGCGTGCACCCTTGCGAACTGCTACAGACTGGTCTCTTTATATCCTATAACTTTTCTTCACCTCAGCTTGTCCTCTGAGCAGGGACCTCCTCAAGAAGTTAAGAGAAAAAGAGGTTGAGAACAAACCACCACTAAGGTAAAATGAGGTCATGCAGATCATGAACAGGCTTTGAGCTGTAGCGTCGCCATACGAGACAAATGGTCAAAACATCAAAAGATACCATCTCCGGGATCCCGGCACCAACAATCTCTTCGATAAACTTCGTCTTGACTCTTAAGAGGTGGGTCTGCGGGCTGGGCAAGCGGGCATTTTCCGTTGCGGTGGTGCGACAACGGGAACGAAGAAGCAAAACAATAAGAAAATAGCAAAATCCGGGGTAAAACTGGCTGACTGGGTGTGCTGATCCTTTGGATGACTCGCACTAAAATAATACCTAATACTATCGGCTGTTTGTACCACCTCAGTAACTTTCTTAAACTACAACAATAATACGATCCACGCCAGATTCGCCAGTCAAAGACTAGTTCTTCAACGGAAACCCTCAGGCCTTGCCTAGTTATCCGACAGGAGGAGCACAAAGCATTGGCGCGCATCGCGGCTGTCTCTAAATATCAATTTCGAATTCATTCTCATCAATTTTAGCTTGCCCGGTTACAGTACATGCGTATTGTCGCTCGCTAAAGATTTTGCCTCTTTCGGGCTCGGGGAGGCATATCTTACGGTTTGACTCGAGAGTGGTCTTATGTGGGGACGGATATCTGAAAAACTTTGGCAACAGCAGCACCGGTAGCAGCAATAATCAAACGGCCAGCATCCACCAGGTAATCCGAAATCGGTGAATCGATGATTGAACAGAATTTCAAAAGTTCGTTTTCTGCATGTGAGCCGTACTGTACAGTGGACAGGCCCTTGCAACAGATGTGAGACAGGAAGACGCCAGAAGAATAATGCCCTGCAAGAAATGCGAGAAATGCACGCAATACTCTGGAACTAACTGAAAGAGTAGATGAAAAAGGGGGTCTGGAAGCGGTGGTGAGAATCCACGATAGCAGATTGGTAGTGCTGGGGGAAAAGGGCGTCGCATGGCGTGAACCTCAACTGAACCTGGTGAACGATGAGGGTGGCCAAAAGGCTTGTGGTTTGTCATTTGTCGGGAACTTGAGATGCGCTCTTCGAACTGTCTTGCAGAAAGGTCAGCCACATAGTCCAAGGTCCTCTTTGACCAAGCCGGCGGGTTCCCAGCAATCCCCCAGCAAAAGTCTTAAAGTCCTAGCACTCAACGCTCGAAGAAAAGCACCTAAGGGTAGACCAGATGCAAGAGGAGTTTAGCTGTAGATGGAGATATCAAGGCCAAGTGTCCAGGAGAAAGTCCTCCGGGGTATGAAAGTGTAGTCAAACTGCTGGGAAACGCCTCTTTTTGTCAAGGATTCTGTTTTGACATGCTTACACAAAGTTTGCGCTGCCCTAGTCCCCTTGCCTGCGATGTGATGTGATTTGATTTACCACAAAGAAGAACTGGAACTACTGTAGCTTAGAAAGAAAGTGGATACACCTGGATAACGATCCTGGTTATCCGTGGTGGTCCTTGCTGAATTATCCGCTGTATAGGAGTCCAGGGTATCAGGGCAATCTCCAACGCTTCTGCGCTAATCTTGAAGTGAATCTTCCCACCTCTTTCTTGCTACGGTATTATTTGCCCGACAACCTTGACCATTTTGTTAATAGCAGCAGAAAGGATAGGTACTCACTGAGAACCAACATTTTAAATCTCTTGTGCTTGTTCTTTCACATGTGGGGTGGTTGATGCACCGTCGTAACCATCTCTTGTCCTTTTCTGTTTGTTCCCCCTCTCGAGTCTCTTTTATTATTAGTGCTTGCCGAACACCAATCATCATTGTCAGGAAGGGTTACTCAATGTAGCAGGGAATCCTTTCAGATCTGCTGAGGATCTTTATAACCGCGAACCTCGACACAACGCTTAAAGGTTGTCTCCCAGCCCAGTAGTAGTTGACGCCCTGTGGCGGGGAGCGGGCAACATCGTCACCGCGAACAACTTCCACTTCCCACCATTATTCACACAAATTGCTTGATATGTTAAAGTAGCAGCCTATACGCACTTATGAACCACAAGTGCAGTCACCGAACCTTCAATTTATCAGTGGCGCTAATCAAACCGACCATAACAGTAGTCGATCTTTACGATTGTTGAATGGTACCGAATACCTCTCCCTCCAATAACACCCTCTTCCCTTCCCTTCCCATAACACCCCATGGGAACGCCTCCGTATATCCACGAATTTTCTCAGATGATGAGATGAGACGACTAACTAAGCGTCATTGCAGGGAACTAGATCTATCAGAGAGATAGTACAATCATCTTTCCATCATTACTTCCGCGAGACACCACACCATCCCAACCGAACCTGAATCAACACCTCACCTGCCACACACTCTGAACTTCTCCAGCCACGCTTCGTCCGCCTTGTCCTCTTATCGATAATCGTACCTCACGCATCAGTCGATTGTAAACATACAAAACTCGTCACCTCAAAACGCGCTTTTTGAACGACAGGCACCGTAACAGAATGAAACGGCCGCGACAAAAGCGACCTCGTTTGTGCTGAATCTCATCTATATATCTATGAGGGACACAAGCCTGTAGTAGGAGTAGGTTTGGTGGAGAAGTTGCGATTAGGGCGATCTCGACCAGATCGTGTGCATTTCAGAAAGACTCGAGATGAATGCGTTAGAAGGTGAAAATAAGAATGAAAGGTTGGACGACGCAACTCCCAGACGGAACTCTCCGTCATCCTCAGTCTGTTATCAGCATCATGATGATACAGATATCCAATCATTACCAGATATAAGACATAATATGTCCTCGAGCGAGAGTCAAGCCGACGATGAGAGACAGGTCGGCTACTCCATCACAGATGAAGAATCAGATAACACCCCTCGATCAGAGGTACCATCAATGCCGGATTTGAAGGGTTCGTCTGCGGATATGCATAGTGCGTGGAGTGAAAGGGACTACTTTGCACTTAGGCCGAGACGTCGGTTTCGAGATTACCCGTCATCAGCTACAACCTCAACAGAATCATCTCCAACTCAGAGCTTGAACGCATCTACAGTTTCTGTCAATACTCTCCACGACAAACAACGTTCAATTCCATCAGCGATATCCGTGGATCGCCATGAGCGTCCGACGGTGCAGAGAGATTTATCCAACACTTCTACAACAAGCAACGCTACAGTCAGAGTCCCTTCTTACTATCTTAGATCTTCACATTTCCCTACAAACGACTCGAAAGATCTGCCTAGTTTTCCAAACCAATCACATGCTGCACTTCAGAATCAAATTCATCCAACCACGTACAACAGCCAAAGTGCAAGATCTAAAAGTTCTCACGCTTCGCACTACGGCAGCAATACAGCAAGATCCGTCGCAACTTTAAACAATCCTTACGAGACCGCAAGACACATCATGGATACTGGATCTAGAACAGCTGGTAACTCGCCTGCAAGCAGTCCCGGTCTTTTCAGTCCGGATGCTTCCCCAACTGCTCCTACTGGGGTTGACGGACAAGATGAACACGGTTTTTATTCCAGCCCATATCTCCATTTCACTCATAGGCAGGCGCCTAAAGAAACTCATGTCGCTGACGTCGACGTCGATCCTATATCTGGAAGGAAGATCATCAATCAGTACGAAGTCATCGATGAGCTAGGTCGTGGCGTACATGGGAAAGTCAAGCTTGGTAGAAACCTTGAAAGTGGCAGATATGTTGCGATCAAGATTGTGGACCGTTACTCCAAGCGGCGTCGCCTCGGCAAGAACAGTAGTCACGAAGATAAGATCAAGCGAGAGATAGCCATACTCAAGAAAGCCCGACATCCAAATATCGTTAGTTTGCTGGAGGTTATTGACGACCCCCAAAAGAAGAAGGTGTACATCGTACTGGAGCATGTCGAGCTGGGTGAGGTGCGTTGGCGTACGGAAGGTACTCCAGAAATTTGTTTAGTCGAGTACCGCCGCTATCAGAGAGAATCTCGAGGCTTCGTCGATGATGAAACAGCAATCATTGAAGATGAACGTATCATCCGCAATGCACGAAAGAGGAGACAAAGAGATGAGCATAGGCAGAGGCTAAGGCATCTTCAGATGAGGCAATCCGGTAACACTGAAGCTTGGAGCTTGGAATATGCTAGTGATCCTGATGAAGATAACGAATTCTCCGAGACCTCTTCCAGACTGTCAACAGCCACCATCAACAGTGAAAAGCTGCGAGCAATGATTCAAAACTCTAGCCCTCAATCTCAGGACACGTCAACTGAGGATAAGAGTGCAGAAACTGAGACAGTTGAAAGTCCTACAGAAGGGTCTGCCATGGACCACCATGTGTCGCCGTCATTACCGGAAAAAGATGACCTAGTATCTTCTCCAACTGGTCTTGAAGGCACAATGTATGGTGCATATGAGTCGGAAACACCTCGTTATAGAACTCCTAGCCTTACTAGTAGCTTTTCTTCCCTTCGCCACGGAATGCGTGATGAGAACGTGGTTCCAGAACATTTCCGACATGTACCTCTTATGACGCTTTCTGCGGCCAGAGCTGCATTCAGAGATACTGTTCTGGGTCTCGAATATCTCCATTACCAAGGCGTGGTTCATCGCGACATCAAGCCAGCAAACTTGCTCCAGACAAGGGATCATCGCATCAAAATTTCCGACTTTGGTGTATCGTACCTTGGACGGCCCGGTGGAGAGAACAATGAAGATCAGTCGGAATCAGAGGCTCCTGGGGAGGATGAAGAGGTTGAGCTAGCTAAAACAGTGGGGACACCAGCATTCTATGCCCCAGAGCTTTGTCAGATCGATCCCGATGTTGATACAGGCCGGGTTGGCAAAGAGATAGACGTCTGGGCGCTAGGTGTCACTCTCTACTGTCTAGTGTTCGGACGTGTGCCTTTCCATGACAATAATACCTTTGTACTCATGAGGATGATAGCCGAAGATGACGTTTTCATTCCACGACATCGACTCAAAGCTGTGGACGAGCACTCCAACTCCCGCCCGAGCTCCCATGGACGAGCCTTCCAACCTATGAGTAGTAGCAAACGCTCGAAGTATGATCTGGAGTATGAGGATATCGACGAAGACCTCTATGATCTGCTCAAGAGACTGCTAATCAAGGATCAGCGGAAGAGAATCAAACTTATCGAAGTGAAACACCACCCATGGGTTGTCAGAGACATCGCCGACACGTCTGCTTGGATAGATGAGACGGACCCGTTGGCACAAACTCAAGGAAAGAAGATCAAGATCTCCCCCGAAGAAGTTGCAAATGCTGTTGTTGGTCTCAACTTAGTTGATAGAGTTAGGTCGGGAATAAGCAAACTAAGTAGAGCCATCAGTGGGATCGGAAAAGGCAGTGGAACAAGAAAACGCGCGAAGAGCTCAGCAACGGATAATGGTTTATCTTCCACCGCATCTTCGAGCAGTACCATCAGTCAGGATGCCCGTCGCCCAAGCAGAATTGATGAGAGTCTATTTCCCGCTGCGCTGCGAGCATCTAGAGAACCTGAGCATCCACTCTCTCAAAGCGTCACTGCTAGCCCGGAGGCAAAAGATAAACCCCAATTCTTTATTGGTCCCTCGTCCAGACCTTCATCTCCCGCATTGCCAGTCGATCCACGGAAAAGAAGGTCGATTGTGAGTACTCCAATGAGGCCAATACTTCCGGAACGAGCACAGTCGACATTGTCAACAGCGGGATCAGTGAAGACCATCAGGCAAAAAGACATTAATGCTAATTTGATGGAGTCCTCGCCGGCATTTTACCAGGGATTGCCAAGCACTCCTCTTGCCGTCGATACACCTGGAGGTTCTAACTTGGGAGGAATATTCGGCGGAGCAGGTCGCAAGATCATGAACTCAGTACGGTCGCGGGAAAGGAGCGCAAGCGCCTGTAAAGATACGGCTAGAACACCTTCAATCGACCCTCAAGGAAGCTACGACGGTCATGCAGAACCAAGCATCGCTGTGAGCAATGCGCTCGCAGCGGGTCATGTTGATCCTCCCGAACTTCTGAAGCAGTCTTCGAGCAGTTCTGATATGAGTCATAAATCTTCTCACTCACCTTTCGTAGCTGCCGCTGATATGCTCCATCCCCACGATGACATTCCGGTCTCTAGACATTCTTCTCTCTCCTCATCTTCCTCTAAACCACGCCGTTCAATCCTGCAAGCTGAGCAGTACCAGTACAGTCCTGGATTTTATGGCCACATCGGTGAGTCTCAAGATTCTTTAGACGTGAGGTTCAATCGGGCGAAGGATGAACTCCTTCGTAAACGTGCCCGAGAAGAAGACCATAGTCGACCATCAACAGCAACTTCGCAACGCCCAGAGAGTGCCCCTATTCCTGCTCTTTGTCCCCCAAGCCCCGATGATGAGGTATTCCGGAGGAAACAATTGAAAGCGCACCGTCCGAAGACATCTGATACTTACCAACCTAACGAAACATTTCTGATGGAATCACCCTGGATCGATGTGAAGGGAATTGTGACTAGCTCTTCGGAAGATCAATTCTATTCTGGAACGTCGCAATCAACGTCTAATCCCTCGATCCCATCAATTTTCTCCGCGAATTCTCCAATTAAAACTCCAGAGGAGAAAATAATGCCCAGTGACAAGGTGGTTGCCAAACACTCGTCCGATGAAACTCTTAATCCGGCCAACCATTTTCATGACGATCATGCCTATGACGGCGATCACCCAGATGAAGATACCGATTCTGATGAGGAGGACTTCCTCATCATGGCTCGGCATAGATCTGATGTACAGGGATTATCTAGGAGCAGAAGCGTTTCGAATGCTCAAGTAGCTCGACGACGTGAAACTGTCTCTTCCATAACCAAAACTCACCGTTCCGATAGCAACGGTACTTTGAAGAAGATCCGCAGCCATAGCGATAGTGAAGAGAAGGGATACCGTAAGTCTATCGACAGTCCGCAAGCGGAGTGAAAATGCTTCCATAATGAAATTGGCAACGAAAGGTTTCTCTGCCTGTCTGGCTTCTATCTCGAGGCCTTAAAAAAACTTGGTGGATATGTGCTTCTCCATTCCAAGCTCCAGATTCTACTTTCACCACTCAAATCAACAAAGCCTCGATGAATATCTCTTTATTCATCTTAGCTTCTCACTTTAATTTACAGCGAAACCGTGAAAAGTCCTGATGGACATATGCTTTTTCCATCCGGTCTACTCATTTCACTTTGCCAACAAGGCCTTAAAAGTTTGGTGGACACCTCTTTCCCATCCGAGCTCCTCATTTTAGGGTTTCAGCGATGGCGTTTATTGGCGTAAGAGAAAAGGGATCTGTTTTTACTCTCATGCATTGGCGGTTATCTAGGAAGGTGTATCTCCTAAAACAACTTTTCCTATGCCTTTTGGAGTATGCCGGCTATAGAAATTTCTCCCACTCTACATGTTTCCCCTTGCTTGTCACGGTTTCCTGAACGATTGCATCATCGTCATTGGGTAGGATGTTTACGACGACTAAGTTGATGGGTGGCTCCCTTGTATTAATGTCTGCGTGCTGCTTTTGAGTTCCTGCATCAGTCCTTTTTTCGCTTCTGAAAAATATATCATGTAAGCCATTATGGTGGCTTGATGGCATTAGGGCTCTTATACACTTGAGGTCATGGATGACATCGGTGGATTTTTTTCTACAGAAATGATGTAGTCCAATATGCGGGGATGGACGCAATGATGGCATATCTTGCGGTCAGGGTGGTTGAAGATCGGGCTTAGGCATGCAGGTTAGGTGGTTGAGAAATGTGAAAACGATGAAACGCATATGTAGGATTATATAGCACGGAAATGCAAACAAATTTCCCAAACTGCGTGGACCTAACTTCTTGGTGACGGGAGATGTGGATAGACGCACGATAATCCCTTCTCTCCCGTTTATGGTAGTCCCGGTTTATAGAGTTCTGTATGATCACTCTGAGATTGGTTTCAATCTAATACACAGAGTGTACCATCTCAAGAGTAATTGAAAGGGGTTCGATATTATCGCATTATTATATAGAGGCAAGGTCACAGAATTTTGCACAGAGACGCAAAACTCTCAGATGAACCAACCCCCTCATGATTTTAATCCCGGCGTACCTTACGATTGCATTTTCTAAGGCCTCTGGCATTACCGTACGGGCTGATCCAAGTTGTACGAACAAGCTGTAACTGTCCCAACACCTAGACCTTATACTCTGGCTTGCTGTACCGTCGCTCTTAGAGAGGGCCCTACCCCTGCGTAGGCAGCGGATTGCACTGTATCAATGACTTTTAGCTCTATCGATGCTTGGATGATATATTTTAAGTGGAAAATAGTGAATATACTAGGAGTTAACTCCGTCATACATTATATAGTATGTAAATAGATAGTATCTGTATAGACAGTAGGCAATATATTCCCGCCATATAGAAAAATCTGAATCTTAGCGGGGCAGTAGAACAGACCTATAATGACCTAGGAGTGCAGAATCGTGATAATGGAGGAATCGAGCGTGTTGCGAAAGATACAAAATATGTATTACGTATCGGCTGTAGGCTCTGGTCGCATCTTCGGGAGGATGTTGTAATGTACATTGGTCGTCATACATATATATACACAGGAATTTCGAGCGCCCCGAAGGATCATTTTAGAAATCATATATCCAGTTAACTCCATCTAACCGCTTTACACTCCGGGCTCTTCTTTCTTCGTCCTCTGTCCAAATGTATACGCAATCCCACCGGCTACCAAATTTGCCGCACATAACGCCATCGTGGCACCCCGTATGATGCCTCTGGTACCAAATTTTGTAGTAATGGGCTAATTCGGTGAGGTCAGCATATCTTCAAGCTAGCCAAATATAAACTCAACAACAACCCAGACGCTCTTCACCACACTACAGCACGGCTTCCTATGCCTCCAACATATAGAACTTTGATGAAAGTTAACTCACAAAATGCCGCCTCCTAGCAAGAACGAAGTACAACCCACTCCACGCAGCCGATATGCCAGCCGCATCGGCCTTGTAGTCGCCAAGGTTCAGGTAGCTCGAGAAAAGCAAGACGGGCGGAACTAGCATGGGTAAGGGATGGAACGGGCGCGCATGTTGTGCGGTTATGAGAGTGGCGAGGAGGGTTGGCGCAAGTGGGTTCTCTATAGAACAAAATCAGTTAACTATCATGCCCTTGAACAGATGGAAGCTTTCGCGGGGAGGAGATAGATGTAGGGGGTCGAAATGGGGTGTTGGTGAATATAAAACATACCACCCCAAGCCTTGAGTGACTTGATAGTCACACCCTTCGCCTTCTCCTCCGTCTCCTTGCTGGCCATGTTAGATGTTGTATATTCACATCGAGAAATGACGAAACTCAATCAAGCTTGGGAGTTGAAGCAAGCTCCGAACCATCCCTACCCGCGCGCCTTGGCAGGGTTCCAAGCAACGGGAAAAGTGGCTTCTGCATTTGTTTGCCGCAGCTGTACTAGATATCGCCGACACAACTACAAACATCCCCTACAGATCTCGCGGAATCCTAAATCTACTCTTCATACCGTCCTACACGCCTCCGTACCACATAAACAGAACCTCGAGATATCGTCCACACACGACGCCTATTCCATCCGCTGGGGTCCCCCCTAACCCCTCCGCCTACCTTCCGTTCCTCCCAATCTACCAGTCTCCGCTCCCAATTGAGTAGAAAATAAAGCATGTCCGCAAAAGCCAGCGGCGCCGATGCACGGCCGAACGGCGATACCAAACACCGCGCCCACCACGATGGCAGCGCGGGTAGGTCCTTCACACCGGAGCAGAAGGCGGCCGTGATACGCATCAAGCGGTGCTCGCCGACGTCATTCTACGAGATTCTAGGTTTGGAGGAAGTCAAGTTGACTTGTAGCGAGGGCGAGATCAAGAAGGCATATAGGAAACTGAGTTTGTTGACGCATCCGGATAAAAATGGGTATGAAGGCGCGGACGAGGCTTTTAAGTGTGAGTTATCCCCGGGGAAAGGCTTATTCCTTCGATGGGATGGAGATGGGGATTTCGCAGTTCCTCTATAGAGAAATGCTGTTCTATGAGATTTATTGCTCATTTGATATTGTGATAGTGGTCTCCCGTGCCTTCCAAGTCCTCTCCGATCCCGACAAGAAAGCCAAATTCGACAAATTCGGCGGCGACCCGGACAATCGTTTCGGTGGTGGTGCATCTGCCTCAACCTCATCACCTTTCAGCAACTTCAGATCCCCTGGCGCCGGCGCAAGAGGTCCCATGTTCGAGGAGGAACTTACGCCCGAGGAGATGTTCAGACAGTTCTTCGGTGGTGGTTTAGGCGGCGGGTTCGGCGGTCCCTTTGGTAAATCCCCCCTTTCCCAATTCATATCCCAACCGGCCCTCTCATCCCTCACCTAATTTCCACCCAAGCCTACCATCTCCCACAAAAAGCTCACCAGGGAAGCAACAGGCTTCGACACCGGCCCCGGCTTCGTCTTCAACCTTGGCGGCGGCCCCGGCATCCGCGTCCACCAATTCGGCGGCGGTCGTCCCCGCCGACGTCCCGCCTCCACCACTCCCCAACAACCCCCATCCGCAGCCTCCACACTATCCTCTCTCCTCCCGCTACTCCTCCTCTTCCTCCTCCCCCTCCTCTCCTCCCTCTTCTCCTCCCCCGACCCCTCGACCCCAAACATCCGCTTCGACCCCGTACCCCCTTACACCCATCCCCGCACCTTCGGCGCCCACAAACTCCCCTACTACGTCAACCCCGCCGAGACGGAGGACATGAGCCCCCGGAAGTGGAGGGAGCTGGACAAGGCGGCCGAGCGGCGGTTCGTGAGCGGGTTGAGCCAGGAGTGCGCGCGTGAGGAGCAGCAGCAGCTACGAATGATGCAGGATGCGCAGGGCTGGTTTTTCGTCGACGAGGGCTTGATGGAGAGGGCGAGGGGCATGGAACTCAGGGGCTGTAAGCGGTTGAGGGAGTTGGGCTACGTTATGAGGTGATATCAGTTCGGTTAATGTGGATGAGGGCTGGAGAGTCGGTTCGTGTCATAATTTCATTTTGCGGTTGAGGTGGGCTGTGTATGCTGCCTGTGTGCTTTGTCCCTGGGCGCTAGAGTGCTGCGCTGGCGTTTTGGGGGTGGCTTTGGGTGTTGAGGGTAGATAGTATGGGTAGTTTGAGAATCTTGTAATTCATCCTCTAACCCCCCTCCTATTTTTTTTTATTTTTTTTTGGAGGCGCAGAATGGTGGATTGTGCGCAGGTGATGGTTAATGTCTATCTTTCTCTCGATATACTCCCATCTCATCCCTCAAACAATCCGCACCTACCATCAGAATGTCGTACGCTCGCTGTACTCGCCAACGTACATCGCTCGCATATTCATAAGCCGCTAAATCCTCATATTTCACGGCAGCCGTACGTACGTCTGGTTTGTAGTATAGTAGATTCCTTCCATCCACGAAGTAGCCGAAGAGGCGAAAAGTACCGTGATAGCTCTAAGTTTGAGTTTGAGACTTAGTGTTAAGGAGTCTTGAGGCACAGGTACAGTGCAGTACAATACAGCACAGTACATACAGCATAGCTCAAACCCTAGTCAGTACAGCTACGATGCACATCTACAGTACTGAGACGCTGTAATTCACGCAAGTACCTATATATCCGATCAACCCACCATATTCGACGAACCCAACTAGGAGACCAGAAACCCCAACATCAGCCCCCGAACACGAGGGCACCCGTCTATACGCAACTTCACCCGATCCTGTCCCCGAACGCCAGAATATGCAACCCATGTACGTGGAACATAAGTCGTCCTGATCCAAAGCTCATATAGTGATGTACGTCCAGAAAGTATTCGCCCATACTCTCGCTATGACGTATCCATAGGTTCGCCCTGCGCCTCCACCTGCGCAGCAGCAGCTCTCTTCATCCTCGCCCCCCTCTTTTCCGCCCTGAACTTTTCAATCCTCTCCTTCAACTCCGTCGCCGAGATGACCTGGTCAATCGTCATGGGGACCCTGTTGAACGGATCTGTCGGATCGGACAACAAATGGCTTCTGATCGTACTGCGATCCACAACCTGCTTACTCGTCGGCAAGATGACCGGATCCACCATGAAGGTCGCCATGAGGGGATCGAGAAACTCGTCAGGGGCATCCTCGACGTCTTCTTCCTCTTGGTCTTCCGCTTCTTTGGCGGCTTGGATCACGGCTGCGAGACGTTGCCATTGGTCGATTTCTTCGGGGGACTTGAGGGCGTGCTTCTTGAGGATGCTGGTTGCTTTTTCGAAGTTGGACGCTTTGTAGGAGCGCCCGTCACGAGCGACGGCAAGATGGAAATTTGGCTTCTCTCGTAGATTGATGTACACATCGATGATCTCCGTGAGCATCAGTTTTGGATTCCAACCGAACTCCTGCGGGTTCTCGACCTTGAGACTCGCTTGCTTGGGCCCGACAAGAGCCTCGAGGTTGTAGTCCAACATGTCTGCGAGCCGCTGGACAATCTCAGGCATGGTGAAAGAGTCCGCAAGTGCTTCAGTGAATAGCTTGAGGGTCGCCACGGTCTCATTAGTGAGTTGCATGTAACCCTTTGCTTTGCTCTTCGCCGCAGCGAGAGCTTCTTCTTTTTCTTGACGCACAGTAGTATCCATATCATTATTTTGGTTCGCGAGTTCCTTTGACAAATCGTGAATCGAGGCGAATGCAGTGAAGGACTCGTCGAGAACGAATGTGACATCGTTCAGGAGCAAATTAACGAAGCGGATGAAGAACTCTTGATTTTCTTTAGCCTCCATCGCTAGGTTCTCTCTATACACTGTGTTCGGCCAGATGCATTTGATCACTTGAAAGATCTCGTATCTAATGTTGAATTTGTCAAAGAACTGAGTATGAGTTCCGGTGTTTTCGGCTTCAATGTAGAAATTCATCAAAGCATGTAGTAAATGCTTGTTGGCAAAAGGATTACCAAACAACACATCTCCAAGAACTCCTTTGGACCTACCGTAAATCGGCCAAACTCCATGGAAGAGAATAGTTACCAATCCGGACTTAAGGTAGGGATTCTTGATGTAGGTCGAGCTTCTCAGAAAAACGATGCAGATCATGACAAGCTCCTCACACTGTGTTGATGTAAGAATACTCGGCATGTTTCGTGTGATGAATTTGAAGTTATCCACGATGTCCTCGAGGAAGTATTCCGGAAGGCACTTGAACACTTCCGGTTGCTCTGCCGGTAGTGGTAATTGGATCTTGGGATTCGGCCAGGTTGCGCCCCGTGAAACGAGCCGGAGTAGCCAGACTATAACATATCTCATGAACTGCATAGAGCGGGCTTGAGTAAGTTCGTCCAAGAGCACGCCCTGAATAGCTAGAACTGAGCATTGAGCTCTTTCCGCATGGTCTTTATATTTCTTCACCGCGTTCTCAAATATGGAGAGCGATCTCGGGTTATGAGCGTAATTATGCCTCTCCGTCTCCATCTTTTCAATCTGCTTCTCGAGGTTCTTGACTTCCCGTTGAAGCTGCGTAAGCCTTGTGTTGGCCGCTTCAGTACCATAGTGATGAGCAGCTACTGTAAGGAAGAAGACCTCTGAAATGAAGTTCGAGCTTCCCCCAACCTTTTGAGCATAGAACCGATCGGATGTATTCTGATCCGCGTTGATTTTGGTCTCGTCTTGAATAGTGATACGAGGGTTGCGTCTCAGGTAATCAGCGTCGATCCGATCGATTTTCGAGAAAGTAGCGTCCATGAATGGTTCGCAAAGTCGATCTAGAGCGACTGTAATATTCACCATGAAACCGTCTGTAGAGACGGCTCGTCGATCGACTTGCATGGCTCGGCGTTTGTGGTTCTCGTTCACGGCTAATGCGAACCAGTCCAAGATTTTATCCCGGCTTCCTTTTGATCTGACGAAGCTGTTTGCAATATCGAACAGCTCATCTTGGTGGGTTTGAAGCGTCATACGAAGCGCCTTCTGGGCATTCGCAATGTACGCCTTATCCCGGGTTTTGGGACTTGAGAAATAAGTCATCGCAACCTCACCTTGCATAGGCGATAATCGGAAAAATGGTCCTAGGAAAGTATCAAGCTCAACTCGATGAGCTACTACATCAGATGGAAGGAACCTGGGTGACTGCGCCAGAGCATTGACTAAGACAGGATAGCGGATAAAGTTACGTAAGGCCTTTTGAATGTTAGCAATTTAAAGGGGTTACGTTGCGGAAGTGCCTACAAGCATGTGTTCTTTGTAATCGTCATTCATAGATTTCTTCCCCAACTGTTTACTCAGATCTTCCATAGCACTGACTAGAGCGTCTTTAATCGATTCATCCTCATCAAATCTTGATACAGCCTCTGAAAGGAAATCGTGGCAAATCCCCGAGTCACTCTCAGGATCGCAAAGAAGGTGTTTAGTCATGGGATTCTCTGCCGGAGTTTCATTACCGAACATGTCTGGCATCGTAACTGCGAAGATGCAATAGCTCATCGTCACCCTACGCACTTCTCTCAGGATGTTGTACTTGGGATCGCTTGTGTCGCCACTCCGCAAACTCCTAAACAGCTTAGAGACACGTTTCCAACACGCTAAAAGGTAATCCAAAGTTTCAACCCCTTGTATATTTGAGCCAACCTCGATAATGACTTGGTCTAGTATCTGAGTGCTTAGACGTATGGGCGCTTCCTCGGATTCAAGGTCCGATTTGACGCTGCTAGCAAAGTAGAGAGAGTTTCCATGAGCATCATGGTGGTATTCCGGTCTGAGGGAGACGCGAAAGATACTACTTAGGGTCTTGTCCTCCCATGCTTCTATCGTCTCCTTCGAGGCAGTCTTCCGGGGCCGTGGGCGTTCCTCATCGTCACTATCTCGTTTCTGCGGCACAGAAGCGAGGGGTTTGATGGTTATACGCGGTGCGGACTGAATTTGTTGCTCCGTATGTTCGAGTGGCGACCGTGTAGTCACAGGTGAGCCTGTCGCCGATTTGGGGACGGACGAGGAGTTATCGACAGCTGGGGATGCAGGAAGTGGGGTTACGGATGGTGATGCTTGAGCTGAACTAGCTTCACTACCTGTAGGAGTAGATGAAGAACCTCCAAGTTTGGCTAAACGTTTGTTGCGAATCTGGAGATTTATTTAGTACGAATGTAGTCGGTGTGGAGCTGATATTCCAAGCATACCTTTTCCGCATCTGAAATCGTGTCGGCCATCTTGAAGTGGTATGAGGTACAGGATGGTAAGTAAAAGACGAGTTAGAGATTAAACCCGAATTAAAAATTAAGAAAAAGTAAGGGTGGGAGATTGTAAGGTAGAACTTGTATTGCTACCTAGGTACAAGTAGCTCGAGTTTGTGGTTGATAATGACGGTGGAGGTGGGTTCGCGGAGTCAGGCACCAGCTGGGGTGAATTTGGCGGGGCCCACCGGGGACCTGAGCGGGAAGCAAAAAGCCGATCTTGAACCGGATTGCTGGAAGTTTTTCCACTTCAAAATGTGTTGGAGTATTTACGGTAAACTCATTCAAAACTTAAGTAATTCACACGAGATAGAGTACAGTAACATGAAGTTTCGTTGACCGGACCGATGGTAAATTATCCGTTAGCTTGCTTTCATTGTCTTGAAGTCGAACATTTAACCTGGTTCTCATTGCGCTGTGCTCCGTACTGTGTACTTGTACTGTGCTGTACTTTAACCTGGGCAACATCTATGTTGTGTCAAATAAGGCACCGTTACGATCATTTATCTCCCACTTCTGTCTCTAATACTGTCCCGTAGTCCAAGAGCTGCTTATATCTAGAAGCTTTCGCGTCTACCCGGATTATGCTTCTCCAACTCTACTCTCTTTACTACCGTACCATCATTAGACTGAGGAAATCAGAAGGGCATAAGCACAGGATACAAGGCGATGATATTATCTAAAGATGGGTCGACGGGTTATGTTGAAAATGACCATGATGATCTCTGAATGGTCTTCTGCTAAATACTGATCAAGAGGGTATCTCCAGGACCATGGACCATAAATAAGTTGTGTCTTTTGTCGGGTAGGATAGCGATTTTGGAAATGACAGAGGTCCGACATCCCTACAGCGCCTGAGATCTTGCTCCTTACCTCTCCTCATATCGCAAAACACTTCGCTATCCCTCGCATCTTGATAGCTTCCGGTCAAGGGAATATGAATTTTTGCGGTTCCGGAAAATATATCCTTGTTGCTTTTGGGTATCTGTATAGTAGTCGATATGGTGCGCAGTATACATAGCAATCCTCTAGAATCAGAGTTGGTTCTCATTCGATAATAATTCGCTGGAAGCTGTGTATTAACCCCAGGAGTTAACTCCCTTCGAATATCAAATCAGTAAATACCAAGACAGAACAACCCACCCATCATGTGATTATATCAAGAGAAGTGACGAAATTTAGGTTTCCCTTTTACTCCTTCGTGCTGCGTGTGCCAACACCGTCAGTGTGTTCACCATTACTCCGTGCCTCGGCAGCCTCCTTTTCCTTGGTAAATTGCTTATATAACTCTTGAATATCCGCTTTACCATCATTCTTCTCCGTGATGAGGTTCTTCAACCAGCGATTTTCCATTTCCAACTGACCTACTCTCGTTTCGAGGGTATGAACCTTTTCAGTCATCTCCTTCGCCGACTTTTCCAAAGCTTGCTCACGTTGCTTCTTCTTAACGCGGAAGCGTGCCGACGCCGCAGTGTTACGACGTCTCTTGTCTTCATCCGCAGCGAGCCTAGAAGCCTCCTCCATGGCCACATTTGAAGTTGGGGACAGTGCATCGAGTTTCCGCTTGTCGCCGGCGACGGAAGGCCGGGCGGAGATAGGAGAAGCGCTCACAGGGGAAGTGATGTTTTGGAACGCGTACTGGTTATGCTGACTCGATTGGAGGTTGGCACTTGTGCTATCGTGGCTAAGGTGGGGGTATGAGGAGAAATCAGGTACAGCAAAGTCGTCTGTCATGGATAACCATTAGCACATCGTTGTACGCGAGAAAATAAAAAGAGGACGCATGTGATGGAGAAATAGTGTGGGGAGAATGAAGCTTGGGCAATCGCGACATCACGGGTAATGACGTGCTCGTGATATTCAGTCCCTCATTTGAGGGACAGCATGGGGACACACATGCATCCAACCCCAGAACATGCAGCTCGAGATCCAACTGAGGGCGCCAACCATACGGTCGAGCTACTTCAAGCCGGTTGCCAGATCTTGCAACTATCAAGGATGGACCAATCGCGGTAAACGCGCCCTCCTTGTTGAACCCGAACGGCTGGCCCTTGCCGTTTTGATACAAGGCCGCAATGAAAATGAGTGAAGAAGAAGGAGGTCCCGTTGGGGTAATTGAAAGGGAATTGGAAAGAAAAAACTTACTGTTTAGGACTGCGGAGTTGTGATTGCTGTGGAATGGAGCAGGTGGCAGACCATCTGGACCTTCACCACTGAATTCTCCAAGTTTGCTGAAATCCGTATCAATATTTTCAAAGTCGAAGAATTCCGTGTTGGTGAACATGGCCAGGTCGTTGTCGAGGAAATTCTGTTCCTGAGGGATCTCGTTCGTCGTTGGAATGGTGTTGAGGCCAGCTACGTATTGGGAGACGTTTGGTCCCCGACGTCCGTTGTAGACTGACATGGTGACGACGTTCTTGAGAATAGCAAGCTCAAGGAAGAGTTACGGTCTTTTTGAAGTTGGGGCTGCAATCCAATTAAGGATGCGATGCGTGTTGCTGACTGCCTTAGTTTTGTCGTTTAGGTTGAGATGAGTGATAACTGCAGATTGAAGACGGCTACGACCGGAATAGAACGAAGCAGAAGATAGATCTTCTGGCTTTGTATAGATCGTGACGACCCTTTACTGCGCCGTTGCGCCGTCAAAGAGTGGTTGTACAAAGGGGTTTTGACAGTTGAGAGGACAATGGATGATGTGTATGAAGTTCGTTACAGTGGGGGATAGAAATGCCGTCGTGTGTGGACTGTACTGTAAAAGTACGTATTTCCCGAGGGGCCCGGCGCCAAAGAGGCTACCCCTCCGAATCAAATTCGAGATCGGTCCCTATTTAGGCGATGGTCAAAGGCGATCAAACGTCAGAAAATATTCCCCAATCTCACGCCGTCAACAATAATGGGAACAAAGGATATGTTCAGGACGGACGGAGTAGATGAAGTCTTCAGAAAGCGCGGTGAAGTGCAAGCGGGGAAGAGAAGTTGGTGTATACTGGCTATAATGAAGTTCTGGAGGTCTGGGGCAGGCTGCAGATGTGGCTGGCCAATTTCTAATCAATCAGAGAACCTTTACGAGCCATGACCTGTCATTGACCCCAATAACTCGCGTTTCTGTTGAACTACCTTGTGCTGTACACTACATTCTCTGCGCCCTACGGTAAGAATGACATCCTGAAAACAAGTACGGTAGATACCACCTTTGTACTGTACAGAGTAAACGCTTACTTCACGACGGCTACAGTAGTATCCGACAGCTTCGTAACTGCTTGAGACTGAGTAAATAAAAACTCATGAAAACTCCGAAAGGTGTTCGCTCCACTCAGGCGGTCGAATCTCGGAGTAGCAAACTGTGTCTTAACTGCCCTTGTCATATGCCAAGCTTTTGGATATGGGTATGTGCATCCAAAAAGGCATTCACCAACCTGGAGCGCGTCTCCCCTCTTTCAGAGCGGAAACTGAACTTTCACCACCTGATCCAAAAATCTCATATCGCACATGAATCGGCGACATTTTTCGACGAGATCTCAGGTAATGAAATGAGTTCGTGATATTTATATTCTTAACCGTTTAGCAAATGACAAAAAGAATCTCGAGCTTTTGGAAAATATATTAAGGAACGTTTTCATGTGCAAGACTTCGGATTTAAGATCGGCTCTTCGATCGGATGTGCGGTCCGCAAGAGGCAAGTGTAAGCTGATCCGTGAAGCATAGTCTGTTAGTCAGCACCGTTTGCTTTGTTTGTTTTGAAATGCAACATCACTTCACAACAACGCCGATGGGAGGGAGACGCGTGCTGAATGACGCAAAAAGTCGCGTCTAACACAGAGGAAACAAGTCCAAAACTCATGTGCAGTATAATTCGAACCATAAAAGAAGTATGGCACCACGAACGCACCGTATTTCCGTGCCAACGACCGCGCATCTCCCTGATACTCACCGTCTCTCTCCGACCAGTTCAGAGGTGGTAAAAGCACTATCAAGGCTCACACGTCCCTCTCTAACCTCCATAACCCTCGAATGGCTTCAAGAAAGGAATATAGATCGGTGTAAACCATACCTTAGCTCGGATCCCGAATACAACGTGGAAGAAGAGGATGATGCGCCGTACTCCGCAGCACAAAGCATCGAAGAGCTCAGGGAATCATGGACGGAACTAAAGACGCAAAAAGGCGGTAAGAGAGAAGTGGTTGACAGGATACTACAAGGCGACTGGCGACGAGGTATCACACTATACCAGCTCGCAATGGTCGATTCACAGCATCTCCTCCACCACCCCAACTCGTTACGCTGGGCCGCCTTGCGCCTAGCCAAAATTACCAGCACATCCAAAGAAATCCTTCACGATACCGACTCCAACCCTCTTCCCCGCTTCAACGGGAAAGTCTTCCTCCGTAACATGGCCCGCGAAATCGCCCCGGTCACAAAAGCACACTTCTACATAACACGCTTGAAATCTCTCCCGCTGACGCTTCTTCGGATCCACCTGCACGACTCTCCCTACAATACTCAATCCTCGCTGCGGACCAAAACTACCCCCTCATCAAGCTCAACAGCAATCTTCATCGCCTTCCCCGACGGCTCTCCCCACGTCTACGTCTCCCTCGCGGCCTCCGCAGCCGGCGGGGATGGTCGAAGTCTGCGCAAAGTCGTCATCGAAGCGATTCCAAAGGCGCTCTCTCAGCCGCAGGCGCGGTATACATTATACCCGACCTCACTGAGCGCACGTTCGCTACAAGCCCTTCTCGCGCTCCGCGGGCCGGGGAGGAGCAGTGCGGCACAAGGAGGCTGGAGCATCTTTGCAGACAACAGTTTCGAGGGTGATGCGCTGGATTATCGGATACCTGCGCTGAAACCCCCACAGGAAAGTTTAACCAAAGATGTAGATCCAGAGGAGGACAAAGAGAACACAAACTCAGCAGATCCGAAAGCGAATCAGAAGCGGGCACGTGGTCTGAACGGTAGCGAGGACCCTAGCGTTCAAAAACGGAGGAAATTGGTTGCGGCTGCGCGTTTCGGGACATCTGCACTCGCTGACGACGGTAAAGGCCTTGATCGGCTTGACGTTAGGATAGAAGATCCCTTCGATCCTGATATCGGTATTCCGCTTCCCGGAGACGTCGAAGGCGACGAGTGGAAACCCGACGTCCGTCTCTCGTTCCACGGCGCGCACGTCTTTGCTGGTATCAGGAAGCTAGTGGAGGCAGGGGTCGTGGACGGCGAAAAGATGCCCGGATGGATGACGGGCGAGGCAGGCGTGAGCGTTGGCGTTGTTAGAGACGGCCGGATCAAGGCGAGAGAGGGTAGAGAGGGTAAAGTATCTTAAAGGGTTCGGGATGTAGGGAGGGGAACTGGATAGGGTTGGTTGGCTGTGTTTGGCGTTTGGACCCGGGGAATGATAGGGTCGGTTATACCCTAGGCCGTGGATCGGATGGAGATGTGGTCGGGTGTATCGTAACTTAGTTAAGGGTTGGAAATAGCATCTTTGTATAAAGCGATGGATGAAACACCGCACTTACGCTCACATTGACTTTGCCCATGTGCGTGATTTCCACGATAAGACGCTCTCATTTACTTTCCCCCACGTGCTCATTTTCCACGATAAGATACGCCAGCCTCTATTTCAGTGAGGAGTTCAGACGGTAGGTTGTAATCTCACTCACCTCTCAACAGCACACTATATTATTACGTCCCCGATCACTGAACTCAACCTGCGCCTTATATACAATCGATACCCGACAGATTTATCATTGGCAGCTTGGCTGAGTGGTGAGGTAATAGCTTGGAATCTCCTTTGTCGCTGGTCAATATCCTATGTCCTGGGTTCGAGACTCGCCCAGCGAAGCTGCCAGATGTTAATAACACTTATCAAACCACCTGTATTTTTGCAATTTTTTTTTTATTTTTGTTTAATTTCTTGAATCTTTTTTTCGTTATTTTTTATTGTCTATACTAACTCCGCTTACACAACAAGACCTGCAGGCCCAGTGAAGAGGATAGACAGGAGTGAGAGGAGATTGGTGGTTTGAAGGGGGAGAGGTTGAAGAACGAATCTTAAGCGGGTAAAATGATAGGGATGACAAAGTCGACGGAAATCACATAAGGACTATTAATAATGTGATATAGAAATGGAGTAAGTCCCCTGCTTCTTGCATGTGGCTTCACAACCCAACCAAACTTGACAGTGGAAAATGTGCTCTCAAACGTGTAGACGTGAGTGCAAAGAATTTTGGGCAAACCTTACTATTCAAGACACTAGGGTTTTCAGATATATTCCCTTGAACCCGTATGTTCTATAATGAACACAAGGATATCCAATACACCGTCGGACACATGTTAAAGGGGATCATATATGGCACATAACATCGAACCCGTATATCCTGACCTCACACCCATCCACCTCCTCGTGACATTCTCTACCTCATCCCGTCACTCTCCACATCCTCAGCTTCGCTCCCCAGCTCCTTCTCCAGCAGATCCCCTTCCTCTTCATCCTCATCATCATCCTCCTCGACATCCTCCATCTCCTCCCCGCGATCCTCATCCCCACTACTCTCGCTCGGACTCCCGCCATCACTCTCATCATCGGGTTGATAATCCTCTTCTTCCTCGTCTTCTTCATCTTGTAACATCCGTTCCGCTTTCTGCAACTCCCCTTCGCCGTCTTCATCTTCGGCCGCTTGTTCTTCTTCACCCTTGGGCGCGTTGACGTTGTATTTCTTCGCCTTCCGTGTCGCGGCCAGCGAGGCATCGTTGAGTCTGCGTTGCTTGACGTAAGAGTCGATGCCAGCGTAGTCTATCTGGTCTATCATCGAAAACTCGATATCCTGCTCTGGCTCCTGTATGGAGATGACAAGGTTGAACGTCCGTTGCAATATGGAAGTATATGAAACTGAAGATATTGATTCGGGAGGGAAGAACGCTAATGGCTTCTTAAATCCGAAAAGGATCCCGCTCGATAAGAAGAAAAGATATCCCTCCTTACTTCCCCTGAATGCTTTCACATGGAACGCCTTTTCTCCTTTCCTGTGGGATTGCGGGATGGCCGATGCGAAGTCGGACGCGGAGGGGAATATCACTTCCTTTCCGAAGTTGTGGAGGTGGTTGTTTAATGCTTGGCCGACTTTGGCTGGACTGGGGTCTTCACCCTCTTTCAGAGCTTTGCCGCTGGGTTCGTCGTAGGTCCAGACGATGGGTTCGGGTGCCGAGGAGTCTGCAGGGGGAGGCGTTATGCCATCGCCCCCACGGGGGATTATTACGAAGTTGTGTTGGCGTTTTGCTTTCTCGGGTACGGGAAGGCAGAAGACTTGGTCTATATAGAGCCACATCAGCATTAAGGATCCATATCACGTAGAGATAAGTTTGAGAGATAGGTGTACGCACCGATATCTTTCCAACTGACGCCGAACTCAATCTCCCCGCTACTACTTTGTGCTCTGAGACCTCCTCCTTTTCCACCTATGAGCTGGAGGTGCAGCTTCTTGCGTTGCGGCATAGAGAAACTGGCATCGGGTACTGAGTATGTTGCTGCGGCAGATTGTACTCGCCATGCTTCTGAGCTTGAACCGTTCGTTGCGGTTCCGTTGTCGAGTTTTCGCTTCTTGGAGGCGGGCGCGTCGTGCGAGGGGAGAGCGATGGAGGTGGAGGATCGTTTGATGCCGATTATATGGGTAGAGATGTCGGTGAGGAGCGGGGTAATGGGATATTTAGCTATAAGCTATTAGTACTTCTATATACTTAGATCATGCATGGATCGCTACAAAGTGTTGTGCGTGTAAAATCTGAGTATTGTAGAGGTATACTTGCCTATTGCGCCCTGTATCTGTTTCTGTAGATCGGGACGATCTGAGAACGCGTCCGAGATCTCCACCGGCAGTTTCAAAGACGACATTTTGACGTCTTTATATGTGTGTTGCTTCCTAGAGAGTGTGTTGAATATAATCAAAGTACTAATTTGGGGTAGACGCGGTTTGCTCGATCACGAAAGCGAAGCGGGACAAAGAGCTTGGTGTCGAGCTTGCTCGAACCTCCTGAGTAAACCCATACACTTCCTTTTTACACATAATACCGACAATTCGTTAAATTCTGAAAGCGAGTCCTTGCCTTTTAGAAGTATCTAAAGGCGTTGATATAATAACTCTGCAACATAGCTCAAAATCAGCTTCCAAATTGCCTTACCCCTTTTCAACCTCGCGTCTACAGTTAACTGCGCAGTGAAGAGATATATAGCTTTTGCTACAGTGCGCCTCAACCACTATAAAGGATACCAGGCGAATCCAATCCAGAGCTATAATAGCTTATCATAAAGCGTAACTCATAAGCTCTGATATTATGTTATTCCGAGTTGTACCAAGGGGGATCACTGTTCTTGAGACGGCAGGTACCATCTAAACCTAAAACTAAAAGGTATAAAGGCAATGCGCCCACTATTTTGAGCTTTGGTATATGCTAAGGCTTATAACTTCTGTAGCATACCTAGTCTCTTAAGTAGAGACGCGAAGCGAGACGTGTTCTGGTATTGAGCTTGGCTTTGACCTTAACATAGCCTCCTTTCAAATGTTGTTCTTTTACCTTAATAGTACTGATCCTCACCGACCTGTATTAATGTATCTGTGCCTGCTAATCGATTGAATTCTGTAATAGGATGCTGTCCCCGTGAAAAGGGTCCTGACTTATCCACATATCCAGTTCAGAACCTCCGAATCCGCTATACAATGAATTAGATTTCAGATCGGCGGCCAACCGTAATAGAAAATTCCTGTGCCTACAGTGATAAGGGATGTCTTTAACTATTCGCAAACGAGAGCATTCGCTGTCTTTCAAGTATGTATCAAGACCTAGTATCCATACGGACTGTGTCCATACAGTAGCTTATTAATGTATAGGTCACGGTACAGTTGGTGCGGAGATGACCGTTGTACTCGTAGGCGCTGGGCAAGAACCTTTCTCGGTTCACAGAAAGTTGATCTGTCACTACTGGGTATTGGGATAGGGCGCTTAACGGTCGCTTTATGGAAGCATCCAAGAACGAACAAGAAATTAGAGGCACGAGCATACTAACATTCAATAGTTTCATGGACTGGCTATACACTCAAACAGTACCCGAAAATATCTCGGTCTTTGGCACTGTATTATTACACCGTTTTGCGGACGAGCACGACATTCCTCAGCTTCGGCGCGCAACGTAGAACTGCTATATCATCAGAGATACCTGGCCCCTTCCTCAAACATGGCCAGTATCCTTAAATGGCTCCTTCGGAGTCTCCTTTATTTAAATTACTTATGGATACATATATCGATAACTGGGATCCTTCCAAAGATAACGCCAAGCAAATCCCTGCACGGCGTGACTTACCCCCGAGGTATACAATTAAAGCAATGGTGGCATGCGCTACTGACAGACTTTCCAATGATGCTGTACGAAAACAACGTCTTAACCCCCTGAATGAATATATCGATGTAGAGAACAACTGGGGGAATATCTGTGAGCAGAAGAGTCGCAAGAAACGGAAGAGGCATCTGGAAGAAAGCATGTCCACAACCTCTTCTCCCACCTAGCTTCTATTCTGTTTATCTACTCGAGGAAGGGTCAAGGGATTGTTCGTAGCCTCACATGTAACTTGGCGGGATTACTTTCACCAGCATCTGTCAGAGCACAAATCAAAGTTTGGCGAGACTCCAACTCCGCGACTCCGTACAGACACAACACTGAGAGAATGATGTTCCACACATAGACCAAGCGAGTATACCATCTCTCTTGGTCCTGGTACAAGTGACAATCTGATTCTGGCACGACTCCATGACTCCGTACAGACATAACACTAAGACAATGATGTTCCACACATAGGCCAATTGAGTACCACTATTTACCGTGGTTTCCGTCTAGATAACGTTTCAGTTCCTGCACAGCGTTTGTTTCGTACAGTACATCAATCGTTTAGGCTTAGATAGTAGGCTAGGGGATGGATTACCTACTCTTATATTTTATATGATTATGCTATATCTTTTTATTTTTACATTCGCTTTTGTACTGTAACGTTAACTGTAGTACTACTGTACTTACATGCGCCGGACCCATACCCTCACTCTTGTCGGGGCCTTTTAAGGAGTAATAAGTCCCTATTGAAAGCGTACTTACTTCTATCACATCAATTCAAGAGTATACTTGGAGATATTTAATTCGATACATAACACCACTTCAGATACTTTGACTTAATACTGCACTGAATGTTAGGAGACAGAGAGCAATTTATACCCAGCTCTATATTCATATCACTACAGACTCTTTCCATCTCTAGAACCTTATCCATATCCAACGAAGTTACCTACATGTTGTGAACCATCCACAAAAAGGATAATTCGATTAAGTGGCCCCGAAAAGGTATCAATATACCTTCCCCTTCCTCTCACACATCGCTAACCGTCACATGGAGCATCGACATCACTATACAGAAACGTTGAAAACGTCCCGAGGCCCCTTAAAGGCCTTGGACATCCAGGTGAAGAACTACCCTTTGTATATACTGACGTCGATAGCTTAGTTATATGTATGACTATTATTTCCCAATTAAATTACCTAACGAGCGAATAAGCAAACGAGTGAGCGAACGAACGAGCGAATCAACCAGCGAACAAGCAAGCAGCGAGCGAACGAATAAACTAGCTAGCCAGCGAACGAACGACCGAGCGCACCGGCCGGCGAACGAGTGAATCGAACAGCGAGCGAATGACGATCAAGTAATGTACGACGAACCCACGAGCGAGTGAATAAGCCGGTCAGCGAGCGAACAAGCCAGCCATGGAGCGAATAAACTAGCCAACCAGCGAACGAATGAACCAGCGAGCGAATATAAGAAAGACCGAGCCAATATACGAACGAACGAACAAAGATATAAACGAGCGAGAGGACATAGGAGCGAACGAGAATATAAGTAAACGAGCGAACAAGCGAATAAATATACGAATATACGAGCGAACGAATATAGAAGCGAACGTATGAACAAATAGACGAATCAGCGAACTAGGGACCGAATTAGCTAGCGAGCGAGCGAATAATAAAACCAACGAACGAATGAACGAGCGAACTAAGGAATAAGAGAACGAGCGAATAAGGAAATAAACGAGCGAACGAGGGAACGAAGGAATGAGATATTGAGAAAGCAACCGTATAAACTTCTCTAGTAAGTAAGCAAGTGAGGTAGAAGTGTGCACGGGCCTAGGGGATGGTGGATGCGATATAGTATATACTTGCCTTGACGTTGTTCCCAAAGAGTGAATGCGGCGGACGGTGTCCGAGTCGTTTGGTGGATATTATACTGTATAGGTAAACTGAGGCTATTAAGTAAATTGGGATTATAGTGGACTAGCATGTTGTGGAGTTTCTAGGTGGAAGAAATGTGTGTTGAACGCAATGTAATCTCGAATAGAACTCAGCCAGAAACCTCCCATTTTTGTAAAGGCGACGAGATTACTTCGTAGACATTGGAAAAAGCGCATTAGAGATGTTAAATGGATAAGGGTTCGAGGGATTCAGAGTGAATTTTGAAAAGATATCACGTAGGGTGGGATGTCACCCCTTCGGGACGTTCCCATTATAAAATATTAACGAGTTTAGATGATTGGAAGATTACTTTAAATATAGAGCCTTAGTAATCTATATATACAGGGAGAGAATAGCGAGGGAGTGGAAAGTGAACGGCGCGGTGAGCGTTTGATTCATCGTTTAAAGATAATTCGAAAAGTATAGGAGAGGAAGGGAGTCAAAGTATCTGATGTTCGAAAAATAGGGAAGTAGGAGGGCCATAAGGCAGAAATTGATCTAGAACCCCAGAGAGGAGTCTCTGGGAAGAAAAAGCGGCTAAATGCTAATCATTTGGAGAGTTCGGTAGATAGAACGTCTGGCGTTACCCTCTCCCTATTAGGGTCAAGCTCAGCTGCTTCCGGACGAGCATCGTACACACACTGCTTGATGCCAACTATTTGAAAGCATGCCTTCTCAAGGTGTCAGTTTCGGCATTGGGACAAATGTCGAGTCTATTTTACGAATAATTGATTTTGTATAGTGAAATCACTCAAAGGGAAAAAGAAAAGGAGGAGACACTATGATACGGGTAAACACAAGAATATATCCAGGGGAAATGATAAGTGTAGGTAGCATGACTAGGTGCCAAAGTCCGTGTTGATTACTTCCTGAAATCCGGTGAGGTTTTCTTATAATCAGGGCAATTTTTCTTCTCCTCGACATTCGCGTGTTCATGATATGAGCATTTCGGATCGAGCTGGCTATCTTTCTCCTTGCAATCCACGATCTGGCGGGCAAACCCCATCATAACGTCGAGTATGAACTGTGCGGGTAGATCCGGGGGATCTTCGATCCAGGAGTCCCCACCGCTGTCCGGATCCCAATCAGATGCATAAGTATCCACAAGAACTTCCTTAGCAGAGAAGAGGAGCGAAGCTTCTCGTAAGCGGAGATGATGTCCATGCGGGTTGGTAGAGCGGTGTGCTCGTAAAGGACGCTTATCGTGTCGTTGAGCAGTTTAGGAACGTCGTATTCGTCGGCAAAGAAGTAAAGATTAAACATCTCCTCCATATTTAGATCTTTCTTGATAGTTCGAATGTAGAGCCAATCAACGAAAATTCTAAATATGGTTGGTTACGTTCGGTATATGGACCGAGTTGTCTGATCCTTCTTTGAATGAGCTGTTTGTGCAGCGTCATAAAATTTGCAATAGTGGCAGATAAGATTCTTTTGAACTACCAAGGCCTCTTTACCGCTGCCGAAATAGATTGTTGCAGTTTTGGTGCTGTCAATTGCGCCATTACTATGGTGTACGTTAGCGTAAGCTATTCTAGCATTGGATCATACTTCATGGTGGCGCACAAGAAAGAGGGAGGGCCTTTCATTAGCTTCTGAATATCTGATTCCATGCTGGATTCGCCCTCAAAAGTCTTGAGTAATATGCCTTATAGAATTTAGATATAACAGGATGCTCTTGTGGGTCACCGTACTGCACTGGACAGTACAATTTAATTGCGCTACCCTGTACGAAATGACTGATCTTATAGAATATCTGACAGATTAAAGACGACTTAAGTATGTTTTAAGGTAGGATTAAGCTCGAGCAGAACGATACCTAGGGGGAAACAATGGTACTAGGAGATGTGAGGTAAGGTATAAGGTGTTGAGGTACTGTACCTTATTTAGAACGAGTGCATACGGCCTGATTGGCTTTAGCGAGCAAAGGCGTGGAATATTGAACAACTCTTTCATGGCGTGCCGCCCAGTCATGCCAGTATAGCATTAGAAGTACACAAGATGCTAAAACTACATAGCCACTTGGAATAAAAGAGTTAAGTAAAATGTCTATTCGAACAAACAATGGCGTGGCTAATGAGTTCGCACTGGTTAGAATCATTTAGTACTACAGAAAGAGGTCAAAGGTACAAAGGATATACCTTAGTGGGTCGTTATACTTGGACGCAGGAGGCGAAGGAAAGGAGGCATGGTTCATGCTTATTGCTTGTTTATATGTCGTGAACTTCATAGTAATCATAGCATAATAGGATATCCAAATTGTATTAACCCTTCATGTTATAAGTAGTAGATATCCTATATTCTGTATATAACGGTCCAGAGCGTATGCTGCGTATTACCGGTAGGTTCGGACTATTGGACTAAAGGAAGGTTTGTAACAACGACTATAAGGTAAGCTGGGGCGAAGGAGGTAAAGGTAGAGGTTGAGGTCTAGGTATAGGAAGACCTCGTACTTGGAAAACCCAAAGGAAATCTTTTCGAATTGTGCAGCTCCTCCCTTACCTCACCCTCTCCAAACCAGCAACCACCTCAGTCGACATCGGGCCGGGGACTAGACCAATGCAATTGATTCAATATCTACCTATTCACTACCTACAATAGGTCGCCTACTGTATGTCCCCCACGCATCCCACTCAACTTCGACAACTTTTTCGCATGTATCCCACTTACCCGCCTCTCTCTTCTCCGCCTCACATAGACTCAGATCGCATGCAATGCATATCAAACGAAATGCATTGCCATAAAACTCAGTGCCGAAAACAAGAGGGAAACTAAAATGACACAAAAGAGAAGATGATCCCACCAGATAATATATAAATGCACGTGCGGAGAACCCAAATAGATTGAGGCCACCGTAGACTTGACTTGAAAAAGAGATAATTACACGGATGGATGAAAATCGATATTTCGACGAATGGGAATGAGAGGATCGCTCCTCACTACGGTACGCAACAGAGTGAATATGATATTCGGTAAGTAGCCATAGGGAGTCGAGAAATGATATCTACATATAGAGAGGTAAGGTTGGAAAGAGACTCGTAGAGGTTGGCCGTGGTAGTCTAGGAATGAGGATATTTGTGTGGTGTTTGTAATATTAGGCGTCCTTCAGACGTCGATGTGCGTGCAAAAACGGGATCCGGAACCTCAACGCCCCGCAACCAAAAACAAGTAGATAATTAGCTACAGGTTTAAAAGTTCTGCGCTATTCCGGAATTTCCTGGTTGGGGAAACACGGTCGGGTTCTCGATCCTTGTATTCCTCCTAGCTGACACATCTTTGATCACTGGTTGTTGACCATATGCAGGATCACTATATGGGTTTCCCTGATAATAGGTGTTATCTGAATAGTAGTCTTGTGGATTATGGTTTGGCATGGGGATATCTCCACTCGAATGATCTGAATGGTTTGCAACCGAGTATGATGAAGAAGCGTTGGAAGGCCCTCGTTGGACGCCGGACCTACTGTTTGAACCAGCAGCGGGTGCTGAGCCTAGAGCATCAATACCATCAGAATCCATAGTCTCTCGTCGACCATTGACTAGAGGATCGGAAGAATGACTATCTGAATGGGTGCCCTGTGGAGATCCAGGGTTCTGGTACCCTCCTGGATTGCTACCGGAGTCGGAAACAGCAGCAAAACCTCCGGATATTGTTGTTGATGTCTTCCTGTTGGATGGATTTGTGGTGTTACCCCATCCTCTATAACCACTGGAATCTTCCATCATCCCAGAACCAGCAACGACGGGAAGGGTTGGATCATTATTCGGATTGAAACCGTACTCTTCCACCTCCTTCCTCCTGGCCTCATCAGCGCTCTTCTTCTGTTTCCTTCTACGCCAAAACCAAAGTCCAGCAAGAACAAGAACAGCCACCGCGACAACGGGAATCACAACGGCAATGGCAGTCTTTCCACCGTCTGACAACCCTCCACCTGACGAGGAGGAACCATTGTCTGGTTGAAGTGCAGCTCCAGAAGATGATGTAGGTGCTGTACCGGAAGTGGATGTTGGGACGTTGTCCTGTGGTGTCGATTCTATAGGGGCAGTTGTTGTAATGATAACAGTTATCTGAGTTGGACTCTCACCCGGCGCCGTAGCGGATTTAGTGATAACTTGAATAGATGTGATCACCGTTGGTGAAGGTGGAGGTGCGGTGGAGGTCGATGTAGTTACTGGTAGAGGCGGAGGGTCTTCTGATGATGTTGTAGGTATAGCTATCGAGGATTCGGTAGTCGGTATCGGGGGAGTTGAAGTGGTCTCAGGAGGCAGAAGAACTGAAGTAGTAGTTGGTGGTTCCGGAGTTGGAGTAGGTGTAGTTGGCGATGGAGGCTGCGTTTGAGTTTCAGAATCTATGATGGAGGAAGTCGCGGGATCAGAGGGTGAAGTAGGAGCTGAACTCATGATTAGACGCGCGATTCAACAGCAAACTCTCAGATGAAATGGAAGATGCTCACTTGGATCAGTGCCATTGTTGATCGTAGACATGATGGACTAGTAATTAAGGATGGTTTACGGTACAAGCGATGCGAAAGGGAGGATGAGCCGAAAATGAGACGGTCGCGTTCGCCGCTGCGAGGCGATGTTACGGGCGAACTACTGACACGAGTACGAGAATAGCACTCGACCTACGATGTACCGTAAGATAGAAGGAGGGATAGCATTCGGTGACAATAATGAAGGAGAGACACCGATGCTGACGGCCTTAGGTTGGACGAGCTGAATTTTTGGAAGAGGAGATCGGTTGGAGGGTTGAGTGTTGAGTGAGGACTGAGGAGAGCTGGTCTCCAGTTTGGAATTTGCTTTGGTTGGCTTGAGCGCGACTCCTGGTACAATTCTACCAACCTTGGCCTAGTTAGGTTACTGGCCTTGTTTTGGGAGATTGGCACAACGTCTCGAAACGGCAGATAAAAATCCTTATGATAATTTACAAAATATACTTTTGTACTTTATCATGCCGGGACTGCCCACGAGGGAAGGGAAAAAGAATTGTGGTTGTACGTACTGCTGTACTGCACTAATTACAACCGTTTGTTAGATGCTTTAGACCAACAATGTGTCAATTTACTAATTGCCACCTCAACAGGCTCGGATTTCAGATATCAGCATAAGCGTCTTGCCTTATGATACGCTACGCTGTACAGTCACGCTGAATATCCTGTACGAGTACGAGGCGGCTTAAAAATATCTATCGTACAGTACATACTCCATACATGAGTTACCATGGCTAACTGGCTTCCGAACATCCGCCTTCACCATATATCCTGATTCTCCTGGGCCCCAAGCTGTGTCTAAAAATTAGAGAAGCTCTCCGAGAGGATATTGATGAGGCTGTGTTATGTTTAGAAGCTGATTCCCGCCCCTCTAGCACGTCTAGGAAGGTCTAAAAGCCGTATCAGGCGTTATGAGAGGCTGCCCTAACTGTTTCTAGATGCGCCAGCTGAACCCTACAGAAACCTCATCCTCAATCCTCATCATCAATTCTTCATGAAATCTCGTCTTATTATTGATCTCACGAACAAACTTACGGCGCACGTTCTCAAGATCGCTTGTTCAGCATCAAACTGATCGGATCCACTTTGTATAATACTGCTTGTGTAAACAACCAAACGACTGAACTTATTATTAGCCGTGAGCCGACTTCCCCTCGTCACTTTTGCTTGTCACAGAAAATACATCCGGCACCATCAAAGACCGTTTTTGCCCCCTTGGTTTCCTCAAGCCGTCCTGATTGGGTCATCTTGCTAATGCGAACACGAGGCTATCCTCAGAATGCTACGCTCCTCCACCCTGACTCCGCTGATCGATGACTATGGTTCTCGCTTGAGAGTTGCTTTGACAGTCACTTTTCCGCATTTTAAGGGCCGTGCGGAATTGACGGATTTTGGTTGGAGGTGGTGAGATTTTCTTGCGCAATCGCGATGCGGGGAGAGGCTGTTTAGGGAAGTAGTTTTGAGTTGGAGTTTATTGGGTGGCAAAGTACTGAAATACCAAACCTCGAGGCTTCTAAAGTTCAAGATGTAGCATGTTAGATAAGTTAGCAATATTGGGAGGACATGTTTCTATTTCTTCTACTTGAAGCTTCAGAATATGGAAAGCCATGCGTTTCCGAATGTCAAACAGGTCTCGTTTTGAAACGCTGACTTGGCGCCCTTCATAGGAGTCGACTATGCAGGAAATGATTCGATGTCGTCGCTTTATAAGTCATAGAGGATTGTATATGTGCGAATAGATAGGTATTCTAAAACGTAGTCCTTCGTACGACCGTACCTTATGGTCTTTGATCTTTATACATTCTTGAATGATGCTCCAAACTCCGGTTTGATAACTTGGTGTGGAATATCTTGGTAACCTAAGGTAAGCCTAAAACAAGGTCAAGTTGATCTACCCAGGGCTCAGCCTTGCGTAAGATGCTCCATAATGATGAATATCACCAGATGATTTACGATAACATGCAAGTGTCAAGGTATATCTATATTTTGAATTGCTTGGTAGATCCAGTGATCCAAATCTCCAAAAGCATACAATATATACATAGAAAGTTAGAAGTGAAGCAGGGACATAAGTTCGCCCAGTTCCTGCACCCGGCAGCTTCAAGAAAGTCGAAGTACTCCGGTAACCAAAAGAGTGTTTTCCTCCATCCTTTCCCATGGTATTTATTTCGTCATGACAGGTCGTTATAAGCGCTGCTTCTAGTGCGCTAGCTGAGTAATGATATCCAAGATGCGTGGACTGCGTTGCAGAGTACTATGTGCCGTCCGGAATCACCAATTACCCCATAAGTGATATCCTTTAGTTGTTGAACCACCACTTTACACCAGGGACACGTCCATCGCCCTGAGGAGCCACTTTGCTGAATAAGCTTCTGGAACAGTCAATGGCAGCATCCTCGCATCCCAAACAAGTGTCGACAACCTTTGCTGTATGAGTTCGGCCTTCATACTCAATAGTGATAGTCTGGCCGCACAAAGGATTGTCGTTGGAATTTCCAACATTCTGCATGATTCCGTGGGCAATAGCAACAACATCCTCACCCTCGTAGCTTGTCACACCGCAGGAGCCCAGCCCAGTATCGTAATATGTCATTTCAGCGGTATAGACATTTCCACTTGGAGCAACAGCGGTTTCTGATTCGCCCGAGTAGCTGGTGGTTTCTTCTTGAGCAGCAGGGAGGTTAGAACTGATAGGAGCCGCGGGAGGAGTGTACATAGCCACGGGCTCTGGCGCGGCTTCAACAACTACTGGGGTATAGACTGGTGCGGATTCCTGAGTGGTAGTAGGAGCAGGTGGTGCGACATAAACCGAGGAAAATGAGCTTGGCTTTGGTTCGACGTAGACAGGAGCTTGGGAAGAAGTTGAAGTGGGCGCCGGTGCAACATATGGAGCTTCCGTGCTAGTCATCTCAGCAGCAGTAGGTGGGCTGTAAGGTTCTTCATAGAACTCTGCTGCTGGGGTAGTTGTAGGCTGAGGGATCACATCACCGGGATGAATCCAAACGGTGGTGGTGGTATAGACTGTCTCGTAGACCTCAGTGTACAGCGTAACGACGACCAGATCGCGTTTGTTCACTGGCGCAGCCGCGACTAGGGATGAGAGAAGGAAAGAGGAAGCAGCGAAAAGGGCCGTGGTCTTCATTTTGCCGTTAGTTCGAGAGTTGACAGAGCTGGAGAAGTTGCAAAGCTGCCTTTTCTCTAGTAGAGACTGTGGTGACTGAGGGCCGTTTGTAGTGATTCGTCCTTTGAAATGACTGCGAGCGAATTGACTGGCAATTCTGACTATCTGGGTATACCTGTGTAGGCTGTAGGGGAGCTCTGGGCTGCAATTGATTGCGAGATGTCTTTAAGGCTCCAAAGGAATGTAGCCGTTTAGAGATGCTTGATCTCTGGAAAGAGTGAAAAAGTGGAAAAGAAGGGAATGGACGAACGTACGCACGACCTCAAGTCTGTAAAGAGTGGACAGTTGAGGAGAGGAAGGCGAAGTTCTTGTAGGTGGGAGAAGAGCATGGGATAGGGAAAAGTTAGACAGAGAGAAAGACGACCGAAAAGTAGCTGCAGGGGTAAATCTGTCTAGCATTCTCCGTTAACGAATAGGAATAAGATGCCCCTGACAGTCCACGAGTCCGGCGGGGCCTCCAGCGATCCCATCAACGGCTCCGGTACCTTGATTTGCAGCGCTTTCACCCACTCCAGTTACCTCTGTACCGACTCACCGTAACTTTTTAGCTCCTAGCCTTTCGACAATCTTGACAAGTCGAAAAAACTCTTTAGACATACTGAAGCAAGTAGAAAGAACTAGGGGAATCTCAAAGAAGTATCTCGCAATACATGTTCCTAGTATCTGCGGGCTTCCGGGGAAACCCCTTTTCTGTTCTTTATGCATTCATATTATCACGTTGTAAGACCTCACAGCGACGTGTTAGCATCTCAGGTCTCAGCCCCAAAAACCAAGCGGGTATGGGTGAGCTGTTATTCCAAACGTACCCATCCGGCCTGGGAACCGACAAATCGCAAGCAAAATCCCGACGACGTTTCTTTAAACCTCAGGAAACAATTGGTAGCGATTCACGCCATTATTCAGGTACGCCCGGCGGATCGCTGCCCAGCTCAGGGGTGGATATTCTTACGTTGCGATACCACCACGACAACTCAACTCCAACTTTCAAGCAACTTGTTTCTAACTTGTACTCTCACCAGTGTTGTACAGTATTGTTCCGTCCTTTGATTGCCGTCTCGCCCTCTGTACTCTCGGTGAAATGCTGTTGGGTCTACTAAGGACAACCTTTTACTGTACAGGACAGTACGTGAACAATTTAGTACAAGAAGACATTTCTAATTTGCAAAGTATCTTCCTTTGCCACCAGCCAGTACAATTCCGTTCTTTAGTAACTCTTTGGTATTCACATCGTTCTATTCTGCTCTTCCAGTTACAATATTTTCATAGAGAATGTGTTAGCATCCGCTCGGCACCTTTTCAAACTCAACATTCGATGTGCGATTTTCCGTCAATCAGTCCTTTAAGCGTATGCAGCTTGGAAAATCCTTCATACAAATCTGCAAAGTAAGATTTTTGTGGACCTTTCTCACAGACTTCCAGAATTTTGGTTGGATTCTTTTACCCTTCTAACCAGAAGACTGCGTCCCCGGCTGCATAGGCGCGAAAGTAAGGTTATCGCTATCGATATGTTCCCGTCCCCATACCCGAAATATGATAACCTTAACTCGATCGTCCACCTCACAAGAGATGGGTTAGATAGAACAAACCTGAAATCGTTGATTTCCTCCACTGTGAGGTCATTGCTTTCCTCTCTGGAATTGTCTACATTATTATCTGCACGATCTATAAAGCTAAAGGTATTCTAGAAGAACAGTCCTCTGGCGGAACTTTAAGCTGTATCACCGTTTAAGAACCTTCAAGAAAAGCAGAAATGATAAGGCCTATAAAGTGGAAAATCGTCTGATATCTCAGGAACACGAACTGCCAGGGGTTTCTCTAAGCTTTATTTATATTACTTATACTTATTAGTAAAGTATCAGAATGTTTCGACGATCAAGGTTCCTACCTGTCTATTTTACGTCTCCGATTGAATGTGCTATCAAAACATGTTAAAGAGCTAGGAAAACTGGAGTAAAATACGAACAGCAATGCGTAAAACAATGCGTTTTGATGATTGTCGTAATTTAAGTCGTTCTCCGACCCTCTGGTTTATGTGTCTGTTCGACTATAACCTTTATTTGTAAAACAGAAGACATATACTACTAACAACATTGAATCTATTTCTAGAACTATAACAGTATCCGGCACTCCAGCACTTACGCGGTAAGAATACTTCACAAATTCTCGTTATGGCTACTTCTCATTAAAGTTATTCAACCAGGGAAGGGATTACCCAGACTGATTATGAGATATGGTGTTAACACCCAGGTGAGCAATTGATGTTCACATCTTAACGGTAACGTCTACAGTGGCTATTACCTTCACTTAACGTGGAAATCTTTTGTACGAGTACAATGTCTTTACTTCACGTGTTGTGTTGACGGATTCAAGGGGATAATAAGTAGATTTTCACTGTTCTAACTCATGATCAAATCGATTGCTTGAGTGTTCCAGAATAAAGTTTACATGTACACTTAGCTCTTCAAACTTAAATACTGCTACCATTAAGCACAGTATCATTTCTTTCCTCAAATAAATCCGAAGCAAAGATCACAACTCAACAGCGAAACAACTATCTTGACAGAAGAATCTTTTCCCTTTCTAAAACATCACTCATCTCGAATCACTATATACTTCTTTCAATGGAAAGTGGCAACCAATCCCAAAATCTGGCCATATTGACAGTCGTTGGAAACCGTCTAGCTAAATACCTCCAGGGCTCTCGCCGACCGGCTTGGGTCGAGGATCTTCCAGATGAACTCCTGGAAATGCTCTCATATAACCTAGAACAAGGGGACCTCGCAAATCTATCTCTTGTATCAAAGCGGACCCGGGACGTCAGCGTACGGGCTCTGTACAAGGACATAACCGTAGTGGAAGAAACTGCTGGCTCATCTAAAGCTTTGTCGAGAATCAAGAGCATGTTTCGTATCCTTATGGAAGCCCCAGAGTTAGGAAAGTATACGGAATCCTTTACGGTCAGGTGTAGCGAGAGTCTAATTCGTGGAACGTGTCCGACTGTACCGTTTGATCCTAACGGGAAAGACGCCCAGCTGATTAGCTTATTCACTCAAAAGTTTTCTCAAGTCAATAATCTCGCAGGTCTTGGGCCAGGTCTACGTGAAAACAGGTTTGGTGTACTTGTTATCGTCCTTCTGTTTTGCTTCCCAAAGCTGAGACGTTTGGACCTCACCTTTGATGGATTGTGCTCCGCAAGTTTCTTTGAACTTTTTGAAGCAACCTTGAAAGGCCAAGAAATACCATTCTTTTCGCAACTTCGTAAAGTAACATATAAGGAGTTATGGGTGGGCCCAGAGGCACGCCCATGTCTTCTTCATAGATATACTCTACCCGAGAGCGGCCCTCTCACGTGGTGTCCGACTTTCTCACTCGAGACGCTCGACCTAGCTGGAACTTGCGTCGATGCTCAAGGTTTCAGGGCTAGTTTGGCGTTATACGGCAACCTGAAGGTTCTACGCATGACGGACTATTGGGCGATCCACGATATATCTGGAGCACTTTATCAAGTCAAGGATACCCTAGACGTTCTTCACCTTGGCCGCCGTTATCATAGACAGTCTGTGCCGTTCCGACTTGATTTCTCGAAATTCAAGAAACTCCATACATTGGTTATCAACAGTTTGGATTTCCCCAGCGCAGGGCATGGCATACCTGTCAACCTTGAAAACAAGTTTCCAGCTAGCCTCAAGCACCTCACATTTGTTCACATTCCACTTCGTGGCTCGTGGATGACTGTGATCTGTCGAGAGGAGTGGGAGATGATTGACGATCTCACGAATGGCTTAGCTAATGTTCAGTTACCGAATCTACAGGATGTCAAAATCGTCTTTCCCAATAAGCGGGCTATATTGATTGAAGCACGGTGGAATGAGACACATAATCAACATAATTTCCGAACTTTCTGTAGGGCATCTCGAGAATGCGTTTTATCAATTCACTTGTAGATGGAGTGTTCATGCACATCCTTTGGCACGAATTCAAACCATGCTGCAGCAAGTACAATTTCGGCCAGAACAAAAGTTCCTTGAAACCTTCACCAAGTGTCTCTGCCTCTTCGGGTTGCGACTACTTGTGGGACCAGTCGATATTTTGGTTTCACAGTATATTCAAACATGTGAGAGCACTATTATCGTCCGTTTTGTATCGTCCCCTCTCACCTGGTTGACGATCACAAGCATCAGACTGGTCATCTTCTTTGTTTTTCAACTTTCCTGTTGCATTTCAATGGTCTGTTTCTTGGAGTGTATTTGTCCAGGAACTGGTCTGTTTGTTCTTGATCAAGTGGGAAATATGAAGGAGACAGCGATGGGTATCGGAGAAAAGATTTACCCACGGATTCTGAACTTCCGCGACGATATCCAAGCTCTAGATGTGTCGGGTAGCTTTGGGATAAACGCCCTTGTGCCTCTCTGAGAATAGGAGTTTAGTTAGAAGGTTTGGCCGCATAAGATAAACATCCAAACGGCTTCATAGGTCTTGGTAATCTAAGCTTAGTGTTCTACGGGGTAACCCCTATTTCCATCACGCCGGCTTCATATTCCCTCCCTCCTTTTTCTTTTGGCAGTCTATATGATGGGTGGAAATCGTTTAATTAGTCCAAATCAAGTAGAGAAATCGAATTTACTGTATAAAACTGTATACTTTCTGTTATCAACGTGAACTTGACATATTCCTTTATTCGCTCCCGTACTCCCTACAAATTACAGTTTGCTGTTCTTGATACCCGAAACTGGTGTCATGAGAATACCGCGAGGCACTTCCATGGTAATTTTCAGATTTTCCCCAAGCGTGTACAAGTCCCAACTCTTCAGTATGGATGCCCTCTCGTTCATATTCCCTTAGCTCCAGGCCTTTACCATCAACACCACTCTATCCAAATTCCAAACGAACCTTGAATAACTCAGATATCGACTTCTCTTCCAACTATCGCATCCTGTGACTCTCAAACACACCTCAACTTGCGAACAAGCCTGTACACAATCTATACTAAGCAATCTCTATTCTAGCCACCACCGATCCCACCAGTCCTACCACCTATCTATCCTGTTAGTCCTCGGCTTGGTAGTGTTTTCCTAGACTAGAGAAGTGAATTTCAGGGGTGATTGAGGACATAGAAGGTGGTAAAGGGAAATGACTCCTTTGATAAATGAAATATGATACTGTGTTTAAGCTTGTTATGGGTTAGGAGGTAATTTAGATAGATGGGAGACGATGCTATTTGCTATTGATGTTCCGGCTTGTATAGCAACTCCCTTGATCCGTAATAAGACTTTCGAATCTCCAAGCACCCTCTCGCTATTAGTACGGTCCTGGATTATTCGTACATTTAACGTCGTACAAGTTTTCCTCTCTTGTACACAAATGTTGACGCCGTACAAGCGAGCCAGAACTGAACAAATTGCATATATTGACGATGCTCTTTTCACAGTTCAAAAAAAATGTGCCTTCATCCAGCCTCTACAACAAGATGAAACTGCGGATGGTGAACGTTGTAGTTGATGTTTGATTGTACATGATTCGCTGCAGGGGGAACTGGATAGATCTTAGCGCTAAAACTAACGATACCTTACGGCAGCCCGTAGTCTCGAATAATGAACACGCTTCCGAATATTGTAGCGATGAAACCTCACAACTTCATAGCGATCAAATAGTCTTTTACAATAGAAACATGTCCACACAAACGCCCACAGATCCGATAAGTAATACAAGTTCGTGCCCGTCCTCTAAGAGACTCTATGGCCCCAGATCTGTCCATGATAATCTCGTTCGTATCACAGCTGATACCTTAGCTTAGATTCAACTTCGAAATCGAAGAAGAAGAACAAGAAGAAGAAGGGAGGAGGCGGGCCTAAATTAGACACGAATGCGGCCGTCGCAACAGCCAATGGGTCAAAACCAGAAGCAGATGTCGAAGCATATGGCGGGGAAGGGGATGACGACGAATTAGAGTCTCCCACGGTAATTAGACTAGTCCCAAGATACGAACATAACTCATACTCGCCAGAAATCTGCACCAGAGGATACACAAGATGATGACGCCGAAAATGACTCCCCAGTACCAACACCCCAGCCCAATGGTGTTCGCAAAACCGCGACGGCGCCAAATCAGATAGAGACGCCATCCGGTTCAGAAGAACAGCTGGATACCCTAATAAAAGAGCGGGAAAGCTTAAGAGCAGAAGTCTCAGAGCTTAGAAAGTCACTAGAAAGCATAAAAGAGAAGCATGACGGTGAAGTCAAGGGGTTAACGGAGTCACTAGAGGAGTCGCAATCGGGAAAAGAGCACTGGGAAGCACAATATCGAAATCTCATGGGCAAAGTCAACACTATAAGGTCACAGTTAGGGGAGAGGTTGAAGTCTGATGCTGTATGCATAAGGTTCTACGCTTTCGTAACACAACCCTGTGCTAAACATTGCCTAGGAAGATTTGGCCCAAGCACGAGCACGAATCGAGGAGCTAGAGGAGCAAAATCGTGGTACCTCGGAAACGAATAAGAGTTTGGAGGAACAACTCGAACAGCTACGCGCTCAATACCAGGCTCAATCGCAGGAGGTATTAAATTTGCGGAGTCGCGCAACTTTATCCCAACAGAATTGGATCAAAGAGCGCGATGAACTTGTCCAAAGAGAAGCATATGCCAAAGAAGAATTCGAGACAGCGAAGCAGGCTATGCAGGATTGGGAGGTATTAGCTATGGAGGAGCGATCATTAAGAGAAAGTCTTGGTGATCGAGTGGCCGAGCTTGAGGAGCAGTTGTCGAATCAAAGAGAAGCATATGAACGTGCATCATCTGAAAGAGACAGTCAATCTTCCACCGTAGACAAGTTGCAAAGTGCGCTTCAAGTGATCCAGGATGGTAAGATCATCGGCAAATCTTATTTTATCTACCAGTGTGCTGATTTGAATTGATAGAGCGTAAAAAAGAGCTCAGAGAACTTGTAGAGAACTCTCAAAAGGCGATGGACGAGATGCGGAAGCAACTCCAAGCTGCTGAGGAAGCCGCAAGTTCAGCAAAGACAGACCTGGAGAGTACGCGAAAAGAACTCGAGCGAGCATTGCCTTTCGAAAAGGAGGTTAAAGAGAAGAATCTCCTCATTGGTAAACTACGACATGAAGCGGTCATTCTGAATGAGCATCTCACAAAAGCTCTTCGGTTCCTCAAAAAGGGAAAACCGGAGGACAATGTTGATAGGTTAGTGACTATTGACAGATATTTCCCTCTCCACGTGACTAATATGATATAGACGAGTGGTTACGAATCATTTCCTTCGATTTCTAGCTCTAGATCGCTCAGACCCGAAGAAGTTCCAGATCCTCCAGCTCATAGCGGCACTGCTAGCTTGGACTGATGAGGAGAGAGAACAAGCAGGTCTTGCTCGGCCCGGTGCATCTAATGCTACTCTTCGGATTCCGATATCACCCTTCCGGAGAACACCTTCAACTCCTTCGCTAAATGCAGATGCTTTGCTCGCTAGCGAAGGCGGAAGCAGTAAAGAGACCCTTGCAGAGCTCTGGAGTGATTTCTTAGAGCGGGAGTCACAACAATCAGAGTCTAGCAGAAGAGGAAGCGCGATGAGTCCCGCTAGTGAAAGTGGGCGTAAAAGCAATACCGGGCTGGGATTATCTTGATACCACGTTCTTTTCCATACTGTACATTATATTTCGGTGAGTTCTACACGATAGCAGACATGGGCGTTCTTCAAGGGGTAGAGCTATAGAGCACCCTCCTTGTATACGGTATCTTTGGTCACATATTGCACTCTTTGGTCATTGTACACTTCGTTAGATATATTCGTCTGGTACCAGTTTTGCGGCTACAATCAGATATGGGAGCTTATCTGAGTGTTATGATCAAGCGTACAAGGAGCCATAAGTGACGTATATGACCAGATACAGACGTACAGTGGTGTAGTAATAAGCTTGCGGACGGACCCGGAAGCTCTATTTGTATGACCATGAACGTCACCAGGTGAAAGAAACCACCACCTAAAGAATGAGTATACTGTAAGCAGTGGCAACTGACGCATGCAAACAAATACCTCGATTCCTAAAACCTTCTCTCCGTACCTCTATACAAGCAATATCATAAACATATATAATACAACTTAAACCCCAGATCCACGCTGAGAGACAGTTGCTCCACATACCGCCCGCCTAACGGTCAAGCTCAAACATCCCGCATCTGCCAAGACGCACCGATATCCCCCTCGATATCACACCGCATCCAAAACATCCACTCATGCTTTCCAAGCTCTCTAACACCGTCAAATCCGTCCCTGCGTACCTCCGCGCCTCGTCCTCGATCCCCGACCCAATCGAGAAGTTCGCGACAGACTTCTCGCGCCCGCGTACTAGCTCAACAAGCTCCCAACGCAGCTCTAAAGACGTCACGAGGCGGTCCAGCGTAGAAGAAGAGGGCGAGGGTTCGAACAGCAACAGCAAGGCTAGAGGCAAGAAGAGGTTGAGTAGAGGGAAGATGGCGCCCACGGGGAAGGATCTGGAGGCGGTCGAGAAGAACCGGCCGATTGTTATAAGCGGACCCAGCGGCAGTGGGAAGAGCACCATATTGAAGAAGCTGTTTGAGGAGTTCCCCGATAGGTTTGGGTTCAGCGTTAGTCGTATGTTTATACCTCTCTTACTCTTCCCCTGCATCTCCCAGTTTAGAGCATGGTGAAGGGCTTCACTGCTGTTCCTAGGTCTATATAGCTTCCCCTCCCCTCGTTCTACTACTCCAATCTACGGTTCCTATTCTGGCTACAAACGAAACTGACACTCCCTTAGATACCACCCGCGCCCCTCGTGCTGGCGAAGTCGACGGCCGCGAATACCACTTCACGACGCCCTCCGCCTTCACCGCCCTCGTAGACGCAGGCGGCTTCATCGAGCACGCGACCTTCGGCGGGAACATGTACGGCACCAGCATCCAGGCCGTCGAGGACATCGCCAAAGAGGGCAAAATCTGCATTCTCGACATTGAGATGGAGGTAAGACCATCATCTCTCTTCTTCACCCCCGTTTATTCTCACAATCGGAACCCTTTCTGCCACTATACCCGACCGATCATAAGACGTCAAGGAGCATATGCTGACATTTTGATATCTAGGGCGTCAAACAAGTCGCCAGCCATGCAAACTTCCCCCGTCCGCGATTTCTGTTCTTGCAGCCACCGTCAGTGGAGATTTTAGAGCAGAGGCTCAGGGGCCGCGCGACAGATAGCGAGGAGGCGATCCAGAAGCGGCTGAAGCAGGCCGAGGTCGAGATGGAGTTTGCGAGGAGTGGAGGAATTCACGATAAAATTGTTGTGAATGATGATTTGGACACGGCGTATAAGGAGGCGAGAGACTTTATTATTGACGGGAAATAGCTTGGGCAGATAAGGGAATAGGATAAGTAAGGGGATTAAGTAGGTGCGAGGAGTTGATACCCGTAGGGAGGAATTGTTCATAGTTTGAAACACACTACCAACTTCAAAGATATGTTGCAAAGGTGCATAATTACTATATCCTCAGATTGAAAAAATAAAGATATTAACGGTATCGAAAACCCGGTCCTGGTATTGAAGGTTAAAGATCCCTTGCCTGCACCGCAGACCCATGACGCTTTTCACGCCGCAAAATCCACAGGAGAAGTGAAAAAACATCGAGCACACACCAGCATTAACACGAATACTTCAGTTTCAGAGTTTTGCCCCCATTTCTCCAAGCTCTCGCAAGTCGGTTCCCTACGACTTTAGAGGAATAGCCACGTTCTCGACGCCCTGAGCAGCGAGCATTGCGGAATCCTTGACCAATTTGCGCTGAAATGCCTCCCACGTCTGCGGACTATCCAAGCACATACATGTTAGTAGATCCAAAAAGAAAGGATGGACGGGCTGTATAATATATGCTTAGAAGGCAAAGGGGAGGTTTTGTAACTAATACCCGTTCATAGTCATGCGCTGTGAGTTCCGGCTCAGCTCCCTGTCTGCGGAGGGAGAGATGGGCCGGCTGCCAGTGTGACCTTGAACGGCGCTGCTCTCCTTGAGAGCAAGCAGTTGCTTCGCGCGGAAGGACTCGTAGTGGATCTGCGAAGTTGTTTCGATTAGATCCTGAAGGTGGGTTCGGGTAAGGAAGTTGCGCAGGGCAACGAATTCGCAGTGGGACTCATCCTCGACTAAGAGGTATTAGTATGGAGAGCAACTTGGGTGAAACGAGTGATTTACCATTGATGACACCCCAGCGGTTTTGACGACCACGGACCTGCTTGCCACCTACTACGATGGTCTTCTCAGACCCAACGACAGCGAAAGGAATGGTTTCCTACAGAGTATGAGCATGATAATATTGCGAAATTTTCCGAGTGGAATACCTTGATGCGTTCGTTTAACTCGATTTCCTCCCTATCGTGCTCTTCATTCTCATAAGGATACATCCTCAGATTATGGAAAGCAAACTCCTCCTTTATCCTCTGCTTGAAGGTTGCCCTCTCTTCTAGCGTCAAAGAGTCACTCTTAGCAATGACTGGCACTACATTGACAAACTCAGAAAGCTTCTTGAGAACAACGATATCAATGGGCTTGAGCGCGTGTCCAGATGGCTGGATGAAGAACAAGCAGCAGTGGATTCTAGTATCCTGTAGATATCTCTCACGCTGTGCTGTCAACTCCTTACGCAAATACGCGCTGTGCTGGTCCTTGATATACTTGACAATCGGGTCCCAGCAGCGATCATTATTTATAAGATCGCCGTAACCCGGTGTATCAACAATGTTGAGCCGCAGACGGACACCATTCTCCTCGATAACGTGTGAAACGGGGGAAATTTCGGTTGTGCTGCGAATGGGTTCCTCTGGTGCTAGACGACCTTTAGAATCCATCAAGTGGGAAGCGAAGATCGTATTGATGAGCGTAGATTTCCCGAGACCAGTCTGGCCTGTATTGAAATTAGTATAAGCATCTCAAAATAATTGCCTCGATATTTCATACCAACGCAGATGATATTGAACTGGAAACCGCGCTTCAGCAGCTTCTTCTCAATTTGCTGAGTGATGCTGTCGAAACCGACATGGCTCTTTGGGTAGACCGACTGCGGCAACGGTGACAGAGGGGAGTTCACGGTTGCCATTGTGCCAAATGATGCGGTATTAGAACAGTCGTGGGGTCTAGGAGTTCGTCTTCGTGTGTTGTCGAGGTGGAAGATGTTTGTGCTGTCCAGAATAATTATGGGGAAACCGTTTGAGAGACCCTTTCCAAAAGTTCGCTCCCTAGCAGTCTATGCGGGAAAGGGGCACGAAGCTTGGTGTCGCGTATTCGAGCTAAACTAGATTCGGCATGGTCACTTTTACCCTAAGTGCTACCAAAAAGTTCAATATTCAGTTCAGTTGATATTATTGATATCATCTATCACTTGCATGTCCATCGCCATTAAAGGGCTTATACCGCTCATTAGACCAACCATCATGGCTTTGCGACCCCTCCTCTCCAATTCTCTCCTTCAGACACTTCTCCCAGTCTCCAATGCCCTAGTACGACAGACCAGTATACCTATCCTTCGACAGTTTCGATTACCTTCTCAGCCATCTCTTGCTATACCAATTCCCTTCGCAGCAATTTCAGGAGCATCTATCGTACTTAAAGATATTTGGGAATCAATTTTACGCGCCGTGCCGAAGAAGAAAACATCGCATATGAAAAGGCGGCATAGGTTTATGGCTGGCAAGGCATTGAAGGACCTTACAGAGCTGAACAAATGTCCCAGTTGCGGCAGAGTAAAACGGGCACATTTACTATGTCCGTACTGTGTGCAAGGTAAGGCAAGATTGAGGCATACGTTATGAACCTTAGAGCTGACGACAATGTAGATGTGAAGGACTGGTTCAAGGGAAGATTCTCTACTAGTAGCGCAAAGACGACGGAAACGAAGGCAGAATAACCTTATTGTTTGTGAATAGATGATGGCGTGAGAGCAGGGCGTTTTGGGATGCATTTTCTGGAGTTTTGAAAGCGTGATCTTTAAAATCACAGGGATAACTGGTGAATTCCACCATCTGTCTAAATGTATCAATACTGTATTGTGCAAAGTAAAAGGGATAGGTAATGTTGTGATATATCTATGCCGTGGAATAATTTACTTCCAAATATATCAAATATGACGTTGGTCAATGCCCGCGAAACTCATGTCGTGATCACAACCTTCCCTCACCTCGTTCACGCCTCTCAATGCATATAATATTCCACAATGGTTTGAGATTTTTAAGAGCCCTCTCATCTTTCTCAACTAACTCTGTACAGTCTAAGCAATACCTCACTCTCCACACTCTCGACGCCGCGCATCCAACTGACATCTTCGGTCTCGCCGCAACTCCAACCCAGCTCCTCTCCGCATCGGGCTCTTCCACTATTCAAATACATGATACGACATCTCCAGAATTTCCTACAGTGCAGACCCTAAAAGGTGTCCACAAACTAGGCTGTCACCACATCTGTACCAGTGCAGATGGAAAGAGTACCGCGAGCGCGGGGTTCGGAGGAGAGGTCAAAGTGTGGAGTATCAATGAAGAGAGTAAAGAATGGAAGGAGGTGGGGAGTATTGTAGGTTGGTCTTTTCGTTCCGCACAGAAGTAAAAGAGCTTGCGAATGGAAGATCAGTGATTGGGTTTAAGTAGTATTAAGCATATCGCTAATATATGTGAACAGACAATAGCAAAGCCGGTGAACTATGGGCGATCGCGCTAAGTGAGGACGGAAGATATCTTGCCAGCACTTCGTATGATGGTCGCATCAATGTGTGGGATACCCAAGCCGGGATGGAGAAGATTAGGGAATATGAGACGAAAGGGAGCTTTGGGATGGCTGTTGATATGGTATGTCTGCATGAATTGCTCCTTCTACTCCCTCCAACCTGTTCCAGAATTACATATAGCTTAAGTGCATTTGTACTAATCCAGTCACGCTTTTAGTCCGTAGATGGCCGCTTCACAGCTTCCGGTCACGAAAATGGCAGCGTCTATCTCTTCAATAATGACACTGGCCGCATGTTACACTCGTTACCAGGTAAAATGCCTCATCGTATAGTCTCATGGACAATCCCACAGTTCCCTTTCATTAGTCACAAACCTTGCTCTGACCCTATTCAGGCCTTGTCAAGCCAGTTCGCGCTGTTGCTTTCTCTCCAGCCAGTAAGCTCCTTGCAGCAGCTGGTGACTCTCGTATCATTGCTATCTACGATGTCTCTTCTGGGGAGCAAGTCGCTAACCTGCCGGGTCATGTGGCTTGGGTCTTCAGCCTTGACTGGAGCTTTTCTGGAGAGTATCTTTTAAGCGGGTAAGTTGAAAACGAAGTTATACATCCACGGCTTCAATTCTACTCTTCAAGATCTCGAATATATTTAAGGCATTCTGAATTAACAATCTACCAGTGGGTATGACGGTAAAGCCAAGGTCTGGTCGATTGATACTCGTACTTGCGTCGCTACGCACTCGGAAACAGATAAGATTCTTTGGGCTGTACGATGGTTACCCAAGACCAGCAGGGCTGAGATGTTTGCGGTTGCCGGTGGGGCGGGAAGCATATCTTTCTACAGGGAGGCGAGTGGAAGCTGATCGGTCATAGAAAGGGGACCGTCTCGTCCAGATGCAACGTGAAAACCATAGTGAATTGTGGGACCATGCGGTCCACCGACCCCAATTATATATGAAAAACTGACGATAAGAGAGTGAGGTTCAACCGAGACTTCCATCTTGATCATGCGTGCAAGCAGTCTTGTGAGTCATTGTCAGCTGATTTGTAGGTCGCATGTTCTTAACTCCATCCCCTCACTATTTAAGTCGGCTTCTCTCCTTTTTCTACACACATAACAGTCTGCTAAGACCCCACCACGGATGTAAGACCTTGTGAAAATGAGTTTCTGTTTATGGACATGGCGCAACGCGACAATTCTTATTCTCTTTAATTGGGAAGATAGAGATACGGACTACGCCCGTGGTATAATTGATGATAGAGTTTAGCGCAAAAGAGTAATGATCTTTGTCTCTCCAGTAGAGAGATAATGCAGACCTTCACCGCGTATTATTTAGTCACGCCGTCTAGGTGAGGACTCTGGTACTCCTTCGACAATAGACGAGAACGAAAGGGTTTTTCACCTTAAACCTGATAGAGGAAGCACCCGAATGCGAGGCACCCTACGTTCTAAAAGTCTAATTTGATGTATGCTTCCGCCTTCTAGAAATGCTAACCTGAGGGTGAACTAGGGGGACTCTAGTTTAATTCGCGCAAGTACGGACTGTGCTGAACAAGTTTTTGTGCAGTTCTGTAGAGAGTGAAGGGGGTTTAATAGTGCTCGATCGAACCTCTTACTGCAGCCGATATGGTCCGATGGGATCTCATAATCGATTATGGTTTGCTTAGATGCTCTTGCCGTTCTTTTGAGTGTCTCGTGCAGAGGTCTTGTAGTCCAGTTACATGCTGTTTCTTTGTCTTGGAGAATTTCTTCTTTAATTAACCTTAATCTGTTTCCTTGATACTTGTCGGAAACAAACAGACACGCAGGAGATACTTTTTTTGGGGGGGAACCTCGTTGATTTTTCCAGTAAAGAACATCAATTTTGTTCTGGGCGACGGATCGCTAGAAATACTATAAAGAAGGATTCAGGGACTGAGGTGGGATCGTCTTTCGGAGGCCTTGGGAAATGAAGGAAAACGTGGAGAGAACAGCAATTTCTAGGACGGTGGCGATTGCCATCTTCACGGAGCAATAGCAGCTTTCATCGCTTGGGAGTTACCTCGAAAGTCGCTGAAATCTGTATCGTCCTCATTTACAGTCTCTATAACCTAGTCCAGCGCTCTAAACCCACAAGACAGCAGGAGAACAGTCGTCCAGATGTCGTATACACGGACCAGAGAACACAATATTAGAGGCTGTTTCAATTTCCCGTATCCGAACGCTAAGACTCTTCTTCTAACGAAAGAAGAAGAGCCAAAGGGACTGATCCAGCTTAAATAGGTCAGTCTCCAGAAAGAAGTAGTCATATACGCAGGATTGAGTGGACATACGACATATGTGTACGCTCGTGCTTTTCCGAACGTTGAAGGTGCATATATGCACGGTCTCTACTTCCAGATCATCTGTAAGTACACGCACACCGACCTCTTATGCTCAAGATGAGCGACGACGCGGTATAGCCAGCTGAATCTATTGTCACGCTTGTTGAGTTCAGCACGATCATCTCGCTGACTATAAAAGACGCCTTTCTTCTGATTTCGACCTCCAAATCAACACTTCGCGTGTAACGGGCGGATAGAAACGGAAAGAGCCCGATTGATGGCGTTCTCGAGAGGAAGTAATTTCCAACCTTCCACAACACAATTTCGCTCGAAAGTCGAACCGCATTCAAATGAATCAAACCTAGGACTTGCTACAGAAGAACCTGAAATTCTGTTTATTATCAGCGCTGCTAAATGATGAAGCTGATCAGCAAAACAAAGTCAAGAATCCAAGCACCAAAACTGCTCATACTAAATCATTCCAATTATACGGTGGAGTTCTTGAAACTATCTAAACATTCCTAAAATGATTGGTACGCTGTGTGTAGTAGTAGTAGGTTCATATTTTTCTACCTACTTTACAAAATCGCACCCAGATTGCAAAAAAAAGGAGGAAACATACTTATGACTCTTTTAGAGTACTTGGAGGATGGCCACAATAGTACATTCTAACTTCTCGTGCTCGCTTTGCATGGTATGACGTACTTGCTGATCACAGCCCCTTTTCTGAATTTGATAGAGACTTATAAAAGATATCTTCTCTAACAGGTACTATCTTGCAATTCAAATTACGAAAATCTAATATTTAGAGATGAGTTTCCACAAACCTTCATGATGGGTTCGCTGGGGAACATACTCGTAAAGATGGTGGTGCAATTGCGGGTGCGAATATGGACGATGCGGTGGGAAAACCGGGTAGAGGTGAAGATATTGGGGGTCGCAAAACATGGCGGGAAGCAGATAAGAGGAGGAGACGTCCTGTGCTAGCGGGCACTTCCTTTGGGGTAAGATGATGTTGTTTACTGATAGCGGGTGATGACGAACTTCGATATTGAGACTTCTCTTTTTACTTCGTTCTCCTTTCCTCCATCCTTTAGTTCTTTAATTCTGACGTCCCCAGTTAAAGAACTCTCTGATCTATATTGGTTCTGCATCAAAGCCCCAAATTAGGGGCCTGAACCACACCAAGATACTCAGCGTCTTTCCGTCTTGATATGCAGTTTGAGCAAGAAGCAAAGGGTCAAGGTTATATACCCTTAGGGACTTGGAAATCAGGTCAGCTCCTTTCTCACCCTTCCAGATGAGAGTAGCACATGCTAACTCCTTGTGCTCTGTTGTATGAGATGACGTTACTCCTTAGTGTTTAGCACCTCTCTTCTGAGAGCTCTTCACTGAATTCGGGTCTATATGAAAACATTTACGCTTTCGTCGTATCTACGTCTATTCTACGAGATAGGATAGTGGATGACCTTGAGAATCCAGACCTCTGCTGGCACTGAGCTTCTAGGAGACTTCTGTTAAGGGAGAAGTGCGAGCATAATATATCGTACAGTAGTTACCATCTGCTAGACACGGTAATGCAGTTCGGCAGAAGTGAGTACAAGTGAGTTTCAGCATTAAGATCAGTTTATGTATCATTCAATTTGCATCACTATTTTCTCTAGTCACCCACGGCCACAGTATGTGACAGAATGCCCATGAATTAAACGAAAGTTTCCAGGCCAAATACATGAGTCCTAATTTGGTCCAGAATACCGGATTTGTGCGTCAGCTTCCTATTGTTGAGGAAATTTGTTCGTCCATGTCAAACTACGTTTGACCTAGCAAGGAGGTCAAGGTTTGATAACCCTAAAAGTCAGTCAACCTCCCTTACTCACCGAATGATTGTGGCAAGAGCTAGATACTCGTGTCTAGTGCGTCTGACTTGCGCATGCATTGCCGTATGACTGTTCTTGACTAACATCGTAGTGTCAATAGAGAATCCGATCTCTAATCCGCAATTCCTCATTCCTGCATCCACCCCCTGACTAGAGTGTCGGCGTCAGTCTTATAACCATGCTCCCTCCTATTGAGTCTAGTCTTTGCGTAATCCTAACTTAGAACCCAGTAACTCAATTGTCACTGGGTTATTTTCTGAATGAAGCAATTGATTTTTATTGTCCGGTTTGTGGCTGTCGTCAGTTGAAACCGCATTCTACAATCTTGTACTACCCTCCGGGGGTTGGGGGGCCGCCATACCAGCACATTATGAAGGAGGTTCAATATTAGTCTGTCGGATTATATAGTAAGTAGCCAGTTTGCTAGTTCTGGTTACTGATGATTCTGATCACCATCAAAAACGGTAGATATCCCCTTTTCAGGGGTAAAAACTGAAAATCAGCATCATTAGTTCTACGTCATTAAATTGAGTCCCAGCTAATGTCTTGTTATCCTAGTGGGATTCACAGCAAAGAAGGAGAAAATGGGTCCATAAACCGCCGTACACTAATCTATCAGGAGGGTTGTGACCATTTCCGTACATGGAACAAAAACATAGTTTACCGTTTAGGCTGGGTCTCAGCCTTTGAAAGATTGAGTTTTTATATCTCTAAGAGATCAGAAAGCCCAAAGAGCAGATTGACGTATGGCGAATCATCCTATCTCCCGTCTCCTGGCCGAGAGCCAAGCCGTTCCGTCAGGCTTTAACTCCATGCGATATATACTGGTCCTTCCACCTTGGTTTACAACTCAGGAATCCAGTCAGCCTCCGCAGCGATTAACCGGTACGATTCCTCCCCCCATTTTCTGGGCTGCGCTAAGCACCTAGCAATAACGAACATTGTGCTCCCCTCTGGTTCGATCTTGAAGCGCTTTTGAGGGTCGTCGGCGGCCAATATCGAAGACTGAATATAAAGACTTCGAGGACGTAGGGTCGGTTGTACATGGTCCGATTCATCATCATAATGAACTGATATCCCCCTTCAGGGGTAAGTGGTGAGGTTATGCACTATTTCATCACCAAAGATCCAGACCTAGCCCAATTCGTCCCTTATTCTTTCCGAGTACTTGCAGTTAATAGAAAGGTGCCGCACAATAAACGCAACCCGAAGAACCACCAATGGGTTATTCAAACCCCATTCATTTTTAGGGTGTGAGAAATCTCACTGAAGTTTAGAAAAGGTTCAAGTTGCAACTTAAGGGGCAAGGAAGCCGTCAGGCTACGTGATCGGGGTCTTGCCTCATGACTTCTATACCCCTTCTGTTTTAGTGCTATATTGCTAGACTCTATAGAGATTTTGTTTCGACCGTTCAAAAACCCTCTAAATTAGTTCTACAAGTCATCACACATTTCATTGTCCGGGTTAAGCCTATGTGTCAAGGCTCAACCTCAGATGGAAGCTGAAAGGTATATTGCTACATGTACATGAAGCTTAAACTTGAGGAAAGAAAGTAAGAGAGAGTGTCAGAACAGCGTGAGCTGTTCTATTAAACATGACTAAACTACTGGATCATCCATGAAGCTTAAACTTAAGGAAAGAAAGTAAAAGAAATTGCCAGAACAGCGTGAGCTGTTCTATTAAAGTAAAGCATGGCTAAGCCGCTGAATCATCCAAGGCACTTATACTTATTGGGTCTAGCCCGTGACATATGGGGTACGAGATCTCTGATTGCTCTGGCCCTGGGTCCACGAAAATTGCGTAACCCATTCTAGGAGAAGCATTTGCAGTCTTTCTCGAAGAGGCCTATGGGGATTTGATAGTTCAAGCTTGGTTGATGATAGTAACGGTGATCATCATCAAGAACAATTGATGCGTACTTCTATCTGAGTGACAGGAAAATGCAACTGGCTTTCAATGGAGAAAGGCAGGAAAAGTGCAACGTAGAGGTGGGAATACCACAAGGATCACCAATCTCACCTATACTATTCCTAATCTACATTAAATTTATAAAGACAATAAATGGATCCAGAAACTGAGCGACGTTGATGATTTTTCGGTAACAGCAATTTCAACTTCTGTCAAGAAGAACCGCAAACTGGTACAAACTCTAACACAAGACCTAATCTCTAAAGCTAAAGAACACTGTATTGATTTTGATATTACAAAAACAGAGATGATCCACTTTCACAACAAGAGAGTACCTATCATGAACACAATCCACCTATTTGACCAGGAAATACAACCAAAGCTAATGGTCAGATGGCTAGGACTGTTTATAGACTCAAAACTCACCTTTAAACAACATGTAGGAAAAAAGGTCAAGAGTGCTGAAAATGCACTATACTTGATTAAAAAACTAGGAAACACACAGAGAGACCTATCAATGCATGCAATGCGCCAGCTTTATGTATCATGTGTCAACTCTATTGCAGACTATGGAGTACCAGTTTGGTGGAACAGTGAGGACAGAAATGGTCAACAAGTATGAAAATACCAACAGCTGCAAAATAAAGCGACACGTCTCATTCTAGGGGCATTTAAGACATCTCCAAGCATGGCCATGGAGATTGAAGCAGGCCTACCTCCTCCAGCTGTCAGATTTGAGAAACTCTGTGACTCCTACGCACTCATAATTCCGAAGTTCCAGAAAAATCATCTGGTCAAGAAAACGATTAGACAAGACTGCGATAGAGATATTCCAGGGCCATGCCTAGGGTATGAGTCAGAGATGGAGAGCTTAGCAATAAAGTATTTTGCCAGCCCCAAAAGTCAACTGATGAAGCTCATAGCTAGGAACCAAACATTTATCAGAAATTGGAAGATTGAGAGATCGATAGCACAATGCACACCACCCTGGAAGGACACAATGTAGGCAAACATCTATATCTCTAAAAAGGACAAAGAGAAGGCTGCTAAAGAGCACAATCAGCTACTTAAGTGTCTAGCACCAGAATTGAAGGACGGAAAGAATAGTGTGTATTACACAGATGGGTCAAAAGATAACAACAAAAATGCAGCAGGAGCGTGTAAAATAGGTAAAGACAACTTAATTCTATTTGCCAGCAACTGGAACCTGGGAGATAGCATGGAAATCATGGATGCAGAGCTCTTTGCAGTGCTTAATGCAATGGAAAGGGAAAGAAAAGAACAAGAAAAGGGTCAATCAACTTCCCAAACAGTTTGGATCTTTATTGATAGCCAAGCAGCAATTAAAAGACTACAGAAGAACTGCCTTGAAGGATGACAAGAATCGGTCACACTGATAGGCAATCAGTATAACATCTTGACAGCAGAATGGGGCATGAATGTCAATTTCAGCTGGGTCCCAAGCCATAAAGGCATCTTTGGCAATGAGCTGGCAGACAAACTGACCAAACTTGGACTAGAAAGGAATCTGTCCAAGCATCATTCACCTCACTTAGCCACCTGAAACGTATGAGTAGAGAAAAGATCATAACAGATTGGAAAAAACAGTGGGAAACAAAACCTAGAAGACAAGGGAAGCATTACACCCAAGTGTGTAGAGCAGCAAACTCATTTTCAACCAAATCATCAATCCCAAAATATCCAAAGAGGACTCAAGCAGCATTCTTTCAGCTGAAGAGTGGAGCAGGCTTCTTCAAGTCATACCTTAAGAGAATTGGAATGTGAGCGGCCTCTAGTAATTGTGTTCCAACTATCTAGTCCAGATGCTATCTACAATCAAGATAAAGGAGAAAAGAAGAGTCTGAGGGCAGATTTGAGGAAAATATTACTGGCTGATCTTCGGATGCAGGGCGCGCCCATACCACTAGGCTCTAGCCTGTCACAGCGGCTACATAAAGAGAAATCAATGAAGAAGAAGAAGAAACAAATTAAAAATAATAGCACACAGGGGAAAAACTAGATCGCTATATAATGCAGGAAATTGAAGAGCAAAGGATATAGTGGACTTGGTTCAGTTTTTCTAATGCTTGGATTAAACTGCAAAGTTTGAACAACTGGGGAGCTTCAATCCCTAGACACTCTCCCTAGACAAATTATTGCCCTAGAATAGGGATTTATGTAGATAGAAGAGTAGCGCCATAGCCCAAAAGGCTGCATACGCAGTATTGTAGATAATGCAATACAATGGATTAAAAAAAAAAAAGTCTATACCAAAGTAATAGAATCACAACAAAACATTGTCCCTCCGAGGACTTTTGCCAGTAATCGTCTCGAGTATTTGGTATCATTTTTCTTCCCCATTATGTCACTTAGATGCGCTCACACGAGAAATTATTCTGGGGAAGGACCACGGTAGCCTTTCACTCTGTTCGAAGATCACCTTATTAGACATTACGAGAATAAGGGCTATCGGGTTAGGGACCTCGTGTCCGACATGGAAAACTGTTCATGAAAAGTTTTCTGGTTGCGATACCACAGGATCAGCAGAGCACTTGAGTTATTTCAAAAGAAAGAGATTGCATCTACAGCGCAACTTCACTGCAATTGGTACTAGTATTTGCGAATTGGATCATACAGTACAACTCTATTGCCCCAGGTCACGCATATTCAAATGCGCAGAAATATATCAGAAAGTGAAATTATCAACATTTCCGAGAAATTGTCATATTACACGCTGAATAAAGCCCATTCTCAGATGACGCTTATGATTGATGGATCCACTCGCTAAGAAGGGATGCGAGACTTGTAATTGCGGATTCTCCAACAATATGCAAACAAGTCGTTGCATCTACGGATGCTGATGCAACTAGGGATCTTCCGGGCCGTTCATTACGAAAAATTAAGGACCCAATTGTGCCGTTTTTGGATTAACCACTATTCCTTCCCCGAACAGCCAGGTGGAAATTACACATACGTCTACCACATTACCCAGCCTGAATCCATATATACAATAATTTATATTGGTGTCCTACGGAGCTTTTCGTTATGTACCTATCGTGGAGTCATCAGTCAGCTCGCATTGGAAAGGGGGTGTGACCGGTTCGACGTACATAGGGAGTCCAACATTGCGTATCTTAAAGTGGACTTTCTCTCAAACAAACAGCTTCTACTCGCTTCGCAGACGATTGGAAGGGGAATCGTGCGATATGTCACAGTTCGACTATCTCTCTGGGCCGATTTCTTCGGACAGCAATCAACGGGGGACCGATTACGGTTGATCCGAAGGATGGTCTGTCTCATTCCAGATTTGACTAAAAAGGGATATTAGGGATGAGGTCGGGGTTCCAATTTGAAGTGTTAATGTTGACATCCATAGCTTGTTGCTTCTGGTGAAGAGATTGGTGATGATACCGAGCATCATCATCATGAAGACTTGGAGAGCAGCAATATGACTTCGGTTGCGAAGGCACCGAAGCGTCCTCTTCTCCGACTGCAACCAACAACGATAACACGTTCTCCTGCGAGGTTTCTCCAACGGCCCGATCCTATAAACCATATTTCGTGAGGAACTGAAATTCGTGGTCTTTCCTAAGTTTCTGAATTTGATTTTAACGTTGTCTAGACAGTCTATGCTATTTAAAAGAGAAGAAGTTGATGTTTTAGCAGCTTATATACCAATGCAGATACGAAAAGAGTGGTTCCAATGATCCACCTTGGTCAGGGGTTCAGGATCACACTCCAATTTTCAATGTGACGGACGTATTCAACCACGAGCCCCTGAGATGCGGATATATAAATATTCCCTACCCCTTTCTACTCTGACCGTTATGCCGACAGTCTTTTTCCTCCACAGACAGGATCTTGACGAACAAAATGTCGATACTGCGTCTTTCCTCGATGTGGAAACTCTGTAACGCTGGTCCAATGGGCTCTGGGGGTTGGGGATAAGTTGGATCTCTATGGAGGCTGGGGCACTTGGTGAGTGATCATATGCAGAGATGATACTCAGTATCATTCATTAGTGACGAGCGTGACCAGTTATTATACTAATTAGACCGTACCATCCTTACCGACCCGGAGATTCTTGCAACAGAGTTGTAGTAGAGTATAGCAATCTTTTCCCCTATCAGCAGACACCAATTGCGGTTGGCGTCATAACTGGATCTCAGCGTGGATGACGAATCCTTCACTGTCATTTCTCTTTAAAACTATCCTGACGTTTGTAGCTGGATTTTCTTTAGACCATTTCAGATAGTAAGGGGCTATTTATGGGGTAGACAGAGGAGATCATTCTAGTCGTAGGATCATCTTAGATGAACTTAGTGGCACAAGCTCAAGGTACGTTCTTTTCTTCTTTATATCTCAAGTCTGCGTCTGGAGTTCTTTTTCTTCTCCCCTTACACTGACTCCTCGAACGGAAGAGGGTGGGATCCTACCAAGCGTTTCAATTGGGTGCTCCGGTTGCGTACGGAAGCGTTTTCATCATCTGAGAACACGAATTGGACTGGGTTGGACTGCTCTCTAGGGAGCGAGTGTAATGTTTTTTTTTTTTGAAAAGATCCTAGTGAAACGGCCGGATTAATTCAATTAAAGAGGATTTTGATGACGGACTCCGTTCTCGTGAGATTTCAGTTATCATCATGGTGTTCTAAAGACATGATGCGCCCCTTCTCTAAGAAGTCCCTATACATCACCACAAGTCGGGGTCTAAGAACTTCTAGAATACTACTTGTACAAGGGAGTAGGACCGAAATGCTGTGTAGGCTCTGTCTCACCGCCAGGACTCTCCGAATTGCAGAGATTCTTGATTATGTCTAGGAAAGAGTTGGATCGTCTTTGTCCTTCGCACTTTTGTTTTTTGATTCAGTCAATCGTGGGACTGAGAGCTTAATGCTTTATAGTCTATAGACACCGGGGATATTCAGAGCGGCCCATGGCTAGACATGTACAAGTACAGAGTCATTCTGAGTCAAGGTCATTAGGTCAAGCACATGTACATATCATCCGTCTATCTGGCAGCTTTCTCGCCCCTTAAATACTGAACTTCGTTGTTTTTCTAAACTTTAGGATCGATTCTCGAGAACTCCGATAATCCTTGAAAACGATTCTGGCTCTTCTTCCTGATACACTTGATGGAGTCATTGTTGCACTAGAACGCCGATTCTACTTGTATTTGGGGAGCTATTGGAGAAGAAGAAGGTAGAACCTGTTGCGTTAGGTGGAAAGTATGGTGATACGGTGATCAACTGCTTCGTATCTTACCCCTGAAAGGGGTATCAGTTACTCTTACTGATGATGACGATGATGTTCACCAGCATCGTTATCCGCACCAGTCCGCTTAATTCATATTATGGGCACCCACTTCTGCATGAGCTCTGGAAGATGGATTATGACTTCCCTCCAGACCAACACTAGAAATGGCCTTTGCGTTAGAGTCAACCGGCAAAGAGCGCAATACTCTCATATCATCTGCTATAACACTCAGTCGTGCAATCTATGACTGATGGAATGACTGAATTACAAGTTTTGGGTGACGAGAGACCTGAATATAAATAGGGTGCACAGAAGGCATATTGCCAAAGCCATCCAGATGATCTAGATTCTCTAGTCATCCGAAAGACGCACGAGGGTTGAGCATACGCCTAAACCGTGAAGAGGATTGCACTGAAGTCCCTGCAGCGAGATATATATTCTGATTCTCTCGAACACCGAGCTCAACTTAAATGCCAGAACTTCTCATTTCGATGTAGAAATATCCCCACCACGTTTTATTACTATACATCATCCAGTACTTTGAGCGTCAAATCCATTGTCCCTTTTCGAGAGGACTTTTCTAGCGAGAGAAAGAGATTGGTAGCGTAACATGACAATATCGGACGAATGAAATGATGTAACACTTCATTATTTACCCCTGAATGCGGGGGTCACAAGTATATAATAATGATTGGCGCTATTATTGGCCACTCACCTCATTATTCTCGTAGACATTGATAAACCGCGCTTAATAGCGAACACAAATTCTCCTTCTAGAATACATTTTGGCACTCCATTGAACGAGGGAGAATGAAACCCGCTGTTCTCTTCCCTCATATCGAAGATCTATGGAAGTTCTAAGTTGAAAGTTAAGACTGTGCAAGTACAGGTATAAATAGGAGGCAGTCGCAGCAACAGTGCTCAACTGAAAAATACAATCAGCAGACGAATGAACGAGATTCCACTTACCAGATTTCTGCAAGACCTAGCATCTGACCTCCTACAGTTAAGTATGTAAGCTGCGCCTTCGAAAGACGAACTCGGCTTAAAACCAATAACTCTAAGCAACTGACCTCTACTTGAAGTGTTCAGAAGAATTGCTGTCCGGTAGACTCAACCACACAGTAACGTCACCAATTCGTTTTACCTTTTCACCAATATGTGGAAGACGGCTTTGTTCCCTCCAAAGGACTTATTGAGGATGGAAAGAGATATGTTACCCAATATCCCGCTATGAATTGGTGAAGGACTCCATCACTTACCTCTAAAGGGGACTATGAGCTGCTTTGATGACTATGTGTACCATTATCGAGCTATCAAACGGCGAAATTTTGGTATATATGCTCTTTGGAAGGGATTTAGACGCTCCTCTGAGAATAATGAACATGTCCTGGTCAGAATAGTGTCATGGCTCGACCTCAGATGAAAGCTGAAAGGTATATTGCTATATGTACATGACGCTTAAACTTAAGGAAAGAAAGTGTTGAGACAGCATATGCTGTTCTACTAAAGTACAGTATGACTAAGCCGCTGGATCATCTAAGGCACTTATACCTATCGGGTCTAACCCGTGACAAATAGAGGGGGTGGTCACCGAATAATTTATCAATCCGAAGATTAATTCATTCATTGACCTGGAAGTCAAAAGTGTACAATAAGAGCTCTAAAAAGAAGAGAGTTAAAGTGATTAGAACAGTGCGTAGATCCTCTGTTTGTGAGCGGCCTCTAGTAATTGTGTTCCAACTATCTAGTCCAGATGCTAGGTTTGAGGGGAAATATTACTGGCTAATCTTCGGATGTAGGGCATCCCATACCACTAGGCTCTAGCCTGTTACATTAATGTCATTCTTGACTTTAACTGCTTCTGCATGATTTTGCGTTCCTTGGAGTAACGTTTGCAGTGAAGAATCAGGTGTCTTGGGGTTTGGATAAACCTGCAGTCTCCAAAACATTTCCCTTCAGTATCCTTTCCAATTCTTTTGGAGTATGACTTGAAGAAGCCTGCTCCACTCTTCAGCTGAAAGAATGCTGCTTGAGTCCTCTTTGGATATTTTGGGATTGATGATTTAGTTGAAAATGAGATTACTGCTCTACACACTTGGGTGTAATGCTTCCCTTGTCTTCTAGGTTTTGTTTCCCATTGCCTTTTCCAATCTGTTATGATCTTTTCTCTACTTATACGTTTCAGGTGGCTAAGTGAGGTGTATGATGCTTGTACAAATTTCCTTTTTAATCCAAGTTTGGCCAGTTTATCTACAAGCTCATTTCCAAAGATGCATTTATGGTCTTGAAACTCAGCTGAAATTGGCATTCATGCCCCATTCTGTTGTCAGGATGTCATACTGATTGCCTATCAGTGTGACCGATTCTTGTCCTCCTTCAAGGCAGTTTTTCTGTAGTCTTTTAATTGCTGCTTTGCTATCAATAAAGATCCAAACTGTTTGGGAAGTTAATTGACCCTTTTCTTGTTCTTTCCTTTCCCTTTCCATTGCCTTAAGCACTGCAAAAAGCTCTGCATCCATGATTTCAATGCTGTCTCCCCCACTACCCCTTTCTACAATCAGTAACGCCAGTTGATCAGAGAAATGATACTGAACACCTCTTTGCATCTAGTGAGAGTAGTCGACCCCCGGGAAACGTCATAGAGGTTACAAAGAATGATTTTTCTGCTCCTAGACCGAAAAGAAGACATCAGATGGATTATTGAAGCCGTCATGATCCCAGGCCGTCATGAACGCAGTAAAGGGAAAAGTAATGGACTTTTTTCTCTCACCGTTCTGTGAAACTCATGCATCAGTTTCACAGGCCAAGGGAGGGCTGATCCAGTTTTAAACTGTCTATCCACCTTGGTAAGGAAATGTATCTCGACGTGAGGAAGGTCATTTACCTTCCGACTAACCCCAACACAGGAGAAATGGGACCAAATAGAAGGGGAAATTCTATTGTTGAGTGAAAATGTTGTCAGAATAATCGTATCAGTGCATTTGATGCCGGATGCGAGATTGCTGCCAGCTCCTTCTATCTCCGTTCTCCCATAGTAAGCTGGCTACTCCAGAGAGAAACCTGCTCTGATTGATGCCCCACATGCGATTATGATAGGTATGGGCGCTTCACGTATTCGTTCAGACACAAGTTGCAACTTCCGAATTTGAAGTTGAGACGAAACTGGGTCGTAGCTTGTTTGATTCCCAGAATGAGAGGGAGTGATACGCTCTAACCGGCCGCACCCCGCTATAATCAAGCGTGAGAAAACTTCTCCATCGAGAAGTATGTCTGTACCAAGATCCTGAAGGTCGTGTCGTAGTGATAGGAACAGACATCAAAAGGTGAATCTGTCTCCCCAATTGCTCTTGCGCGTCCTATCGTCCAAGCCCGCTTTGCGTAGGATCCGACACCATTAGACTAATACCCTCTGATGTTATAACTCTAAGGACATCCTCTTATTAGAGGAGCTCGTTCCAGGAATAAGTTTGGGTCCGATTGCTTTTTGACTTCACCCGAAAGGGGACCTCACCGAATGCAGGAATATGCTGCGCTTAAAGGACCCCTTTCGCTTCAACGTAGGCCTTCGCCCTTCAGGAGATGCCACAATCTGCGGATTCGCGATTCAGTGTTGGCGTAATGAATATTCTCGCGCCAATGCTTGAAAACGTCAAATGGGTTCCCCGCCGGACAATTCCTTAGACTTGAGTACCGATGAGAGTCGCGGTATTAAAGTTATGCGGACCTAATACGGAACAAAATATTCTGCCCGGGACATTATCCAACTCTTGTCATCCATTTCCTTGGCGTCAATGGCCTTAGAGGTATTCTCTGGCAAGTTTACTGGTCACAAAAATGCACAATCATGAATCCCAATTCTAAGGAGCGATCCTTTGACGATCGAGCTAAGATGAACTCCTCCAGGCGGTAAATTGCTGATCGAGACTGGATTGGGCGGATCCTATAATGAGAAGTCTTTGGTTAGAGTGAGATTCTAGTATTGCCTTCGCTAGTCTTCTAGCACTTCAGGTATGAGAGGGCTCGCTGAATCCACAAGGGCTGCACCGTGGTTCCATAGTTGTGGATGCCAGTCAGAAGGGAAAGGTTACTCAAGGTTCTTGTTATACACCACCTTTTTTCCTTCTTCCTTCTGGTCGTCGTCTACCTGAGCCTTCTCCTTGGTTTTTTGGCTTATATTGGTTGCGTGTTCGTTTGGGTAGCGATTGTTCACTGTAAGATGAGAATTTGAAGCTAAATATAATGGATTACGAATGGTTCTGGTAATAAAGTTGTAGATGAAAGAGTTGCAGACGGAGAGATATTTTGGTAGTTGCGAACTGCTTCTGCTTCCTTTATTAAAGTAGGCTTCCAACTCCAAATGAGAGGCGAATGAATGAATGATGTGTTGGCACAGTTATAAGAGGAGGAGAATCATATAAACTGACCATGGAAGGCAATACTGTCCCATTGTTTTCTAGACCAACGGACCCGTCCGAATATTGCTTTGAGCTGGAGACAGTTCACGATCCCCACCCACGATTCTTTCCCGCCTTTGATGTAACACGGTTATTGGGGTAGAAGATACTTGGCATTGTGCCGATAACTTTCTTCACCTTCTAATACAGGGGCCGGACACGGACTGTATTCAGGAGCTGGCGCCGTCCAAGGTCAATATAAAGGGAAGAAATAAACAGATATCAAAGCTGTCCTCCATACTAATCGACTCCGTCCCACATCGTCTATGGAAAATGCGGTTCCTCACCCCTATATGAACAATCCTTTGATATTAAAGTGGAATATGGGGTTGTGACGGAATAGTCAATCTAAGGTCCAAGGTCAGCCTCCCGGAAATCAGTTGTCGGCCACGGTGTGTTAGACCAGAGGGGAGAAATACACTGGGTAAAAAGAGTCGTGACCTTAATGAGCGCTTGATCAGTGATCAGTGGGAGTTCACACCGTCGACCTTGAGATATTAGAGCTACATCTTCTCTGAGATCTGCTAATAGTCTTCTGACTGAAATCATGCGACATCCACCAGGAAAGAATATATGTAGACGGCACCTCGGTTTCCAGATGCCAGGTATCTTTCATCTCCCAATGGAAAGAGATCTTGGGAATATAACAAGAACGGACGACAATCATGATTGTGGTGCTGATGGAAATATAGAATCCAACCTTCAGCCACTTGATTGTGAATTCGAAATGTGATCAGTACTCTAGGAGCACTTCAGCCGATCCCCCTTCTCAAATATATATCGCCAAAAAAAAAAGGAAGCTCCAGTGTACCATTGCGTACTAACAGTCACCGCATTGGGGTCGATATCGTAGCTGGACAGGACTTCTCCCCTCCGATGAAGTTCGGCGACCTCGAAGACCTAGAAGGAACACATTCGATAAGAGGTGGCAGAAAGTCAGAATCCCTTCCCACCACGGTAAGTTGCATCCATTGGAACCGGTGAACCCAAACAAGTGATCCACCTGCACAATGTCTGTTTGATATCCTCAGAGCAAATAGCTAGGAGAGGTCTCTGCTCACAGAACTAATCGTATGAAAGATTACGGAAAGAAGAAGAGGCCCACTGAGTGAGTAAGAACGTTACGCTGAAAAATGAATATCTGTTCCGGTACCTTGACCTAAGGGAATGACCGTTTCTGGTGGATTGTTGAGATCCACATCTCCAAGGGCGACGCGGGAAGTGTGCGATGGCAATCCCCCGAAATTTCTAATGGAGGATTAGGTAATGAGGCAAAATTAAACACCCGAACTGCAGAATCTAGACAGTGGATACTGATTATATGGCGATGAAGAGGGCAAAAATGAGAGAGATTCAGAGACCAAGCTGCCAATCTGTACAACTACCGGAAAATCAGATCCCCTTCTAGGTCTGATAGGAGTATAGGAGCTTCAAATAATAGGGAATTGGTTGCAATCAAACCAATCGAACTCCTCAGATTCGCGCGAAAGCGTCTTATGTACTTTCCCCCACCCGCGAAGAGAATCGGAGGAGCGACATGGGTAAGAAAACTGTCAACCTCCTCTCCCTAGTTCTGAATTGTTTTCAAGGTTTGAAGATATTTACGTATGGCTAATGCGGCTGCTTGAAAGGCGAGAATTCTTGCGCAGGAGAGCCAGAAATACTTGCGTGTAGTATTCGCAAGCAGAGGAGAACAACGAAATAGTCACAAACGGTAATTTGATCCACCGTCTTCATCCGAGAATGATATGCAGAAGGTTGAGATGCTTTGAAAGAAAGAACTTGGCGGAGAATAAAACCCTCGACTCCACATCAAGACATGCACTTTGGTCTCGCATCTCAAAAGATGTGACGGCCAGGTAAATGTGTAAAGTTGCTGAGGTGCTTGAATAGCCGTGTGGGTGAGAAGGATAGAGTACCCGAGCAGTTGACATTGTGTGCAAGAAACGAATAGCAGCGGTCCATTATATAGGACCCGGACCTCTCGCACATGATTTGACAAATTGGATAGGCGTTCGGTTCCGCAGCCAGCCTAGCTAAGCCGACAGAGCCCGCGAGAGAATGTTTTCTGTATCCTGGAGTATGGCCAACGATAATGGAGAACTTTAATGGATGGACTGAACCAGAGCGAAGGCCAATATATCATAGAGCTAACGGGGGCGGTCCTCTCCGGCCACCAATCCGTATCCTCGACCGTCTCTTCGGTAGCCAGGACTCCAATGAATTACTGGTGTATGAAATCACAATCAGGTCTAGAAGAATGCAAGGCATTTTCTTTATATAATTTCATCCATGGCGCAATCAAACCGTCACATGGAACTAGACTACCGGAGAACAAATGGTCACCAAATTTACGCGGTTTTTCCTTCCGATAATAGACAGCGAGTGTATTTCAGAGTTAGAAACGAAAATAGTTCGTAGTCAGTATATCCCTGAGTAGTCCGGTCAAAACGCGCTTGAGCCTAGGGATCTGATAGGTTGTCCGTTCGTGGAATCGAGGGCCATACTTGTAGATTTGAGGGTAACCGAGATCGAGACTACAGGAATGGATTTGATTGCTCTTATCGACTTCGAGCGGAATGGAGTTGTTTTACAGTTGAATTAAGCGGCTCCACTAAGAGGTAATAGAGGCGCTCTTGGGTACTTGCGACTAAGAAGAATGTTGACAGTTTCGGCGGAGAAGCAGGGCCGAAGACAATTGCGTTACTCGACGGCGAACCACTAAGAAAGTGAACTATGGTAAGATAGGACTGAGAATCTAAGAGTTGTATGTGTAGGGTGATCGTCAATCCAATCTCAATCCTAGAGCGGACCAGCAATGGATCGGAAAAAGGGGTGAACTTGTGTATAGCAAATGATAATCCATCACGCTATTCATACGTCCGCCCAGAATAAGTGGAACTGTTTATTTCAGCACCAGAAGCCAAGACAATAATCAGATTCAAAACGTTGCATGGAGACTTAATTAACAAATTGCCAGTGCTGGTTTTAGCAGCCTACCTCTGAGTCTGTTGTAGATGTTAGAAAAAAAGGAAAAGAGAAAGGAAAGAGTGGGAGACTGAGATTATATACCCGAACCACTACGTACGGATGTCGAGAAGGGGCGGGATCGGATTCTGTACACTGTCAAGGTGACGCTTAATACTTCACTGTTCGAACAAGCGGTGAATAGACATTGACGTGGCTCAACATGGGGTGCTGTAGATGTGATTTCTGGGAACTGTTAACGAGATCATTATGACATTTTCATTAGGCTGGGAATGATATTCTAGGCAGATGGATACTCATTAAATTCGTAACCTCCCACTGTTATTCATTGCTTGAGTCCTTATCCCCTTCACCTAACACAAACCACTCCATCATCCGGGCACCAAAATGCCGTCTTTGCAAAGGACAACAACCTTCTTGAAGAACCGCCTCCACTGCAAAGGATCGCCCTTCGCCTTGACAAATCTTACTTCTACAAGCTCTTCGCTGATTCTCTCTGCCGTTATAGTTCCCTTCAATGCTTGCTGTCGAGTATCATGTGTATCGATTTTGATCCACACTTGACCCTCAGCTGCCTCTTGAACACGCGATGCTACGCCTAAGTTATGCAGCGCTTCGACCAGAAGTGGTGCAAGGAGCGACAACGAGAGCGGTGAGAGAAATCGTGCCAAGGAATACGCCGGCACGATGTCTCGAAATCGTTTGGCCATCTGAGTGAGAGACAAAGGAACTGAAGGAGTCGGTGTAAACTGTGAAAGGGACGGATCATCCGCTATCTGATCTAACAAGCCATGGGATATGCGGGTGTGGTGCATAGGTTGACTTGCGCTGACGCCTGCTGCTGCAATCCTGGGAGGCTTCTCCCAGTCAAAGGGATTATTATCTAGTGGGGTCTCTGGCTGGGTTGCAGCAAATCTTGGAATATCTAGATCCATCGCATCATTTTGACTATCACGTTGTGATAATGTGGGTTGTGCGTTAAAGTCAATGCGTAGGTTCTCCAACATTTGCGTGGCGAGACTAATTGGGTTGGCAGCCGTACCTGATGAACTCAGATGAGGGTTATGCCGAGTAAACCAAGGATGAGTTCGAACTTCGTCCAGCGTAAATCTCTCTTTGGGGTTAAGTTTTAGCATTCCTCGAAGCAAGGAAAGGATTTCAGAGGGGATCTTTTTCCAGAGATCATCGCCCATTCGGCCATTGCTCGCCACGTATTGATTGAATTCATAACTTTGTTGCGTAGGTTCATCCCATGGCGTGTTTCCGACGAGAAGAACGAATAGTACGACGCCACAAGACCAGATATCGCAGATGTCGGGTGCGTATCCTGAGGCGAGAATATCCTGCCGCTTGTGTCTCTTCCCAGAAACAATTTCCGGAGCAATGTATGGTGGGCTGCCACAGACTGTATTACACAGTCTTACCTGCGATTCTCCTACTTTTCTGAAAAGTGCCGCAAGTCCAAAATCGGCGAGTTTCAGATTGCCCTCACCTGAAAGTAGAATATTCTCTGGCTTGATATCTCTGTGTGCCACTCCTTTCGAATGCATATAACTGACAGCGCTGATCAATTGGGTGAAGTAAAAGTGTGCGATGTCCATTCCTACACCGACATCTGCTTCAATCTTGTCGAAAAGATCTCCACCATCAGCCAACTCCATAGCAATCCAAGTCCACGATACATCTTCGCCTGAAGCGAGAAAATGTATTATATTCTGATGCTTCCCTAGGAACTTGTGTAGAGCGAGCTCTTTTTGGAGTTGTTTCGGCTGTAGGCGTCCTTGACGAAATGCATGTGCCTTGTTGATGAATTTGACGGCGATGACAGGTTTCGGTTGATCGGTGGGGCATGCTTTTCGTATACTAGGATTCCAGGTCAATAACGAGCTCATGTTAACATCGTGTATACTTACAACGCGTATGCACCGAGTCCAATTGTCCGTGAGATGATGCGAAATGGTAGGTCGTCTGGCAGAGGTGTGGTTTGAGACTGGGCGTTTTATTTCAGTAACAGGTTGAGTGGACAAAGGGATCGTGTATCATACACTTGGTGGAGGAGCACCCATTATTTATTATAGGATATTTGATCGTAGGTGTAAGTGCGTAACTGTTTCGAGAGTTTCTCGTTGACTCGCACATGAAATGGTAGTTTGTAAACAAGTCGCGTTCCCCTTGGATAGAGGAGCGAGGTCACGTGCACTATTTTCGTAGGCTTTTATTGGAGTCAACCTTACTTCAGAGACAACACGAAAGATTAATAGCTAGAAACAAACGGAGGGTTCATATTAAGTGCGTTGAACCGCTACTTTATCATACATTTATAATCTGACGCATTCAAGCGCTAAGCCTCAAATATCCCAAATGGGTCCAAACCAACCTAAGTACCGTATCGGGCCAGCAAAGGCACACGCTTGAAGCCGGAAAACCCACAACCCGCATCGCCATGGGATGTAAAGCAGGTTTCGAAAAGGACAAATAGCCACCTAACAACCGGTATTTTAATGAGAGCAGTGAATTTTTAGAAGTCCAGGAACGCCGTCTAAGGTGCCATGCAAGTGGATGAGAAGAGCAAATAAGCCCGAGCGAATTAATAGAAAAACGAGATCGATGGAAATGCTGATTCCGAATATGACAGAGCAGGGTATGCGAACGGTAGCTTAGACAGTAAGCTGTTCAAGACGTCTCTGACCAGTCTGGGAAACCCTTGTAAGTGTAGGTCGCTGAGTGAACTGAAAGGGTCCACCAGTGGACATGATGAGGTATATTGGGTAACTTGAAATGTAGTAAGAGCTCAGTGTCCATCAAATCGTAATCTAAGGGGTATCCAGAAGTAAAGGGTCATGGGGCGAAATATGCAAAGGATTATGAGGTAGTGCTACGGGAAGAGGACGAGCCGAAGGTGCCACACGAAAGGTTGTCTAGGTTTCGTTCTTGGAGAATTCGCGAATATCGGGGTTCTCTCATGAACTTTGGAACAGAGTCCTGGGAATTTATTAGCCGGTGATTGGATGTGGATGAAAATGCAATGCTTACGCTAGCCATCAATTTGAAAACGGAGTTTTGTGCCTGGTCGAAAAGACTTGCAACCTCATCTAGACTCTTAATCATGGCTTCGTCGTCACCAACAGCACGGGTCATACGTCCAGCAAGGGCAGTCCGCAAGCTATGGTCAATGTTGAGTTCACATGGAGATCCAGGCGCTAAGAACGCGTTGTACAAGCCTATCACCAATCAGGAAGTGTTCATGACACAATCTCATGCACATGAGTAGAGAAACTTACTGTAAGCAGCTGCCAATGTCTCCCTGATGACCTCCAACTTGGGCTTATTACCACCCCGCTTGGCATTTGCGTAGCCGGTCAAAAATTCGCTGACATCCAGATAGAAAGAAAGGTTTTCCTCGCAGTGCGTATCTCTCAAGAACTCTCGGAACAGCAGTCGTAATGCCGGATCACGAATGATTACCGACATCCTATTTGCGTTGGAATCTCTTGTCGAGCTAGCGGCAGGTCGGTCACCGTTCATAGATGGTTTGGGGCTATCCCGGTTCCACCCAGCTATTCTTTGTCCCTTGGGTGTGACATAGTAAATGGCTGCCTTAGTCGGTTGGAAACGAGTCGTTTGCGGGGTAAAAATTTCGACTGGAGCCATGAGTTCGTACTCGAGGAATAAGGTGCACATCTCGTACGTTTCACGCTTGTCAACCATGGTGGTGCAGTCCATCAACCAATCCGATGCAGCTTTCCCCGTAAATGTATTTAGATAGACCTTGTCGTTGATCTTACGTTCTCGTGACATCTTGACACCAACTAGGCCGGTAGAATAATCGTTCAATGAATCTGAGTCTGAACTGCTGCTGTTGCTCCTCACATTCGGACCTTCACTGCCCGCAAACCTCCTAAAAACTACTTCGACGGTTGCCTGATCATGATTGAGTTTATCAGTGTCGACTTCTCGCTCTAAAATGACAAGATGCATAGTATTTCGCGGAGACTCCAGAACGTCGAAAACGTGACGCTGATTTATCCCGTTCCTCTGGCAGAAGCGCTGTAAGACTTGCATGCCTTTCGGTGTCAGTTGCCATACAGCGCTCTTCGAGCCAAAATCATTCTTTCCGTCAGCCGATTCACAGAAATGGGCTTCGAGAAATTTGGTGCACACAGATTTTGCCATCTCTTTCGCCATGGAAAAGGTAGTTGTGGTCGTTGTCGTAACTATCCTAGATGGATCTTTCGGATCTGGCATACGGTTTGACTGAGAGAACTTAAGAGAACCGAGATTAGTGATAGCCTCATCGGAAGTAAACGTGTGTTCGATCTTCTGGAACCGTACTCGATGCGGAGTGAGCGGTAAGCTCACCATGAGCGTCGAGAAAAGGTCCTTGAAGTCCTGCTCAAGGGTCAGATTAGCAAATCTAGTATTCTTATACATTGCAATGAATTGAAGTGTAATTGGAGAATGACACCGGCGACAATGGATATAATGTAGGTGAGCTCAATCTCCACGTGAGTTGGTGTTGTGTTACGAGGTCAAGATGCAGAAGACAAGAATTGCCGCGACCACAGTTCCACAAAACATTCGCACAACGACGATCTAGAGCGGCGCTAACAATGCTTCCTGACAGGAGTAGACAGCTCGACTGTTTGTGCAACTCACTACATGTCGCCGAGTGCCTCCTATCTCGGTGCCCGGTCTCGGCACGATTTACCGACGACACAAACGAATCGATCACGAGTTACAAGTTCAAAGAAGTGAATTATTTTTTTTTTTTACTTACTCTTGTAAATGGCCGCTCATCATCCGTCATACGGAGGAGCCGTGAAGATGTTTGGTGCATTTTACGGTCCAAAGCACCTTTCGAAGGTGGAAGAGAACCTATTGTTTCCGGCGTAGTCGGACGAGCAAGCTCGAAGAGCTTGCCGTCTCGCAGGTTACCGAGTCTGTCAACCGGATCCTGGTGAGGTGTCCCAGACCGAAGTGGCGTGGTAGGACTGTGAGACCGTGTTATAGCCGGAATCGGATTGTCCTGCGTCTGTGGCAGCACCTCCACAGAGTGTGTATCCGGGTATTCGGGTTGGTCGCGTGGTTGCAGCTGCGAATAACTCGATCTGCGAAGAGTTCTTTGAAGCCTCGAGGCAGCGGTCGGTTTTCGGAACTTTGTGGATGGACGCTTGTCACCGTTGGCTAGAGATGAAATATCTCTATTGTCCCAAGTATACAAGCTAGGCGAAGCACCACGTCGAACGGTCGAACCAGCGCATGCGTCGGCGGTCGTAGAGTGGCTTCGACGATGGGATACAGATATCTGAGCTTGGTCAAGGAGGCTTGCCGGAGCAGAAGTCGTAGAGACGTTCGTTCGTGAAGTGGGAGATTCGGGTTTGGAAGCGGCAGTACGGTCCCGTCCTCTGGAGAATTGGTAGGGGAGTCGAGTTGTGCTGTTGAGTCGACCGGACGATGTTGAAGATGTGTATGAAGGGAAAGGGTGCTGAAGGTGAGTGAAAAGAGGAGGTAGAGGAGTACTAGTATGCGACATCTGGGCGGGTTTGGTCACTCTTTGGGCTAAGAGGATTAGAGAAGGCTAAGGGTAAGATACCTTCTTTGTTTCTTGAGAGGGAAAAGGGTGGGTACGACGCGGACTGGAGCAACAGGGATGAGCACAAGTCTGCACAGACAGTTCGGTGCTAATGAGTTACTTGCTAACGTTGACCAATGCTGAGACATTTCCATAGGTGCTCTGGCAGTTTGGCAGCCTTTTACTGGGCACCCAGTCACCTCACTCTGGGCAATTTTTTCGGTGGGCGTCGCTGGGTGCATGCTGGGTTGTGATGCTCACTTGTGCTGAGACTTGGGGGCCACCATCGGCCACTTGGGTAATGAAGCGTCAGCCAAAGACGGCCAAAAAGCACCCAAAAGCACGCCAAAAGGATTGAACCTTGTCCTCCCACGTTGCAAGCACGGCAAGCAAAACCCACACCCCTCCCCCAACCACGAGGAGATTCCAGCCTAGGTATAGCCCCGTTCGCGCCTGCCTGCAACCCGACACGCAAAACTCTCTCACCTCGAAGAAACCCTCTCTAACGGAATATACAAGTCTAGGTATCCGTACTGTATCCCATCAAAACCATCCCTTTTCTTTTCTCTATCAAGTTTCTTTCTACAGTACCTTCACACATCCCGCCAAAGGGGAAACTAGGGCAGCAATGCCGTGTATGCAGCTAGTACGCGATACGCCTAATACTTTACAAGTACCGTACAGTACGTCCTCGGGCTGGGCTGTTCTCACCGCGAAACCAAAATTTCTCAAACATGCGCCATGCACGTCTGACTGAGCCACCGCTCATCCGCTCAAACATCCCAATTCCATATCATCGTAAAATTTGTGCGTAAGGCCGCGAGGCGAAAAATGCTAAAAAGGAGAAAGTAACTTTTTTTCTCATTTCGTTTGATCTCGGAAATCGAAATTCGAAACTTCACCGTGCGCAGAGCTTTGTCGAAACGTCAATTACATTATTCCGTCCAGGCGATCCCGTCCTCGTACAGTTGATACTGTATAATACTGTTATGCATTACTTATGATATCCGAGGTATGGATGCAACGCTCATGACGCACTCGTTTCTGCTGGCGCGCTGCATCCAATGCTGGCACGTTGACAATTACCGGCTAGGACTGTTACAGCCTATTCAACGTTCGAAGCAAATTCGACACCATTAACGACTGAAGAACGCAAATACTTTGAAGAAGAAAAAAGGAGTTAACATATCGATCGTTTCTAGACCAAGTTACGATCCACTCCCCTCTGCATCGTAATAAAATAGCGAGGCCTCGGTCTTTTACCGAACGTCCCTCTAGCACCTGCAGCACCGTTTAAAGTATACATCCGTATATTATAAGACACATCGTTGACGTGTAACCTAATGTCCGGTTCCATATGGCCGGCGAGCCTGCGAAGGCTGAGAGATTCCATGTAGAGCGACAATATTCGAAGTTCCAGCAGCACTGTATGGTAAGCCTACTTCAACAGAAATATCTCGTTCAGTTGCATGTGGATAACCCCTATCTACTGCAGTTATTCTGCACAATAAAAAGATGTCATTGACGAGCTATTACAACCTTAGTTACAGCTCTGGGGGCTTTCTTTGATTGCTCGAAAACACTCCGCATCTCCATACAGGAATATTCATTGAACATCTGTGACGAGTAGCTGTTTCGGAAACAATCGACAGTGGCGAACCACACTGCGTAAAGAGATGATCAGCTCAGACAGACCACGTTGCAACCATGTCGAAATCTACGATGGGTCACCTAAATCTATCTCCAACAATAATGCAATAATTAAGCGCCGCCATGCAAGCAAACCGTGCGTTTTATCTTTCGAGAACGAAATATCAGCCTGAACAGAACAACTATGCGTTTTAGGAGATCCCTTCGACAACTCAAAATCGCTTTTCATTGAGTTACAAACTTACGAACCAAATCTCTCCTGTCGTGTGTACTGGGATTACATCTTGTTCCGTGAGACAGCCACATATAATCCACAAATTTTTCACAGCGAGCCTGTGGGGGAGATATTAGTCACAGGCTCTTTGCCGACTCCAAACCTCATTACGTTTAACGGCTTCAAAATGCTTATTAGGAGTCAGCCTCAATCAGGAGTCATGACAGCTGCCAGATGTTAATCTCGACATGCCAAACTGGTATACCCTGATGCTTGTGATAGTAATAAGAATGCTTGTGAGGTTGGGACGTTGGTTCCCGAAAAATAGACCATGCTTGTCCTAAATTGTACCTATATACAAGCCATCTTGGGTCTCGATTCAAGCTACATTTTCATAGAGATCTTCTAGATTTCTACATTAAATTGTTCCGATAGCTACGGCATTCAATCTAAACAATGCGAATTGGGCCTTCTTGTTCTATCGTTCTCGGGGAAGTTCTACAAAGTATCATGCATATTATTACAGGCATGTAAGGTCCAATTCCCAGGAGGACGATAATCCCGAATTCATATTAAGGACTGGAGGAAGACCGAAACCTCCACTATCGTACCCGCTCTATGGTTTATAGGATGTGGGAGCCGCAAAGTGCGCCGCTTTCCCGCCATTATGGTTTTTACCCGTATGTGAACCACGGCCAGAAATTCCATGGCCTGTCTCACATGCACAACAAGAGACGATTTTCTAGTGATGCATAGCATCGGGTACTGTACCATAGCGTGGAAGTTCTGCTAAAATGTTCTACTTCCGTGATGCTGATTCTAACGCATGGCTTACGCAGAGCAATACGTATCATTATCTGGAGATTTTAGTTCTATGGCTCTGCGGCACTGTATGTGAGCTCTGGCTGATGAGTAGTCTGGTTTTGACTTTTTCGGTGCCCGAGATCAATGTTGGTGTGTGTGTTCAAAGGATTTGATACCTTACTCTCTTCAACTAACGACTTCGCTCCCTACCTGGATACCCGTATCCGTACAGTCATCGTTTATACACAATCTTAAAAACAGTACCTTTCGATCTTTCACGAATTCGATGCCTCGCTGGAATGTTGATGATCTCTCTCAACAACTTGTACTAAGTGTCCAACGGCTCAAACTTCAAGCTACTGTGGATAAGGTTATTCTTGGATCATGGTTCCCGAACACGTGCCGACCTTTTGACATGACAATGAAATCTACACGAGTCAGGGCCTGAACGGGAGGATTTCGTCTTGACGTAGGGATGAAGGACGAATCATCGATTAAATTGAGATTGAGGAACCTCGGTTTCGGTTTCACAAAACCTTCTGTTCCCAGCTAACTTTTAGAGAGCTGATCCTTTTTCTGATACAGTCATGACAGGATGTGTTAAAACTGTACAGAAGACTCAAGTCTTCAAAGATTACCGTAACCCTGGACGATTACTATCGTGTATCGTACACGAGTCATGGTCAACAATTTAAAGATCCATGACCCACGCAAATCTGCCAAGTTTTCAACCACGTGTTTTAACGATCAAACGATGCCATTCCCCACGAAAAGGATTGCAGCTGGATTTTGAGGCTTGCAGTTGCAGATTGAATGGTGGATAAACCCTTGCTGGCACTCATCCTCCATCCCGTCAGAGAGACTCTCGCCGAATATGTTTGGGAGTCGAAACCAGCAATCCGGTTCAGCATGAAGAAGTGCAGGAAGGAGAGTGCATTGATTGATCCTCATGTGTATCGGAAGGCGTCCTTTGAGCCACGTGGATTCGTCTCTGTATCAGCTTATGGCGCCGTCAGCTTTTCTGGCTTCCTGCAGATCATGTTCTCTCCAGCCCAATCAGCACCCTTTGCCCTAGGAACTACGCGAAGGCTTCTTAGCAATTCGATTCGAAGCACCAGAACGCTTCAAACTGCAGAGAAATTATCGCACGCGTCTTCCAGTTTCAGAGTCGCACGCATCTCAAGATGATCAGACCATATTTTCGAGAAAAATAAGCGGCGTTCCAAGGCATCTGAGTAGTGAGGTCAACCATGCTTAAACCCATCATCATAAACGGACGAGATGTTATGACTCGAGCCTATCTTTTCCGTACACCGCTAGAGTTATCTCCAGACCGCTATGAGCTATCGCTGATTTTGAACAATGGTCTAGAAACTAGAGTATTCCAAGTACAAACTACGAAGACCTTAACAACTCTCCTAAGGAACCGGTTAATCCATTTCTTTTCAAGCGCGATAACCGTCCGTCTAAATTTATCCCATAGAGGCACTTTACTGGAACAGTACTATCGTGGGACCGAGTAACTAATATTTTGCTAACCAAACAGCCTCGTGGACTTGTTAAAAGATAACGGGCTCTTTTGATCGTACCATCAGGTAGATCTTTTTCGAAAACTGTAGACTTATGAACTCCAACTTTGCAGCCACCGAATTTCTCTTACCGAAACAAGCTTGATATCGAATGCAAAGGGGGATGATGTGCGCCATAGGTTCCACAGACAAGCAATTATTGTACGTTCGGCTCATGGATGGCGATCTGCTTCTCTCACGCTTGAGGTCGGTAGTTAAATATCGCCATTTCACATCTCACCGTCCTCAGCACGAGCAAAGTCTGCGTAAGGGAAGAATTGGTGCTATCCGAACGATTTTCATCGGCCTCGTGTTGGTGTTTTCCGATTGTTAACTGCAAGTCTCTATGAAGGTGTACAGTACAGAAATGACCGAAGGAGGGGAAGCGGGAGCCTCTCGTAAATACTTTCGGCAAACTCACCGTGGCCCCTTTTTTCAACTCTGACGGTGTGACGGTGTGGCAAAGCTATCGGATCCCGATTCGGAGTGGGTTGCTACAAGTGCAGTACAGTACTCGGATGCCTGCCGGATGCCTTATCATGGAGAGCTCTGTTGTACAAGCCGGATGGTGGTGCGTGTTGGAATCCCTGTTCCCACGTGCGGACTCCGCCTTTTCCTTGAGTTTCAAGACTTTCTTCCGTTTCGATTTCGCACTGACGGCCTCCGACTGTGTGCTTGTGCCTGCGGAAGTACGAGTAAACCTGCCCCACAGAGATAGTTCTAATTAAACATCATTACGGAGTATTTCATTATCGAACATAAAGTCTACAAGAAGTATTACACACCGAGCTTCAAAAATTTTCTTTCTGACAGTTTCATCCGGGCCTTCAACGACATCATGCTGCTACCCGCCCGAGTTTTCCGCGAGAACCTGCATGTCGTCCGGGGGGCCGGGGGGCGGCAAGGCCTTCGCGGATCTGTAGGCTTCTATCCTGGGTTCCCGCGTGGGATATCGATGGGAGCAGTTCTGTCTCCTATCGCCGAAACAGCGACCCGTTAAGGTTACGTGGTCGTGTCTGCAAGATTGATCAGGATCTGCTGATGCCTCGTGGTAGCTGTTACACTTGGTCTGCAGAAAGATCCGCACTCATTTCTGTATCCTCTACATTGGTAATACGAAAAAGAGATATGTCCGAAGACATGCTAATTTTTTGTTTCCATTTCCGGGACCATGACCTCTCACCATCTCCACGAGTTATGGATATACTAACCTCCTTTCATTTTGATTGTCGAATGTTGATCCTGCTGCCTTCCTGTTGGTGTTGCACAACTCTCAGTCTGTACTACAGGATATCCTTAACACCGGATTCATTTGTAAGTTGGAGTATTTCTAGAACCGATCACTAATTTCTGCATGAGCTTGCACATTCACCAAGGGAATATCATATCTTCACTATTCGGGCCTGTGATGTGAGTTGCACGACAGGCAGAAACTTTTGCTACCGATGACAAATCTGCAAGCCAATGTCTTGTCGGTGTAACAATTCAAATAGCCACATTTGACTCGGTCATTCTAACTACACGATACCGCCCTCTTGAAAATTTTGGCAGGATTCGGATACTAGGCCTGATCTTTGCCTGGGGAAACTGCACGTAGGACAATGAAACACACATCTCCGATACTGGTAGGAATGCCTCACATCATGATCACTGAAGAGCAAAGAATAATCCTAGGGATATGTCCCTTGGTTGTAAAATTCTTTCATTTTTATATTCATGCAACAGCTGCCGAATGCGGCGTCTAGATTGGATGACATTCAAGCCCCGAAACCTGCCCATCTTCGCCGGTCCACGACATCATGACGGACATGGCGTGCCAGCATCTGCTTGTTAAACGTTCAATGTGGATCATTCTCCTTGACAATATTATTATGGACGGCACGTTGGAATACTTTTGCTTCCTTCACATCATATATCAATGATTGAAGGATGTATGGTTTATAGGAACGACTATTGCATATACAACTTTAATATCGACATGGGGGATGCAGCAGGTCGGTGACAGCATCATCCGAGTCAACTTTGTAGATCACGGGTGAATACGCTGCATATGGCTAGACTCTGAAGGTATGTAATCGTCGTGTATGTGGAAGGATAACTTGGCATTCTTTAAATATCAACTTGCTTGAACATGGCTGCAGTTGTCTATGATCTACAAACTTTCTCTTCAACAGTCTGCAGTATTCCATACCGCATGAAAAATCTAAGCCTCCGTAAGAGTACGACAATGAAATTGAAATTTGTTTGACCATCTTTGAGACTTGATAGTCTATCTTCGTCCATACTATATGTTCTTTACGTGCTTCTTTTCACACCGCTGAAATGTGATCATGACTCTCTAAACACTTAGTCCGTACAGTTATCTCAATGCGCTCCTCCACCTACATCTCCCCTCGACCTTCATCACACCGTCTTTTTAGACAACTCAACGAAAGAGAATCAGCCTGATTGCTCGTTTGCAAAAATATCTTCTTTGAAAGATTCCCATCACTCCTTTTCACTCGAACCCAGCTACACATACCCCTAGCCGCACTCGAGCATGATAAGCTAGACTCTATCATAGTACACAGAATCGTAGACTGAACCACCATTCCGTTGCTCTGACTTTTCCCTGATCCATCGTCATCGTACCTCGTCTCCAGAAAGCAATTCTTCACGCTGTCCCCTCTGCCTAAAGCCTATTGTTTAGAAAGTCTTATAAACATAAACTGAAGCATTATCGCCGTCATACACTTCTCTCGTGATATTCTAGCAATTTTCCAGATACAGTACACCCTCGTACTCTCCCTGTACGAGAACCCTTAACATCCCATGATGCTGTTCTCTCATGCACTTATCCTCATCATAGAAAACCTCAACAACCCGGGAAACAAAAGTCACAGTAGCGTATGAGTAGTAACAAAAATTTCCATAGCACGCCATCAATAGCCTCAGTCGTTTGCCGTAGCCACCACCCCCTTACTTACACCCTCTCTCACCCGTTTGAGGTCCAAGAGGAAATGGGACCAGTTTTACCCTCCCCCCTCCATCTGAACTCCCAATGTACACCCCCAGCAGACTGATTGCTTCTTCTCACGCCCTTTTACCTCTTTACCAGATCCTTTCCTTCTCCTTTCCTTCTCATTCTCTTTTCCCCTGCGCCCCCTTCCATCCTTTAACTATATACGTAGTAATTCCTCTTCTATCACACCAATTTGTTCCGCCTAGGGTAGTGTATCCCTAGATACGCCATACTAGCTCCTCATCTTATCCCCCGTCTTATCCCATCTTTGCCCCATCTTGCCCCATCTTGCCCCATCTTGGGCCCCATATCATCTCCCATTATCCCCTCGCGCAGACTCAAAGCGACCAAAGCCCCAAACCCACAAGAACGCCCTTTCTCTCCCCTTCTTCCCTTTCCATTTGAGAGTTCGAGAACGGAGAGCGAGAGCGGAGAGTAGCATCACACGTACCAGTACCAGTGAAATCATAAACCCAGAAGCAAGAGGGAGTGGTAAACCGATGCTCTTTCACCTTCACCCTCACCTTCGCCCATTCAAGTCCACCCTTTCAGTTTCAAGCTCAAGTTCAAGTTTAGGCTCAAGGCCAACTCCCACTCCCACTCCATACCAACCCAACCACGAGGATACGCACAGAATTAGCTGCGCGAGAGAGCCGAGCGAGTCCGAATGAGATACGCCCGAAACCATGTGCAGTAGAGCCCACACGGAACGGGATGATTGGGGACAAAGGGATGAGGTGTGCTAGATATTGCACGACGGTGCGATATTCGACAGACCGAGAGGTACGGGTCGATATAATTCTTGGATGGTTGAGGTGAGTGAGGGTAGAGATGGAAGGAATATTATGACGATATTAACAGCGACATCCACATTGAAATATCAACAAAGATCCATAATATAACTTGATACCATAACAAGACCAGATAATAATTCAGGGGTATTTAAAGACCAAAGACCAACTCATCGCCACTCATAACATCATAGACGCGATAACCCCCAAGAAACAACTTTTAGTTTATCCGACGCCATCAGTCTATCCCAGGTACAAATCCCAAATGTCCTTATAGGAAATATAGAGACAAAACTGATGGTATCACTGTATATAAGAGATGATGAAGGAAAAGATCCGAAAACACTATACAAGACCCTCAAAAAAAAGATTACGCCAATCGTATACTTATTTCAATACACCGTATCAAACAATCCCATCCCCAGCCGAATGCATAAACCTCCTCTTCCTCTTCACAAACACCTTCCTCCTCAACCCGGCCTTGACAATCTGAGGCACAGGACTCTTATCCCTCGTCTCCTTCTGCCGCGGTATCCTCATCTTCATCTTATCCGGATTTCTCGTCCGCTTGCCCCTCTTCCCATCCTCATCCTCGCTCTCGGGCATAATGTCGACCGGGATGCCCCCGACCGGAGTCCACCAGTCGCTGTCGTAATTATCGAGAGGATCCCGAACGAGGTCGAAAGCCGAGAAAGATTCGTGCAGGAATCGATCGCGCGGGTGCTCACCCCATGTTGACAGCTGGCGGAGGACTCGACTTTGTGCGTTTTGTGCAGAGCTTGATGCGACGGAGGTTGGAGAGAGCGGTTCGAAGTTCGAAGTTGGAGAGTCTAAGTCTTGAACGTAGCCATCGATCTCACCGCTGACTTCACATAAGATTGACTCGGTTGACTTCATTGTAGTGTCGTAAAAGGAGTCAGGCGGGGTGTTTAGAATCGGTTCTTCGACTTTAGGGTGCATGAAAGGTAACTGGTAGGAAGTCTTCTCGTATGGAAGTGATGGGCCTTCTTGTGTCCAGTGACAAAGAGAAGGCAGAGTTGGTGCCCTAAGGCAGAGATCGTCCAGTTGCTGACGTGAAGTGTAATCAAGCGAGTCGAGGAACTCTTTTCCAAGGACGATATCGTATGGTGCATCAGACGACACAACGAAAGGTATAGTATAGTGAGCTCTTTCTCCAAAAGAAAATGGTAAATGAATGCGTTTCAGATCGAGTGCTTGCACTCTGAAATTCGAGAAACCTCGGTCCGAAGAAGAAAGAGACTGAAGATGGTCCAACAAGAATGTGGTGGATATGGTGTTAAAAGAGCAAGAGATGTCTACTAAGGCCCCCACACCCAGATCACCTAGTTTGCTATGCATAAGTGCAGGATAAGGCTTTGACTCAGTAGATTCATGCTCTTGAAATAAGTCTAGAGTTTGACTCAGGTAATGGACATTGCTCCATGAAAGGGTCTGGTCCGATCTGTTCGAATCTGAAAGAAAAAAAGCTCTCAGGACCAAAAGCGATTGGAAAATGGCTGCTTGTTGCACGAAGAGGCTGAAAGTGTAAGCATCAATACTCTCGGTGAGAGGAATGCTATGAGATGAGGAGTAATTAGGCGGATCCGTCTCTGTATATGTCTGCACAACCAAGTCATCGCAAGACATCTGACACGTTGGAAGTGTTGACGGAAAGAGTTGGCCATAATAATCTAGGTGTGAAGTCTCTTTACAATAAGAGGAGTCGTTTCTAGATCTGTGACTTAACAGCGCTCTCAGGGCTCTCGTAGTATTCAAGATCCGCTTCCAGAGAGAAGTTGTCATGCCCGACTGTCTGGATGTGAGTTCAGAAGAATCTTGAAGCATTTCATAACACTCATAACATTTGGTGACTTTGTCGTTCTGATGGCCCTTAGTGCATTCTCCAAAAGGAACACTGAGAGGTTTCATGAAATCCCCTAGTCGAAGATTCTCGCCGTGTTCGAATAACCCAACAACATACGTCAGCATTTTAGAACGTTGCTGACAGTCGAGGAAAGTTGAGTGTTCCGTAGTAGACGGCGTATAACGACAGCTGCCGCGATGAAGCCAGTTTAGAAATGGGCACAGTCGCCAATCAAGGAGACTTGCCAGATCATACTGTGCAGGGAATCCATTCTGCGAACGCACAATGCATTCTGCAGAGGGAGGTACTAAAGTTGAGAAGGGACCTAGCGTGAGAGCTTTATAAGAGTGAAAAAAGATATTCTGGGCAGCAGGAGCCACACCTGCAGCATCAAGGCAAGATATGCAAGCACCAAATGGGTCTCCTTTCCTTATTTTAGAGACGATCTCTGCAGCTTTTGGTCGGTTGGATGCGTTGAATGCCAACATGTCCTTGCAGATACTCAGCAACTCAATGGCCTTACGCTTAACAGTGCAATGACGTAAAGTGTTAATCCATAATTGGATTTGAGGAAGCTTGGTCTGGTATGTATTCTGTTTCTTGTTCTGCTGGGGAGAAGCATCGATAAACTGTCGTAGATCGGAGAGCGAACCATCTAATAAGACCGTAAGAATTTCGAGGAAGACACAGCCAAGGGAGAAGATGTCGGCAGATCTTCCATGCTTCTTGTGTTGGGCTATCTCGGGAGCAGCATACATTGGGGTCATAGGACTGATGCTGGAAGATGTTGAATCTGTATCAGAGACTACCCGTGATATTCCAAAGTCCGAAAGGTATACTGTTGTATCACGACCACTACCGGAAATGAGGATGTTTGCAGGTTTTACATCGCCATGACGAATCCGATTTGAGTGAACATGTGACATTGCTGAGGCGAGACAACCAACCCAAGACCAAATATTATTATCTTGGTCTGACGCGGATTTCGATGTCTCCAAGAAATCTTTGAGGTTGCGCTCTGCGACAGGATACATGATGATGCTGAGAGTAGTTATCTCATTGTACGCGGCAGCCGCTTTCAGGATATGCGGATGATGGAGTCGCCTCATAATATTGACCTCCAATGCGAAGCGACGAAGAACGGACGAGCGTCCTTTACTATTTTTGATCTGTTTTCGAGCAAACACAGCTCCCGAATTCGTGCTTTGGACTTTATCAACGCGACCATAGGTTCCTTCTCCAAGTGATCCTAGAGAGACAAAAGGACGAATAGGGAGTGAGACCTTGGTTACTGCTCTAGATCTCCTTGGTGCTGGGATTTGAGAAAAGTCCCAAGACGTGTTATCTTGTAACATACTCAGATTCTGTGTATTGGAGAGATTCATGTACCTCTGCTCATATGAATTATCAAATTCATTACTGAACGTGCCATCAAATTCTCCATTGAATGTATAGTAATCATAATTGTCTCCGAGCGGGCCAAAACTAGGGTCATTATTATCTGAGCCTGGATTTGTGTCTTTGCCGTTATTACCGGCTCCTGCATCGCCGCCTTGGTCAGGGGGGTTATTATCAGGAGAATCGTCCTGGTCATTATCATCATCATCAGAGTGGTATGTAGGAGGTTCGTCCTCTGGCCAAGGATCCCTCCAACGGTCCATGGTCCACGGTCCTCCAGGAATTTTGTTTTTAAAGTGACGAAAGATATGTGTATTTCGCTTTTTCCAGTTGAAAAACCGCTGACCACAAAATCCGCAGCGCCTTTTGAATGTTGGCGGAACATCGAACTTCGACTTGTTCACGAGATCATCAAGTCGCTCCACGAATAGTTGATTCCGGTTCTTGTCTAATAAATCTGCGTGTTTATTTTTGATGTGTTCGATTAATTTGTCCTTACGATGTGCGATAAAGTGATGACGCCGTGATTGAGTGCGACACCGAATACATGACCAGATCTCCTGTGGTTGATTGATTTCTTCATGACGTTGCCAATCATCCTTTCTTTTACTCTGGTAACCACACCCCGAAGTGCAATGCAAATCACCCGAAGGATTCTTCTGGGGATGACTGGATCGTGTGCACTGACCTGAAGCTCTTTGAATGTAGTCATTGATACTGACTCTCACGTCTTCCGGATTGGCTGGATTAGTGACTTCCGCAGCAAGAACTTGTGGGGTATCTCCAGGAATAGAATCCTCCGTTTTTATTCCATCGGAGTTTGAGTTCGAAACATCGACTTTGTGACCAACATCGACTTTAGGGACATCCTCGAGCTTTCTTCCAAGCTTATATTCAAGCCAGGCAACCAATGGCTTTTTTGGAAGACGAGTGAGCGTAACCAAGGCTTTGATTTCAAGCCTTTCCGGTGGACGATTCCCTTCGATCTCCAACCAGAATTCTAATTGCTTTCGAGCCTTGTCTGGGATTGTAGGAGATGTCTGGTTTACGATATCCTGTTCACGTCGTTGAAATTTCCGGGGTTGTTCGGGTGAGTTGACATCAGGACTTTGGTCATTATCTGACCGTCGTCTTTTTTTTCTCACTTGTCTTTGCGGAGGGACCTGCAATGATAGTTTAGGTGCAGATGGGGAGGCTGTCGATTCTTTGGCTGAGTTAGGGCGACGAGACATTTCGGGGGATAGATTTCGATTTCCATCCCTTCGAGCCGTGTTGTAAGGAGACGTTTGAGTGCCGTATGCTTCGTCGGTAGTGGTAGATTGCTGATGATTCAATCAGTTGTTGTTCTTGTAGAACAGAGGGTTGGCTCACTAACCAATAATTGAGGGTCTAAACACTTATCATCCAAGAGAGCCTTAGTGGAAGATGTGTAGTTGTGTCGTGCAAAGGGTGAGCCAACTGAAAAGGCATTAACATGTTGGTCCTGAGGTAAGTATGTACTCGGAGAAGCCGTAGGAGTGCCCCGGGGGCGGCGAGCCCCCGAAGGGGCGGTAAAAGGAATCATGTCCAACTGTTTGTTGCCTATAATCCTATGTAAGAAGTGTAGCCTAAGAAAATAAAGAAATGCAGCTTCATACTAGAAACTGAAGAAGAATTGGGCGGATGTCGGGAGGCTGTGGCTGGAATAAGGCCTCATGACAATAAATTAGGAAAAGATAATTGAAGAATAGACCTTGAAGTCTAGGAGAAAAGAGAGTTGAGAGCGAGTTCCAGGTCAGGATCTTTGTCATATCACCGTTCTGTGCCCGTCTGAAGCGTTGACGGGCGGACTTGACGCGCAGCAACAGCAACGGCTGCGCCTACACCGGTGAATTCTGCCTTGCCAGGCTAGATATGTCGTCACCAGCATTCTGAAAAGAGCGCAAAGTTTCATTACAAGATTACTGAATATAGCGATTGATTGAGATGGTTGAAAATACAGTGGATTCCGGCTGTCTACCAGCGACATGATGTTGAGAGATGATGTTCGTAGGAGTCGCACTGACAACAATGGAAACAATGCATTTGGGGGTCACGTGGGGGCTCAGAACATTTGAAACTGATAGTTCTACGCCTCAACAGCTCTTGAAAATTTTGTCTTCTTCTTCTTCTCTAGACTCATTCTTCTGAACATAACCCCTTCCCTCTTTAACCAACCAGGTATTCCATAAATACATGGAAGTGTTGGACATTTCAAAACCGCCCTTGGTGGGGGCTAGCCTGTTATATAAAAAGGTCAAGATGAACCTGGGCTAAGCCTATCTAAGCTGCACAGCCTCTGAAAGTGGCTGAGGCACTGGTGAGGTAAGGTGAGGCGAGCACAGCTTCTCTTCGAGCAGACCGACGGGACAACCCCATTTCCATACTTCTATCGTTTTCTATCATGCCTACCTTTATATAGTTCTAAAAACCGGTGAACATGAAGGAAATTTCCGTCATTTCTTGTTAAACTAGTCTGAATATCATCCGCTCTGCATAGCTTTACAAAAATTCGATCAAACGAGGGAGTAATTTTTGTTTATCTTTCTCATATTAGGAAATATACGGTGTTACAACCACAAAGAGAATTTTCGGCGAAAAGGAGGTACACCTCTCTTAACCCAAACATCGCCCTGTCTTTTACCGATAGCGGTGAGTAGAATGCGAAAAGAGTACGCTCCGATAAGTTAAGACTGGTCAGTTCTCAGAACCTTGGAGGGAATATCTCAAAATTAGGATCTTTGTATTCTATAGGATGCCTAGATTGAAGATTGATGGGCCAGAGTATTGTACAACTACCGTAAAGTATCAATAAGGTAGCTTGGAGTCTATACATTTTCCCTCACTCCTTGTTTCTGAAGGATATTACGTCGGCGACATAAGGCCTTCTTGAACTCATTCCAAAAACTCTCCCTCTAACCCCAGATTTTTCAGAATTCGCAATTTCCTAAATCGAAATTGCTCAAATCAAATTCACCCAAATCAAAATCACCGTAAGCTAGAACCGCCGAGGCCGTGATATACTCTTCCCTACTTCTCTAACAAGAAAACGAGACGCAAGGTTCAAAAATACTTTTAAGGAACTTCAATATTTCATTGGAAGCTAGTACCGTGCAACTAATGTATGTACATCCAAATACCCTGCATGAATGAAAGCTCTAAAAGGCGAGGATTTACATAATGATTCTCAGTATTGATATACGGGTCTGATGGCTCCCAGGGCAATGCAAATATGGTCGGAGTAAAATTGTATCCCACACCCTCAAGATTATCTGAGGCGTGTTCCCTCTCTAGACCGGTGTACTGGACCCCATCAGTGATAGTCATTGGCGTAGGTTCTTGATTTCCGGGTGTTCTGACAGGTGGTTCTTGTATTTTGGCTGCTTAACCCGCGTCAGCGATAGTGATAGTCATTGGCGCAGGTTCTGGGATCTCTGGTGTCGTGAAAGGGAGTTCTGGTATCTTGGTTACCAACGCTGTCTTACTGTATTCCACGTGGAGTTCAAATCCGTGCGCCGGATCCCTCCATCATTTAGGTCACCTAGGCCGACGTCCATGAATGCATATGGATCTGTGTACTAAATCTGTGTACTAAATCTGTGTACTGGATCCTCTAGTCCACCATTTGAGGCGGAATCCAATCGGCCCCGGTTCGTAAGTTCTGTCCGTCCCTCCGCCAGGTTGGTCAGAAGCTTGTGTGTACGTACTGGGATATGGGTCAAGTAGATCCAAGAAAGATCCAAATACGGTAAGAGTATAACCGTATTGCGCTCCATCAAAGCTATCCATAGTACATCTGACGACTCTTGAAACTAGGTTACTAGCCTTTTGCGCCTGTGGTAAGGTGGTTTTGTACGACTGGTGTTGTATTTAGTTAGGCCAGTTGGATTTCAGTTGCTGGGAATACGAGATTCTGTTGAGCCTGGCGGTATTGTTGGCTCTGTACACAAGTTGATAGGTCGTTGACATGGTTAATATAATGTTCGACAGCCGAAGGCGGTATGATGCATCGATTATCGTCACTACAGTTATAAGTAAGTGAATAAGTTCAATTGATGGCGTTAAAACTTACGATGATGTATAAGAGACGGAACGACGTGTATCACGACAGATTATGGATGATGGTTCCTATTTGTTATAGGAGGTGAGAACAGTAGCCAGATTATCCTCGAAACTTTTATTCTCCAGTTCCAATGGAAACTCTCTGGTATTGGGGGAGGTGACTCCTGCACGTTGGGTGCGAATGTTGTCTTGTAAACTCCCTGGTATCGTGGGAGGCAAGAGGTCTGTACTGTTTACCGGAGCCAAAGTACATCACTGCCGTACAACGGTGAGTTCAGGAAACAGCTCCACCCTTTTCTAGGTTGGGTTGGGTAATATTCTTCGAGAGGTCTTCAAAGTGTAGAGGGGATAGCGCGAACGACATGTTGAATGCTTGTTGAGAATCAGATCAGGCACTACAAGTAGATGACGAGAGTAAAAGATTTTTGCATGAGATGAACCGTGATCAAAAGAAGAATGCAGTAGAGGTGAATGATGTGGAAGAAAAGAGTTCGTTGTGGAAGAAGCGTGCCTTAATGTTTCTGTTGCCGTTTCGTAACGTACCTGCCTATGATTAGTTCTCTATTTGTTGTTATTTTTATACCCAGTTCTGACTGCTTTACCATATATAATTTACCGGTACCTTATTGTATTCGAAACATCGTGTTGGGTGATTCCTACCTTACTATTGATTCAGTGAAAGAGGATCTTTGTCATGACCTGGCTACGCGATTAGAGCCTACGATAAAATATTATGTGTACTGTACAGCAACTAAGGTATGGCACAGTGAAAAAACATTTCGATGATCTATCTATATGACATATAGTACTCGAATTCGCCCAAAACACTTGGATCTGGGTACTGGTACTCAGTGTTGTAAGAGGTAGGAGCAGTGGCTAAAGCATTCTCGAAACTTATATTCTTAGGTTCCACAACATCGGGCATCGTGTAGGATGGTTCCTGCACGATGTATGAGGTAAGAGCATTAGCTGTATTATCCCAGAAACTTGTATCCTCAAGTTCTGAACTCCCTGATATCGGGGGTGGTGGTTCCTGTAAGTTCGGTGCCAATGTTGTATTTTTGAGCTTATTGCTCTTCGGCTTCTTGATCTTCCCCGATTTGACGGCGCACCCTTCCTTCTCAACACGACCCTTCCTTGGCCCATACTTCCTCTTATTGGCTTTTATGATCTGACTCATTGTCATACCACTGCTGAGGGCATCACGAGTCTGCTGGTTGAGGTTGAACCATCCATTGTTGGCGTTATTGACAATGATCTGTTGATGGTTCTGAGGAAGTAGAGGAAGCTGAAGTGCCATTTTGAATAGATATGTTTGTGTTTATTTAAGTGGATGAGTGTTTAGATGTATATGTGTGAGTATTTATATGGATATGGGAATGTCAATATGTGCGTGTGTCTGTGTGTGTGAGGATTGTCTGAGGAAAGAAAAACAAAAGGGAAAGCAAGGGAAAAAAGGAAGATTTATAGACCTCGTGGGCTTCATCTTCTGGTAGCGGATGAAGGCCAAAATCGAACGCATTACTGCAATAAAGGCTTCAGGTACACGGATTCCCGGCAACTCACTAGGCTGGTATGCTTCAATGGGCTTGAAAATCCTCAGTACCCACAAATTCTTGACTAGCGGTTGTGTTGTATGATTTCGAGGCATCACATATGGTCCGGCAGTGCTATCATCCGAAGTATTTGACGTACCATGGAAATGGGGAGCTTTGAGCTGGTTACGATGATAAACTCACAGGCAATAACTGAGAATTAGGGTGTCAACTCGCTAAGCTCAGCAAGCAAACTTAGGAACCGTTGGATCTCAAGTGGATTGGACTCCTATGAATGGTACGATGACTCTCGAGAAGTTCTGCCAACAATAAAAGAACGAATTGTTGGGAGGGGAAGGGGAAAAGAAGGGAAGGGGGTAGAGAGGAGGGGAGGGGGCCCCCTTCGGCGAAGAGGGCGTGTGCTTGCGGACCGGGGAACCAGGCACTTTATGAATGTAGATAACTGATAACATATAACACTGAGAACTTATACTATGAGTTGATATGCTCCATAGAGTCGATAGTCTTTATAGCGTAGACATGATTAGAATATGCTGGTGTGTGTCTGGAATGCTAGTGTCGTATAGTAGCGAGAACCTAATCCGATATCGTCGTCTTGGGGAGAGTTGAGGTACTTGACTATGCTTATGTCTTCTTTCTTCTTTCTCTTTCCATAGACTTTAGCAGCGGACGATGACAGTATTATTCATTCAGCATCCGGGGCTGCAAATGCACACCGCGATTAGAAGCTCGCCATCACATCGGACATCTAGCATTTCTGCGTGGTGGTACGCTTCTCGCCTTTCTGCATTGGGTTTTTTTTTTAATCTCTCTCTCTCTCTCTTCTTTCTTTTCATCTCTTTTTTATTCTCTTTAACATAACTAGGGAGTCACCACGGTTATCGTATGGGATAGTTTTGAATCCGCGCATGTTGGATTTAAATAACATTTGCTAATTCATTTTAACTACAAACTTCATGCAGTCGGTGCAGTCTGCAGTCGATATTGATCTCTATCTAGTATGAGTACTCTGCATTTTGATATGGGTGTAAAAAGGAATTGTGCAAAATCATCTTCTGATCCAGCTGCCAGAAAAAGACTCGCTCTCACTCACTACCAATGCCCCCTCAAGCTCAAGAGATACATGATCAAGCCTTCGAAGGCGATTTTCAACGTTTTGGAAGGTAAACACCTTTTAAGTGCGCAAAGAAAGAGAATCAGTCTTTACTTGACGTTCTTTTAAGAACCGATCGTTTGTCGGATTATCCCGCAGCTATTTTTCTTATCCAGACGCTTGGGACGCGGATGTGGAGAGATCTACGGTGCACCAACTGCCATTGTTTATACAATAGTCAACTGTAGCTCACCAAAAACTTAAACACATTCCAAACGTCAGATTGGAGCAGAGATGGAAGTCTAGGTACAGTACCTCCGCGCAAAGCAAACTCCCAATAAACGTCTCGAGACACTAGTGTCGACTGTTTGCTCTGTCTGAACCCCCCGAGTTTCAGCTCGTTGAGTGGAGCTTCGGAGCTTCCACTTAAAGACACTCTTACCAGCTCGATTTCCAGGCTTCCTGACAGTTACAACTTACAAACGTAGCGATGAGCGTCATCCTCTGTACTGGTTGGTCCTCTTCTTTATATCCTCTCGCCATACCTAGATACTGATTTTGACTTAGCTGGCTACGACCACACAATCCGGTAAGCGATCCATACTCCATCCAACTGTCACCCTACATACCTACTGTCAAACGAGATACTCACATCCATAGCTTCTGGGAAGCCCTCTCCGGTATCTGTTCCCGCACAATCCCACACCCGGACTCCCAAGTCAACCGCCTCTGCATATCGCCAGACAAACGCTTCCTCGCCGCGGCCGGCAACCACGCCGTGAAGCTCTACGACATCAAGTCCTCCAATCCAAACCCCGTCCTCACCTTTGACGGCCACACTGGGAACGTGACGGGCGTGGCTTTCCACTGCGAGGGCAAATGGATGGTCACAAGCTCGGAAGACGGGACGGTCAAAATCTGGGACACTAGGACAGGAAGCGTGCAGAGGAACTACACACACGGCGTCCCGGTGAACGATGTAGTCATACATCCTAACCAAGGAGAACTCGTGAGCTGCGACCGAGGCGGCAACGTGCGGATATGGGACCTAAGCGAGAACAAATGCAGCCACCAGCTCATCCCGGAAGGCGAAGACGTCTCCGTAGCCAGCGTAACCGTCGCCAGCGACGGGACCCTCCTCTGCGCCGGCAACAACGCCGTAAGCCCTTCCAACTACCCCTTCCAACCCCCCCTCTTACCCCACTAACCCCCTCCAGGGCAACGTCTACGTCTGGCGCATGGTTCAAACATCCCACCTCACGACCCTCCTCCCCGTGACCAAATTCACCGCCCACAACACCTACATAACGCGCGTCCTGCTCTCCCCGGACGTGAAACACCTCGCCACCTGTTCCGCCGACCACACCGCGCGCATTTGGGCCGTCGACCCGACTTCCACCCTTACTAGCACTCCCTCCCAACCCCCAGCCCCGAACTACCTCCTCACCCCCGCGCCTCCGCACGTCCTCCAATCCCCGCACAACAACCCCAACAATCCTGCCAACACGACAAACCCCCCCATAAACATGCAAGCTCTGCACGCGCCCGCCCCAGCCCCGGTCCCCGAGACCAGCGCGAAGATAGCGGAGCCGACCCCCTTTCCCCTTGAGACGACGCTTATGGGCCATCAGCGCTGGGTCTGGGATTGTGCGTTCTCTGCGGATAGCGCGTATCTGGTTACGGCGTGTAGTGATCATTATGCGAGACTGTGGGAGTTGGGCAGTCAGAGCATTATTAGGCAGTATAATGGACATCATCGGGGGGCGGTTTGTGTGGCGCTTAATGATACTGCGTTGAGTTGAGGAGGGGGGAGGGGGTGCTTTATTGAGCGTTTGGCATTATGGGTGGGTTGCGGGGTTTTGGGGAGTATGGTATGGTATGCTATGGGATGGAAGGGCACAAAGGAAAGGAAAGGAAGGGAGTTAATGAGGGAGTTAGGTTCACGATTACATCTAAACATACGTACGTGAGAAATGGGATAACTGACCAGCCGGGAAATCAAAGTTCAAGCATGATACCCCTCTCTCATTCACTCAGTCCTTCATTAACTATCTACAATACATTTTCCTTCTTCGACTACTCTGCTCAATCTCCGATCAAACCCAGCTCCATGAGATAGAGCACATCCATAACGCTCGCCATCATAGCAAACACACCTTGCCCTGATAGAAAGGACCCAGAGCGCCGAATATCGCTCATGCACCACGGCATAAAAGCATTAAATAACATTAACCCGTGCAATCACGGTATCCACGCCTCGGTTCATCCACGCCGAACCAGAAAATGAAAAGTGGAGAAAAGTATGGTATGGTACAGTACAGAAAAATCCCACGCAGTCAAATCCACAATATGGGATGGGATGTGGGTCGGTTGGGGTTCGTGAATCCGTGGTTCTGGTTCTGATCAGAGCGAGGTGGAGCCCAGATCCGGAACCAGGGAAATATTGATCGGGAAAATAACCACTTGGTCCAAAATCGGCAAGTGGTCGTGCGTCTACTAAGTTTGTCCGGGTTCATCCAGCGGCTGTTCCTTCGCCTCGACGAATTCCTGCGGCGGACTCGCGTTCTCCTTCCCCGTCTCTCGTGAGTCCTGTGCGCCATCTGTCTGCAAACCAAGTGTCTCTCGTTCCTTAGCCTCGCGCTTCTTCCTCAAGCGCTCCTGCTTCTCGCGCTCCCTTTGAAGCATAACCTCATGCTGCTCGCGCCGGACCCTCTCGTCTTTAATCTTCCTAAGACGTTCCACTTCCTCAACCCCACCACTCTTCTTCAGTTTCCCCTCTTCGACGAAACTGCCGAGCTCCTTCTGAAACTCGCCGCCCTTGCGGGACTCCAGTTCCTTCAGACGCTGACGTTCGGCGCGTTCGATCGCCTCGAGGCGGCCTTCGTGGTTAGGTTGCAAGGCCCTGACCTCGCCAAGGACGCCATCTTTCGCCTTGCGCGGATCGACAGCCTGGTCCAAGGCCACGGCGCGGAGGTTGGCAGAAGCGCTGCGAGCGCCGGAAGTGGTGCCGACTTGCGCGTTCTGTTGCTTGGTCGCTTGTTCCACCAACGCGAACGTTTCCGCTGCTTGCTCTAGATCTTGTTCCAGATCCGCCATGTACTCCTCGTGCAGCTTCAACTGTTCCTGATCGTCGCACACGCTCTGCAATTCGCGCTCGTGGAACTTCTTCCACAGGGGACGTTCGCGTTTGATCGTCTCTTGGAGCTTCTTGAGCTCGGAAGTCGCGATGGAGATGTCTTTGGCGACGGTTTCGAGTTGACGCGGGAGGGGCCGGACACCTCGGCTGACGACGTCTTTGCGGAGGTCTTCGACCAAATCTTGCAGGTCGTCGACGCGGGTGATGAGCTTTTCGGCATCGTCGGAGAGCTGCTTCTTGCCGGCGTTGACGTAAGCACGGCCGGAGTCACCGTCGAGGGTTGGGATTGCGGCTTTGATGGCGGTGGACTTGACGACAGATGCCTTGGAACGGATGGTGGACATGGTGGAGTTGATATCTGAGACGAAGGAGCTGTATGTCTGGCGGACGATGGCGAGATCACGGCGGAGGTTTTGGACTTCTTCGAGCTGGGCTGCGGAATCTTTACTCGGAACCGCCGTTGAAGATCCGATGGGCGATAGAAGTGGCGTACGGTTGCTGAATAGCGAAGCACGATTTGATATTGTAGGTGCGGAGGCAATGCTCGCAAGCTCTTTGGCTGCGTCTTGTTGCTTTTCGGACACACGCTGGATAGATGCCTTCTGCTCGTCGACAACGGTCTTGATGCCTTCTATCATTTGGCGAAGTCCACCAATTCCTTCATCAATATGGCGTTTGACCTCATCAAGAGCTTCAACGTTCAGGACCAGTACGGAGCGGTCCTTGATATCACTGAGATCTTCTAATTCATGACGGACACCGGAAACGGGATCCTGGACATAGATCTCTGGTAAGTCGATGCCATTGCTATGAGTGTTCCAGGCAAACTTTTCGATGAATGCTAACTGCAGACGAGCCATGGTGAGATCCGTATAACCATCCTGAAGCACGAACTTTTTAATCTTGCTCTTGTATTGCAGGAAAAGTGTAAGTTCCTTTCCTGGTTGTGGTGATTGTTCCGGAATGAAGTGTTGTGACTGAGGTGGTGAAGGAGACTTTGTCTTGGACCTAACTCCTGGTTGAGACGGGATGCCGGATTGTCGGCGCAACAAAGAACCACTATCGACACGTTCGGGCAATTCTGTCACTGGTGGGTCGTCGCCGGGACCAAATAATGTCGCTCCCATCTCTATCTTCTCCGGTTCAGCTGGTTGAGGACCTAGTTTATCCTCAGGAGTCTTGACCACCGGACTATCGCCTGGGAGTTCCTCAGCCATAGGATGCTTGAACATCGATGCATCACTGCTGATATCAGTCTCCTCAGATATCCTCTTAGAAACCGGACCAGTTGTTATCCTGCTTGGTGATGATTCTCCCGCGAGCCGATTGGCAGAACGCTGGCGTTCTCCGACGTATGAGCGCCTTGCTCGGACAGCATTCAGGGATTCGCGAACATCTCTTCCTCTATTCGGAATAGGAGAATTCTGAGAAGGTGGGATCATCGGGATACCATTCGGACCGCCAAGGTGTTTTTGAATTTGATATGCTGAGAATCGGCGTGAGGCCCTACGTTCTAAATCACCACCTTTCTGAAGCGCAGCGAGAGCATCCTGTTTTGGAGGAGGCGGTGGAGGTGGTGGGAAGTCAATGGCATATGATGGAGGAGGATTCTCAGCAACTGGCATTGTGTCTTCAGCCGGATAAGGAGCGATGACCGGGAGATTTTGCATGGTCTCACTTGAGAGTGAAGAAGGTTCCGAATGCATCGAGCTCTTGGAGATATTCCTGTTCACACGTGGGTTTGCTGGAAGGGTCTCATGTCTATGCGGTGATTGCCTTCCGCCAACAGCTGAGGATGTTCGAGGAGGAAGTTCGGAGAGTCCATCTGGAGCGATTACATCGCCACTGTCCGAACGCATGGCAAGCAGTCTACTACTTGATTGTCTGGGTGGAAGATCTTCACCGCCAGTAATAGCATTGACGAAATCGCTGCTGCTGGAGCTATTTGATTTCACACTTCCTTCTTTTGCACCGAACCTCTGTCGGAGCTTTTGTTGCTTCTTCTTCAGGCCATGCAGGAGGTTTATGATGATGTCTCGGATTCGGGGAAGAAAGCGATCCAAGCTTGCCTGAGATGCCTCTTGACTGAGTGTCTCCTCTAAGATTTGTCGCAAGAGGTCTGGGACCGGTCCAAGATCAGAAGTATCAACCCCTATAGAGTTGAATGATCGTGAGGCGATATTGAACTCATAACCTAGTCTGACGTAAACATCCGAGACGGCAGCTTCTGTTGCAGTACCTCTTGACCATTGTGTAAGAGTCTCTAGGAGTTGTTTTGTTGCGACGAGGAGGTGGGTGACGCTCTTCTCGATAGAGGACATCTGTTGTTGCGGCTGCATGTTAAACGTAATGGTTAGCATATGATCTAGCAAACAACGAGCGTCGCACGCAAACTTGAAGGGAGTTCTAATAAATGAGGACGCTATCCCATCTAGATTTAAAGACTTACCGTAAGTGCACGCTTTGAGGAACGGCCTGCGGAATTTTGAGAGTTTTGAGAGGCCCGGGAGCCAGGTTCTTCGGCGACAGGAGGCATTCTTGTTGCGATGGTGGGAGAATAAGATGGTACTATGTCGCTCTCTGGCTTGTTATTAGTAAAGACAGTTTCTCTTAAGCTTGAGCGCAGTGGTATCTGAAGAGGGGGGGGCATAAGGGTAGGGTCACGATCGCGTTGAATACGACTTTGATATATGGCTGTTAATACGGGAGCTGACGGTAATCTTACATCCGAAAACCTCCCAAGTATTGCCATCGATTTGGCTCTTGAGAGCACAGGACGAGCCTTGATCCCTGACCTCTCCGACCACTCGCTTATAGCTGTATTGAGTGCCTTCATCAGCGAATCATTCTCAGCCATTTTAAATTCTCCGAGAGAATGAGGCATGAAATCGTCACCAGTTAACAAGCTTTGGGTTTTGGAATAGAAGATGGTCCATCAAAGAAGTTTTTATTTGCAAGTTGTGCGAAAGTCAAGCCAAGCAGTCGCGTCGGGTTCTGTGACTTCAATCTTCACTTAAAGTATTCCATGAATGCAAACGCCCAACTACGGTGACTAATGGAGGGGACCCAGGTTTACCTTAGCTTATCAGAGCGGAGTGTCGTTTGAATGTTACTGTAATTTACCTCAGCTTAACGTAGTTATATTGTCCTCAAATTCAGGAAAGAGCAAAGTGAGAATTTCAGATCAACTTTCTTCATCGGATGGTGGTTGTTGAACATCTATGGGGGTTTCAATCTACGTATCACCTCATGATACGGTACCCTTAATCCCACTAGCCACAGATCTAGTCTCAACTGAGCCTAGCGCCGTAAGGTAGACCCGGTTCCCAGTTCAGGACCTCAAAACCCTCTGGAGACGTGGAATAACTTAGTCAGACTTTCTAGAGTCAATGTTTATGTGAACTCCTCAAGTCCGCTCTCTCAATATAGTACAAACTATTGTCCCCCGATGAATCATTATTATTGCATGTGTGTCATATTGACAAGTTATCGAAGAGGGCCAAATAAGGTCACCTTGAAAAGGGCTAAATATACAGTGCAGAGACGTACCTATACGAGAGAACCACTTGGTGAGATACTTGGAGTTAGTTAGGTATATTTCTAAATTGGTCATGTTCTGAAGAGTCAGACTCGTTACACGACGGCCCCAGGTATTTGCTGTAAGTCCAGGTGACGAGCGATAATAATACTCCATTACCCATGATAATAGGAAACTATTAGAATCAACGGAGAGAGAAGACTTTGCAGAACCAATGTTGTGACCAATATTGTCCGAGATCGCATTATCGTCGTGCCTCTGCAATAATCTATATCAAGCTCTCCATATTCCCCGAGAGAATGAAAGTTGTAGCCCAGGTTTGAGCTCCTCGGCTGGGTCGCCTCAACGTAGTTCTACGGTACTAAGCTTGTATTTCAAAACCTCCGCACTTTCTCTCGCCAACGTGAACGAGTCCTGCAGTTTCACAAGCTCCCACTTCCTCCGCATGCTTCAACTTGAAGTGAGGTGATCCTTTGTCGGTAAGAAACAAGGAGAAAACAGCAGAGACCAATAATACTTACAGTACTGGTTAAGTACTTGGTACTGTTTCCCTAGTTGGACGGGGAGCCAGACGATCTCCTCCTAGCTCCCGGCCTACCTAGGCTTGGCGGTCCTGGTTGCTCCTGCCCTCTGCCTCACTTTACTCTGACTGCACCAGAAAGAAAGTCCAGTGCCTCACCAAACTTGAAAGTCCAAGCACCTTTTCGATCTCACAACCTCCTCCCCCGGACTACAACCTTTTTTTCCTTCACCCTTCTCACCACCTTCTTCTCTTCAAAAAATTGCTTTGCCATCTCGAGGCAGAGAGCTTGTTCTTTTCCATTCAAGCTACTTATTTATCTCCATTGCGCTTGCCCGAGCGTGAGCTCGTTGGCCTCGTGCTGCCCCGTTTTCCTGGACCTACCTGATCCCCTCAACATTCACCTCAACTCCAACAAATACATGTCCACCAACGCAGCTACCCCGTCGCTCAACGGCGCATCTGCCGCTTCAAATAACCTTCCTGCGAACCCTTCAGCTTCTACTTCATCCTTCATCGGAAGATCACTCAAAATGAACACCTCAAATAAGCCTATTGACGGAACGCGCAAGCAATCGGGAAGCCCAATTGATGGTACTCAAAGGTATAACCCTCTTCCGACTAAAAGATCGTCAGCACTTCGTCCTGAATGTCATTTCAAGAACGTATTTTTACATATCTCACTTATCGTGTCTGCAATTCCCAACCGAGCTTCCCCATTTCGTGCAAATTACCTCAATGCGCATCTGCTATTGCTTATTCTCCATCCTACATTTGACCCTGAGCCATATTACTCCGTGTCACAATTGTATTCAGTTACATGCGGACCTTTATTCACTTGGAACATTCGCAATTATCTTTCATGGACTAAGCTGATGCACCTCCGTTTCTAGGAAACCACCGCAAAAAGCATGGGCTCACGGAACTAACCCCCTCACACAACGTTCTTCAAACAGTCCATCGTTAAATGGCACTGTCAATACACCAAAATCCTCTACAAATACCAAATCAGCTTCAACGACCTCTAAAGAATCGAATACACCTGACAGACATGCCAATGACAGGCTGTTGTTTCTCTTCGCTAACTTTATTGTGAGTCAACGTTTGAGTAGTGGTTCCACTTTTGTGATCATGTTTCTCATTCGTGTCAAACATTTTTATGTCTTTGTTCGTTGAGTTTATGCAATGACAAGCAGCGATTGACCACAAACTATAGGGACTCACCTCTACCATCACCCTCAAGAATGGTGATAAGTATTCCGGCATATTCTCTGGTAGCAGCCAGGAAAATCCCAACGATATTCGCTACGTACTCAAGATGGTCAGACGACTTTCATCTGCGAACGATCAATCTAACGGTGTTCGTGACGAGGGCTATATCGGCAACGGGGATGAGCACGTCATGTTATTCGACTCTCATGATGTTGTTGACCTTTCAGTCGCAAGTGTCTCGATAGACAAAACTTCGAAGACACAAAATGGTTTGTTCAACATTGTAATTATAGTAAACCCCGCTAATAACCTGCAGGAGTATCAGGCGGATTCAAAACCGACGCGGATATCTCGGGCAATCTAGCAATAAGAGAACGCAATCTTCAACGCTGGGAACCGGCTGATAGCGGTAATGTTGACTTGTCTCTCGAATCTTCCCCAGCGGGTTGGGATCAGTTTGAAGCAAACGAACGACTATATGGTGTTAAAAGTACTTTCGATGAGAACATCTACACCACCAAGATCGATCGTACAGTTCCTGGATATAAGCAAAAAGAAGCGGACGCAGAAAGGATTGCTCGCGAAATTAATTCAAGCAGCAATACCAATGCTCACATTGCGGAAGAACGTGGACAAGATGTGATTGATGACAGTGGTCTTGATGAAGAAGACAAGTAAGATAGTTTCCCTTCATTATGCTGCTCCGTACTGACCATGGTACCAGGTATAGTGGAGTCCGTCGTGGAGGAGCAGTTTCAACAGGTAACAAATACACACCACCTGCTCGACGAGCGCCTACTGGTCACCCAACTGTTTCTGGAGCTCCTGTCGATCCCGCCATCATATCTGCCCAAATTGCCCGACCAAGTCAGCAACTTGCGAAGACACAGCCGCAAGTCGAATCAAAGCCAGCTCCAGAAACTGCTGTCAAGCCGACTGAAGCTCCGAAGACCGTCCTCCCTCCGAAGTCCGCGGAGACAAAAGGTTCTGAACCTGCAAAGGCCCCTGTACCTATGAAACCGGCAGCAGATACTGCTCAGAAGACCGCAGCTGCGCCTAAACTTAGCGGAACCGGAGCGAGACGCGGAGAGAACGCAACACAAAACGTTGAGAATGAACTTCTCGATTCATTCAGATTATTCTCCGCCAGTGAGAAATTACGAGTCCAAGAAAGTCAACGCAGGAAGGCTACTGCAGACAAAGCCGTCAAGTTAAACGACCTCAAGAAGTTCTCGCAAAACTTCAAGCTCAATACACCTGTCCCATCAGACTTAGTACCTATCCTCGCCAAAGATAAGCAAAAGCAGGAACAGATAGTAGAGAAAGCACTACGTCAAGTTGAAGAGCTTAAGTCGACGCCTCCAAGAGGAACTGCGGCGGCAGCACCTGCAGAACAGCGCAATCAAAGGGGTCCTCCAGGTCGTTTCGACGCCTTACCTACATCGCCTAATGCCCAAGTTGATCGCCAAAATATGCAGCAACGCGGTCGTCCCAACCAACCAAATTTCTCACAAACTGTTCGCGGGGAGCGTCCAGCTCAACAGCAGAATGTGAACAATGTACCCCGTGGACAAGGTCTTTTGAGCCAGAGGCTTGCACTTGCCCAATCACAACATAAGCAAGGTCAAATGATTGCTGCAAATATGTCCCAAGCAACTTCGATTCACGGCCTCAACATTCCCCCATCTGGTGGTCCTTCAGCAGCAACAAGTGGAAGTCACACTCCCACGTCGAGTGTCTCAACTAGATTCAATGTCGGCGCTAAAGAATTCAGACCTAACCCTGGAGCAGCCTCATTCAATCCCAGCAACAAATCTAGCCCGAAAGGCGAACCAGCTACTCGTCCACCTCCTCCTAAGCCCACTCCCGCCAAGTTCTTCGGAGATCGTAAATCGTCACCTCCAGCTTCACGACCATCTATCGATGATGCGTTCAATCCCGTGAAACGCATGAAGAAGGAAGAATCAGAGAACCCATCTAAAGACTATTCCATGAACGACGGCATCCCTCAAGCTTACCGCACCCATCCAACTTGGGACGTTTCGGCGAAGAACCAAGAGAAGACCTATCAAGATATGTTCGACAAGACCCCTCTGACCGTCCAATCTATCTCTCCTGCTCATAACATGATACCAAATGGAGCTATGCCTCATCACCACCAGCTACCATTCCATCTTCAGCATAATGGTCCAGTTATGCAAAATGCTCATACGCCCAATCAAACTCCTCGCCACGTACCAGCTCAACCTCACCACAACCACAACGGTCCTCACCACTTCGAGGGTCATCCGATGCAATTTTCAGCTTCCAACACTGCTCATTCATCACCAAGACCACCCATGGCTCAATATGTGCCCTATGGAACACCTCAGGCTCAACCAGTGCAGATGTACCCCCAGATGCAAGGGTATAGCATGAGTCCTAACCCACAAGCAGTGACGATTAGACAGTTGCCTCCCGGTGCGCAATTTGTACCTGGACCGCAGATGGGTGGACAAATGATGGTCAGTCAGCCTTCGAACGGACCATATATGAATATGCCTCCAGGTCAACCTGTCTTCATGCCATCTCCTGGTCAAGGTCACATGTTCCCACATAATGGTGCACCAATTCCTACTCATCAGGGGCCGAACGGATATCCCAGTCCTAGACCCGGAGGAGCACCTATGATGGCCCACCAAGGGTCACAACAAGGTCATCAGCAGGTTTACTTTGTACCACCAGGAAGTCATGCCCCTATGTTCGCTCACAACCCGGGAGGTGGACCAAGTAAGTAATAGATACTATACGATTTGATACGTAATGCTAATTGGCGTCAGTGACTCCCATGCGGGTACCGTATGCTCAGCAACCTCAGCCGCAACATTACGGAACCAGTCCTCATCAGCAACACCATTATCCGCAGCAACATCGCGGCACACCAAGCACTAATTACGTCCAGCCCATGATGCCTACACACTCGATGCCACCTCAAGTACCTCCTCCCTCCGGTCCAGCCAGCCATATGCAGGAGGGGGTTGAGGAATCCAAATGAGAGGGCATACGAAACAATCTTGAGTTTAATCGCAGGTCATTATACCATATCAAACTTTTGAACCCTTTTGTGCTCGCATTTAGCGTTGCTTGGTTTTCATTCAGGGTCATTCTTGGGTGGCTGGGCTGTAGGATCAAAAAGGGACATTGCATTAGCGATCGGCGTTTTGTCGAAGCAGGTACTGGGTGGTGTTGGTGGAAGAACATGTGCTGCGAAGCATATGTTAGTCGACAGACTGTCAGCGTACATGGTCGTGCGCGGCCCAATCTCAGTAAGTATTACTGGGTTATTGGAAAGTTCTGGAAGGGACTTCAAGGCGGATAACAGTGCTGTCATCTGGCAGCAATTGAATTTGGAGCAAATACTTGTTCTGAGGGAAAGGGTGGATAGGCGTGTTCATATATATATATCGGAGAGCGAGTGTCTGTCGGGAAGTACTCCGTTCAGTACAATTAACTACCTTAAGGTACCTCAGTTCTCACTTATTAGTGCGAGAGTAACAGGGTAAGATACCTTACTCTCAGCAAGCTAGAAGAAGTAGGACAATATGAAAACGGTGTTTGCCTATTATTATGAAAAATCTTAGGCTTAACTTATGTTCACCCCTTCTAAATGCTTTTATTACCTGTACGGGAGTCATTATTTTCATCTTATCTTATCAATCACCTTAACGGATCTAATTCCCCCTGTCTCTCTGTGCCGATAGCCGACCGGAGTCCTTGTCCCTGCAGGAAATAGGAATTAAATGTCCATTCCCTCAGACTAACTTGACTAAACTGAACCTAAACTCATAGTCTCATACTTTAAAAACTTGCCCAGACCCTCCCCCCCTCCCCACGACGCAATTCCGACTACAAGCTCCATTCCCGACTCCAGCTCATGGCAGTCTCATACTTTGTTGAACTCCACCACGACGTCTCGTCCCAATAACACCTCTGAGATCGACACGCCCGACAGACTGGACGCAACAGCCCTCGAGACTGACGAGATCGAACTCCAGACCATGCCCACCTCCGACGACCCCGCCGAGGAACCGCTGATACAGCCGCAAATCTCGGACCTCGAACACTCGGGCACGCTGCCCGCGCTCTCTCGCGCCACGAGTAATTACTCCAGACACGCTCGGCCGGGACTGTCCAGGACGACCAGCAGCTACAGAGATGGAGAGGAGGTGGATGAGAGCGCGATACGCACGGCGGGGACGTTCGTGTGGGCTCTGACGCTGTGCGCGGGGATAAGCGGCGTGTTGTTTGGGTACGAGTACGTATAGCATACTTCTCCCTTCCCAGACGACTTGAAAGAGTGGGATTCACTATGAGATGAGGTGGATGAGTAGATAGAGGTACTGATGCTTGTTCGTATAGTACTGGCGTCATATCCTCCGCCCTAGTGACAATCAAAAACAGCTTGTCCAACCGCGCCCTAACAACCCTCGACAAATCCCTCATAACTTCCTCAACCTCGCTCTTCGCCCTCCTCGCCTCACCAATCGCAGGTCTCCTCGCCGACTCCTACGGCCGCAAACCCGTCGTCCTAGTCGCGGACGTCCTCTTCGTCACCGGCTCCCTCATCCAGGCCCTCGCGCACGAAGTGTGGACCATGGTGCTGGGCCGCTCCGTCGTCGGTCTCGCCGTCGGCGCCGCGTCCTTCGTAGTCCCCCTCTACATCTCCGAGCTCTCCCCTTCCCCCATCAGAGGTCGACTCGTCACCATCTCCGCCCTACTCATCACCTTCGGCCAGGTCGTCGCCTACCTTGTCGGCTACTTCCTCTCGACGACTGACGACGGATGGCGCTGGATGGTCGGTCTCGGCGCCGTGCCTGCGGCCCTCCAGTTCATGCTGCTCGGTAAACTGCCCGAGACGCCGCGCTGGTTGGTCAAGGCCGGACGGACCGATATGGCACATCGCGTGCTTAGGAAGGTGTACGGTTTGCACGGCGGCCATGAGGTGCGAAATGCGCGACGGGACGGGCGCAAGCGAGAACGCGTCGTCGAAGGCGTGCTGAGGCGCGTCGAGCGGGAAGTCGAGGAGGAAGAGGAAATCCACGCTTCACGAGAGACTGTAGACACCAAATCCGGAAGCTGGCGCGGCAGGGTGCAAACCGTGCGCTGGAGCTTCCACGAGCTCCTCGACGTCGGCGCGTCCAGGAGGGCGCTCGTGATCGCGTGCGTGCTGCAGGGTCTGCAACAGCTTTGTGGATTTGTACGTTGCTTTCGGGTTTCTAAATCTACTTTCCCTCTATCCCCTCTCCCTGCCCCCCCTTTTCCTTTAAAAATTTCAAAATTTAAAATTGAAAATAAACCCAACCCCAACGACATCAATCTAACACACAGCGAATAGAACTCCCTAATGTACTTCTCCGCCACGATCTTCCTCCTCGCCGGTTTCTCGACCCCAACCCTAACGGCCCTCAGCATAGCAGGGACGAACTTCGCCTTCACCCTCGTGGCCTTCAGCCTCATCGACCGCGTGGGCCGCCGGCGCATCTTGCTCTCTTCCATCCCCGTCATGGTGCTCGGCCTCGTCGGCGCCGCCGTCGCCTTCAGCTTCTTGGATCTCGGGTTCGGTGGTGGGGAGGGGGATGGTGAGGGTGTCGGGAGTCTCGATGGCGGTACTGCCACAGGAGGAGACAGAGCAGCAAAACCCCTCCTCCTGACCCTCCTCCTCTACGTCGCCGCCTACGCCACCGGCCTCGGCACCGTCCCTTGGCAGCAATCCGAGCTCTTCCCGCTCCCCACGCGGGCGCTGGGATCCGCTCTCGCCACCGCCACAAATTGGGGTTCTAATTTTCTCGTTGGGCTGACTTTTTTGCCGCTCATGGAGGCGCTGGGGCCGAGTGCGACGATGGCGCTGTATGCGCTCGTTTGCGCGGCCGGGTGGGCCGTCGTGTGGGGGATTTATCCTGAGACGGCGGGATTGGGGTTGGAGGAGGTGAGGGGGGTGCTTGAGGGGGGTTGGGGGGTGAGGGAGAGCGTGAGGGGGTTTGGGGAGAGGAGGGGGAGAGATGGGGGAAAGAGGGCGGGGAGGAGGTGTATTTAGTGGGGTTCTTTAGGGCTAGATGGGGGCGCGTGTAGACAGGGGACAGGGGGAAGGGGAATAAGCGGGAGGGTGTATATATTCCATCAGTCAATTTCGATCCAGATCCTAGATGCGATTCCGCTCCCCTTTTACTGAAATCGGAGAAAGTCCCGTCACGCACTCCGATATACCTCTCCTGACCTCACCGAGCATCCCCCGGTTTCCGAGCGTAAGAAACACCCTCATCCGCCACGGACCAAGGCAAGCCCTCAACAACCCCCCCGGAGGATCCGTCGCCGGTTCCGCTCCCACGCTACCCACGCCGCAGCTTGCAAGAGACAGTCGGCCAGGTCGTCGAGTTTGCCGTGCGGCACTGCTGCTTGCCCGAAGTTGGGGTCTGGTGGAGCTGTATCCGCGTCCATAGCTGTAGTTGTATCCGTAGATTTCTTGAGAGATTTAGAGGCTTTTCCTTTCACTTTGACTTTGGGTCTAGGTTCGAAAGCCGATTTCGTGGTCGTGACATCAGCGTCCGGTGCGAAAGCGAGATCGAAGCCGGAAGGAGACGTGGATGTGGAGGTGGAGGTGTGGATCCAGCGCGCCACGAGGGCGATCTTGTCTTTTTTCTGTATCTTGATCGGTTCTCTCTTTTGCCTTTTACGCTCTTCTTTATCGTCGTTGTTGGTGGTAGGTTTATTCTTCTCCCCCTTACCCTTCCCCATACCCGTGGTCGAGGGTGGGGTTAATTTATGACCTCCCTCTACAGGCTCGGACCCAAGCCAAAACCGACCGACGCGTTTGGGGTTGACGTCCCACACGGCCGGGAAAGTCACCTCTTCCTCTCCGTCGATGTTGACCCCTCTCTCTGCCCTCAGCGTCTCCAAAACGGCATAAACCATAGCCTCAAGCATGTTAACCCTAACGGTCCACTCCTGAATCGCAGCGCCGCCTCCGGAGCGGAAGCGCTGTCTTTCTATCAGTATCGTGGTTGGGAAGTAGGGGAGTAGTGTCTGTTTCAGCAGGGCGTAGGCGGTCCGGGAGAGGGGGAGGGGATGGTATTGTTGTGGTGTCTCGGTCTCGTCTGGATTTGGAGAGTTTGGATCTGAGGTAGGTCGGGAGGAGGTAGGGAGGACGAGTGAGACTTTCCTCCATGCTATGACGGTGATGTTGGGCATCGCATCTTCCGTGCTCTTTTCTACGTCTGTTTCCACGCTCTTTTCTCCACTCCGAGACCCTTGAACCCCAAACCTCACATCCACAACGCAGAATGCAAGATTTCGGATTCCCATGTCGATGCTCAGGATCCGTGTTTTCCCCACCTCGTCCCTTCCCCCCTCTTTCTCCACCTTCGTATTTTCCCCCTTCTCCCCCTTTCCCTTCTCACCCCTCCCACCCCCCGTGAGAGGAAGAGCGAGACGCGGGACCAGCAATTCCTTCCGCAAGCGCGTCAGAAGCACCGTTTTGGTTCCCGAAGTCTGCGCACCGATGGAGGAGAGGAGGTGGCGCAGCTGGAGGAGTTTGAGGGATGATAGGGAGGATGGAGGGGGCCGCATGCTGAGAGTATCTATTCGGTCGTGGTTGGTGTATGGAGGTGGATGTGAATTATCTCCAAGTTGCAAAGATTGGGATTGGAGTTAGTTGGTCTGGATCGTCGTGGAGATGTTTGGATGGGCATTTGGGCGGAAATTGGGGGGGAAGATGTGGTGGATGTAAGGTTATGATGTATGTATACAAGAGGAATGTGGAAGAATGAGGTGAGTTGTATTGATGTGCGGAAAGTGGGAAGAGAGAGGAGTCGGGTACGGTGAGGTCTTAAGTTGAGACGCGAAGCGAGAGATACCTTTAGACGCGTCTTAGACGATGCGCTCTCACGTGCCATGCGAGCCGATATTAAAGGTGGAATAAGCACGATCATTCTTAAACTCCATAGCATGAATTAAGAATACTGAAACGATGTATTGCTAAGCCAAATGCTGGATGACCAAAACCGATGCAATGATAATGCGCCGACTAAGCCATAAAACCACCACGAACTCCCTAAAGGTACGCCGACCAGATGCAATCAACCACCAACCCTAACCCCAATACCCAGTTATCATGAATGACATTTCCCCCTGAAACCAATCCCTTATCCCTCCAGTCGTAATTATCGTCACCTATGCCCCAACAACTCCAATAGGTCCTCCTCATCGTCTTCGCCCTCCTCCACTTCCACCTCATCATCCACATCATCCATACTATCATCACTATCCTCCTCCCCACTGTCTCCCCCGTCCATATCCCCCGCCTCCTCTTCACCGCTCAAGAACCTACCATCTGCACCCCAAAAATCAACCTCACTCTCCTCACCATCCGCATCCGTCATCTCCTCGTCCCCATCGATCTCCGTGTCGCCCTCAAAAACACCAAAATGCCTGCCATTGAGGTAAGAAGATAGTCCGGGTGATAGACTCCGGGAGACGCGGTGGAACATCTCAAGAGCGCTGGCACGACTGTTTCCGAGGAATCCTTGACCGGATGAGGAGGAGGCGGGGCGATCTGAATTAGCTTCGGCATCGGCGGCCAGGAAATAGGAACCGGATGCCCGACGCAGACTATCCGTACGAGCGTGCGGTGCAAGGGTCGGTTGAAATTGAATGCGAGCTGGACTGGGTATGTTTGAGGCTACGGGAGTATTTTCGTCCAGGTCGGTGGGGGAGTGTAGAGGTAAGGGACTACTCCTAGTAGAGGGAATCGTGCCTGCAGCAGCTACGTTGGATAACCGTCGATGTCTTTGTTGAGCAAGTATTGCAATATCCTCAGTCCGGCCAAACATCCTGATTTCGCTGGTATTGTAGCTATCACACGTTCCGCACTTATTGCCAAGCCAGTGGTATTTGCCTTCACTCTTTGCCTCGCAGTCATTGCAGTGAACCACCACCCTAGTGTCATCAAACTGCGGGGGCATGGGTTGAGTTTCGATCGCATGGTCAATTTTGCGCCATTGGACATCCATGTTGACAACGCTCTTCTTGCATATGGGGCATTTGTACGCCGTCTCCATATATTGATTGTAACATTCTTTGTGGATATAGTGACCACAAGGCATAGCCACGACGGAAGTATTGGATGTGAACATGTAGTCACCGCATATTGGACAATCACACTCAGTAGCACGTTCGATGCATCTGTGGTTCGCATAATACGAGATTGAGATACAGACGTTGCATTTCTATTCACTATTTTAGTTACAGTCTTCCGCATCGTTAGATGAAATACCTTGCAGTGGTTGAAATCCCTCCCTAGACCTTCCCCTATTCGACATATTCCACAATCATTGCAATGATAGATTCTCCTCAGAGCATCATCTTCCCAAAGGTGACAAATATCGCAATAATACCATCCTGGGCTGACTCCGCAATTCCGGCACATGTCACCAACGGGCTGTGGTGTTGAGCATAGCATGCAATACATATTTTGCGTCTTTCTCCGCCTAACTTCATGATCTTCTGCTTGGTTATGGCAGATCCGACATGTGTACCAACGTTTACAGTCGAAACATTGCATCTTGACGTTACGCTTGTAGTGTTCACAGCCCAGTTCTGGCACATATTCTTGAACCTGTTCCGATGAATTTGCCGACTGTGTAGCTAGAGGTCGTGGTCTAAAGTGGGGCTGTTTTTCTTCTACTGTCATCTGCAACATGAGGCTTGAAGGATCATAAATTGCAGAGGGAGAGCTCCTTTGGAGTTCAAGATCGGTAATGGATATCGAAGAACTAGGCGTGATGGGAGTATCCGAAGACTTAATGCTCGAGGGGGAGACAGGTCGTAGGACGTGAGACTTTGTTGGAACGTAGTCTTCCATCATCAATTGATGCATTCGTTTAGCTTTCTCATCGTTCGATATGGGTAGTTCACGGATTGCATGTATTCGTTCCCGCAATGAGCGCATGCCATCATCGGCAGGTAAAGTTTCAGACATCTTGACTATTTGTTGACCACTTGGACTCGATCTTGGGGTGTCCCTACCGGTGTTCGCTCGTGATCTTCCCGCTGTAGTACCTGTGCTCCCACGCCTCGATTGTATAGAGTCAAAAGTATCGACCGATCGAAAACGCTGTGGTATACCGAAGGAAGGGTTATGTGACATGCCCTCATCGGGAAGGATTTCGATGGGTGAAGCAAGCAATTCGACATTGCCTGATCCGGTGCTAGAAAATGGTGGCCGCACAGGATCGGGTGCGGGCGCTGAGGAGGACAGAGAAGCCTCAGTAGCGACTACATCTGCGGAGGGAAGCTGATCAGAGGGAGGATTCGGTCTTGAGCTTAGAGATTGTGTGGGGAAGAGATCATCGGCTAGAGCTGATGGAGGAGGTTGGCGTTCTATCACACCTTCGTCAGTTGCTCTAGGATCGGACGGCAAGGCAGTAGTAGTGGTGACTGCATGCGCATGTGAAAGGGAGTCTCCGTCCTCGCTATCTGATGTTGCAGTTGTGGTAGAAAGCCTTCTTGCTTGACGAACTACAGGCTGGATTAGAGATGATATCAGGTTGGTCATGAGGAAACATGAAACAATAGCGCATAGAGATTATGAAGAACTCTCGCCGAAGGAGAGAATAATGGGGAGAAATTCACGAGTAAGGGAGGAGGAAGACTTGAGTAGTGCATGAAGTGTGGTCCAAAAGCTGGTTCACCATCTGACGACATGACCCCTAAGGGTAACGTTTAACCCTTCCAGCTTAGGTTGTGCTTGCCCCCCCCCCCTCCCTTTCCCCCCCATTTTAGGCCTCCTACACCCATGAAAACGGGCTGTAAGGCCCAACTTGGACCCCAAATTCGACAGGAAGCAGACACAATCCTGTCAAAATTTCCCCACACTTGACATTTCACGTGATAAGGCCAAAATTACCTTACCTTCAAAATGAACTGTAAACTTAATGAGATCACAATTATTCAATGGGAATTTGTAGATCAAAGTCATTCGCGCAGTCATCTTTAATTACAGATTGCTAATGCTCCCCCATCTATGATACAAGCCCCTTTTTTGGATCAAGCTCCAGTGGCTAAGATGCTAACCCCCATTTTGTCCCTTTTCCATGAACCTTTTGGACCCCTTTGATGCAATTCCGTCCTGTGAGGGAGCTGCTCTTTTCCGAATCATACACCAAAGGGAAACCCTTAAACAAAACCTGGAAGGACTTGTCGCCACGCTGATGAGGTATCTCGAAAAAACACAAGAAAAGAAAGCCTCAAACGCCGGACACCAAACACCACTCACTTCTGCCCCGATTAAAGGCAGAGGAGACATACATGTCATAATACCGTCTCATATCGAGAGGTCTGTTGTCGTAACTCCTCGCTATCCCCATGATAGCAACGAGTTGTAAATAACAAATGCGAAATATAGATGTAAAAGTAAACATACCTAGCTGGACTTTTCCTTTTGCAAGAAGTTTCGGAAGTCAAACCTATCTCTTGCGCTTTCCCGACTGATAGTAGTAGCAAGACTTGTGGTGCTTTCCGTGGACACAGAAGATCTAACTTTATGAGAGTCCTTTGACTCTACCTGAGACGATCGATCGCATTGCGCATTTGGGTCTATTAATTTCGGATTGCTCCGCACACGTTCGATTTCCTTTCTGATCCACTCTTGCATCTCCGGTAGAATTGTCAAGTTGTGTGGGACCTGGAATCGTTCGAGTTCTCCGATGAATTTCACCTCCCGCATGTATCTATTGAAATTGATGGCCTCGATCCCCTTTTCACTTCCATTTCCTGGGAGTTGGCGGGTCTTTGGGTTACCCATATCGTTCATCACAAGGTCTGTGAGATACATACCCAACCACGGTATGCAAGGCCCAACCTCGTTGCGCAAGCGGGCACGAAGTACCTTGTAATTCAATTTTATCGTAACTATCGCCTTCAGTTCTTCATGACGTGCCTTTGTCTTAGCTGAAACGTGCTCCCAAGTTCGTTCCAGCCGTTTGACACCGGTAGAGGCCACTCCCATTACGACGACGTTCAAACAATGGTAATTCTTGAGCTCGAGGAGACTCATCGAGACCTTCACCCATCGCTTGATGATGGATGCACGTTTCTTTGGCTCCTCCACACTGAAGATTGAGTCCACGACCACAGCGTTCAAGTTATCTGCAAGCGTAGACATTGCTGACACGTTAAACGCTTTGTTGTCCTCCTTCATCCATTCTTGCCCTAGCAACTCCTCAGGTTGAAGACTACAGAATGACCGAGAAGCGATGATCGTGAGTTGCCTTGCAAGCTCCAAAGGGTCGCAATCCAGGACGGTGCACGCAGTACCCGACTGAACGAAACTCTTCAGCGTCATGAGCTGATTTTTGTTCACAGCCAGGCTAGGAGCTTGTTCATCCGAAACCGAGTGAATAGATCCCGAAGTGCTCATCTTGCCAACAGATGATACTGATTTGGGGACTATGACGCCTTCCTTTATCTCGACCACCTTTGAGGTGAGCTCGATCAATTTTTCAGCAGCGTTGGGCAGCGTAGGTGCAACTATTTCGATCGCAAATTTTCGGATATGATCCAAGGCTTCCCTATCAGTATCGTTATTCCAATGGGTTTCAAGCCACTTTTTAAGGACATTGTAGACCCTGAGTCGCACGGGCTTCGCCTTCTCTTCGCATTCTCCAACATAGTTGAAACGATCTGCCAATGCTTGCAAGAAACCAATAGGCGTCGTGAACATTCGAAAAGTAATGAAGAACGTTGCGGCGAAAGTAGGCTCCGGAGGAGAGTCGTGCATGGTAAGGCTTTCGATCAGAGCGGGGAGTGAGCCAGCTGAGATTTGACCTTCCTTATTATATACGAGCTCGTGAGCATATGTCTTATAAGACGGCTTTACTTCCACATTGACTGGTTCCTCTTGCACAGATTCCAACTCCGTTATGCTCCCGAAACTACTTAACAGATTCGGTTCAGGTTGCTGAGAGATTGGGGACTTGTCAGGGGTCGTTGCTCGTGTCGATGCTTGTGAAATGATACTACCTTCATCTCCGCGAAGACTATTTGGATACGTGCTATCTGTGTGTATAGATGGTCCGAAGGAAAGGTGACCTGATTTCGCAGTTGCTGGAGAGACTTCTACCGGGCTTTCTACCACTGTCGCATGATCCGGTACAGGAAATGTCGGAAGTGGAGGTAAGGAAGATTGCGAAGATCTCAGCGAAACAGTAATCGGACTTTCTATGACCACCGGTTCGGGAGCAACGGTCAAGACCGGTTCCGGTGAAAGTAAAGGTGTCCCCGGTAATGGTTTTGATTCAGTCAGAATTGGAGGAGGGGGTGGACGAGATGATGGCTCCGGTGGCGGGGGTAACGGTTTGTCTGTATCCGCTTGCGTCGTGATCGTTGAAGTGCAACTCGTTGACTGGGATGGCACATGCTGCTGTGAGGACTCGATTGCGTCGAAAACTTCCTCTCCTAGTCCGAGACCTGCGTGTTCGAATTCAAAGTCGCCTATTTCTCCGATAATAGTCTCGGTGATATTAACACATTCGACCGTAGATTTTATGCATTTGGTAGCAGCGTTCATGAGGAACTCGTCCGGTGGGAGGGTTGCAAGCTCATTTAGAGCATTATCGAACTGACAGAAGTAACGTGTCATAGCACGCGCGAAATCATGGAAATTTGCGTACATTGCGTCCTTTGCTTTATCCAGAATGTCCAGTTGTCGTGAATCACGTTCCCACACCTCGTTCACAATCACAAGTATATTGTGGTGTGGAATAGCAGCTTCTCGGATGATAAGGGGAAAGTTGTCGAGGGCGTCTAGGGAGCGCGAGTCGAGATTCGCCCCGATGAAAATTCCCATAGATCCAAGGAAGCTGTAATGGACGTCCTTCAGGTGTTGAGAAGCGAGTTTGACTTTCCCTGCTGTCAAATTGCGTGACGTGTGCGACAAGCGATCAGTGACCGAAGTTGGTTCAGCTTGCCCAGACAGTGGTCTTGAGGGCAATGAGTTCGATTGCTTCAACTCGGCTTGCGGGGTGGACGTAAGTGCGCGACATGCCAGAGTAGGTGATGGGTTTGAGTTGCAGGTCGTTTGGTCTAACTCGGTTGGTGCTGACAGTTCCGAAGGTGACACGGCAGAGTAAATTCCATAAGAAGACTCGGATTGCTCACGATAGGACCGGTCTATATCTATATCCGGATCTATTGGTGGCGTCAATGGACGGTCAAATTCATACCGCTCCTCAGCTTCTACAAGCTCTTTCCAAATGTCAAGAAATTTTACGCCACGGTTAACGACTTTGAACGCCTTACTCTCAACTTCGGCTAACAATTCGAGAACATCTACTTCCGGATCCTGGTCGTCGGGGACACGATGCAATCGTTTAGCTGATTTTACAAGTGAAGCCAAATCGCCTAGCAGGCCCTTGCGAGTGCGCCGTAGAGCGACACTTCCTTGCACGAGGGAAGATTCGCGGGTCAAGCAACCCGTTCTCTCCTACGGACGGTGTCAGCTGAGTTGTATCGCAAATTGAATGATTTTTGATGGACAGAGAGGGAAGGTGTCACCGGTTTGAGAACGTACAAGTAAGAGGCGCACTCCCGCTATCATTCCCCTAAAGTAGTCCCGCCCGTACAACACAGCTGGACTGTCGCCTTGACGGATCAGGTCAAACAGGTTGAGCAGGGAGAAGAGTAGATTTTTCATTTGTTCTTCGTCGTAAGGATTGCAATAGTTAGTTGGTAACCAACCTCGTGCACCCGACCAGAGCAAGGTACCATCCGCCCAGCCATTAGGATGAACCGAATGCACCAAGATGATGTCGCCTGCGTTAATTGGAACAACAACAGATGACTCTTCCGATTTCGAGGATATTGCTGGCTCTGGATGATAATCATGGCAAGCGCGCATGAAATTGTGGAAGAAATTGGCATACGATTGGTTTTCATCGAATTCCCGCGAAGCTCGTGGAGTCAATGGAGGAGACATGTGTTGAGATTTCGAAGACAGCGATGCGCGACTTTTGGAGGAAGAAGGACGCGTGTGAGAAGATCCGTTGCTTTTTCTACGCGTTGGACTTCTTGTTATTTGGAGAGGTGCAACCATGGCGCTGGCGCGCATCATGTCCATATCGACCTGGAAATCCGAGATCGCGGACATGGTGAGAATTGAGGATGTTAAGTCTCTAAAGAACTTCCGGTTCTAGACGTAGGCAGGTGGTGAGACCAACATGGAGATCAATCGGCCGAATTAGGTAGCCGTCGGTGTCAGGTGATGGACGGTTGGAGTGAAGTAGGACGTTTGTCGAATGATTCCAAGTTACTGTAGGTTGTTGCACTTTGGTGAATGGTCCTAAGTTGTGAGCAAAGTAAGGTAATTCAACAGAAGAGCGGGTTTACTACGGTAGGGTCTGTTTATGGACAGTCAGTTAATTGTTGTGCTTTCAGGTGAAAGAATGTGCCTGCCCACCTTGGGAAGTTGACAAGAATGCAAGTGCTATCCAGATGCACCGCAACTCAATGTTCGATCTAGATGGCGGAAAGTCACGTATCCGTAATTCTAATTCACCTTACTCCCTACGGTAGGTAAGGCAGACGGTAAAATCTTTTGAAGTAAATTCCCACTAAGATCCTTCTAGTTTTCTCCAGGCGTTTGTCGTCTCAGACGTCGTTCAATTTGATGCCCAGCCCTTCGCGATCTCTTCTACGTCTTTCCCATACGCGGTAGTGCCAGAATATGCAACGTGACGGCCCGCCCCCTCGATATGCAAATCTTCTATGATAACTTTTACAAATTATTATTCCTCAAATGCCTTATACTCGTCAATTAACCCCGAAACGAACTGGAAAAATGCTGTTGGTACCTGAAACGGGTGTTCGTACTAGGACCAAGCTCCAGAAACGAGTCTGATACCGGGTTAGAAGTTTCGAGCCGACACTGGTAAAATATCGCGTGGAAGTTTGGGATTCCTTCGTCACACACAAAAACTGTTTCAGTCCACTCGACAGACTGTTTAAATCGCTCCGGGAAGATATCTTGCTGAAAGGTCCCAGGTTCAATTGAGAGGAAAAGGTTCCTAAAGGCTATGATCCAAGCAAGAGCTCTGCAGCTGTCCTGTATTAAGGGCGACTCAATGCACACTCCGGGTGCTCGAAACTCGAATTCGGTTCGACCAAATAATGAAGAGATGGCAGCCAACACGTAGGTGCAAGTCAAATCAAAAGATTTCACGATTGCAGAACGTGGGCGAGGTTGAGATGATAACGAAGGGACCAAGGGACCGCACGAGCATTCGACATGTTATTTCCACTTGGGCCACATTGGCACCCGTTCTCCCTAGAGACAATTTTCAAACCCTCGACCCCAGTCAGCCATCAAAGCAACCCTTGGATCCTTTGATGGACCATCATGGCCATGACACGTCTAGCGTACTCATGGGTTTGAGCCAGTAGGCTGGTTGGAGAGACGCCACAATCATATCCAATCCTCTAGCTTCCAGCGACCCCTCGTGCAGTACGTCTTACACAATCGGCCGTCAATACTTTCAAGCAAGCCGTTAACAACGGTCAGGATACTACAGTACAGTATGCTTTTGAGTGGGGGATGTGCCTGGGTTGACAGACCTTTCCTACAACCGTTTAGCCTGTTCTAGAAAACATTTTTCATACATGATTCTGCAAGTCTACAGGAGATTCGTTATTCCAAGTCAATTGATGCTCAGGAAACTCGAACTTCGACCTGAGCCCGAAGGATGCCACCCGGGTTATCTTCGCCCAAAGGCCTAGCATCTCTTTTTTTGCTCGATAGCGGGATAAGGAGATCAATCCATCCAGCCATCTAAGCCAAAAGAACTGAAGACGTTCCTCTCATGCATTATCACGGAAGAGCTAAACCTGTAAGGGCAGAGCTAGATACTAGTGGAAAAGTACTAAACACGACCCGTCAGACCTTTGAATCTTTGACCGAGTGCCGGCCTGTAGGCGAGATGCAGCCTATCCCCCCCCCCGAATTTTTGTGATTCGTTGCAGGACAGCAGGGTTCTCCACGGGGCCAAGGAGGCCTCCCACGACTCCACGAGCTTTGCCGTTCAGGTACCAAACTGTCCCTTGCGTCTTACCAAGTCAAGGCGGGCTTGCACCTCTTGAGCAAAGCCATGACGATAACTAGTCGCGCCAACTTTGCGCCCAAGAATCGCATCACAGCAACACAGCGTGCACCAACATTTGAACAATTTCCGATCTTACTGGGGACAACTCCAAGAGGAAAGAGCATTGTTCAAACTATAACAGTATAACCATCCTCCGACGAGGTTACGATAGAAATTTGCCAGATGGACCTTCGAAAGGTGCCTAAATAACACTGTACCTGCAGTACGCAAGGACAGCTTCCATTCATGGTAGAATGAAGACATCTGTTCGATATTGCTACAATTTTAGCAACCCTTGTGACACCAGGTTCAATAATACTTGAGAAAGCATCACTCCAGTCGCACCCTGTATCAACAATTGGAACGCTGTCTTTCTCCCCCCTCTTCCAGCATCAGATATCGTTGTTATGCAGGAGTCGTCCATTTCTTTCTTAATCGAGAGTCCTCGTGATTTGCTGCATCTGTGGTGCTTCCTTCTCCTTTGTTCTACGCGTGCTAATGGTTTAACTTCTGTTGTGAGCTTGACTGCCACAGAGAGACTGGAGGTAATTCTATCCCCGCTCTGGAGCTCATAGTACTTCAAAGTCCTCCAAGGACAGTACTTTAATAAGTCAGTTCGATAAAAAAAAAAAAGCATTACGACCCAGACCCTTGGGTACCTCAGTGGAGTTCAGTGTGTACCTCTCTGTACATTGTGAAACTCCACCATCTCGCCGCGCACCCAACCGTCCTGTTAGTACCTGTCGAAGCTTCTACTACAGAGAATCAAAAGTTCAACCTCCACGCCTCAGTCGAATAGTTGAACAATCAACGACACTCTTAGTTGCTGATCTAAAGTGGGCCTCAAAACAAGTGGAGGCACGGATCAAAAAAGATTCAAGATTGAATCCGAAGACGTGGAGCAGTGGAGCAGGCTTCGTATTTGTTTACTTGATTGAAGAGAATACGGTATCCCGTCACGACAATCTCTCAAACTGCATTCGTCATTTGCTACGACGTACATTCTTTGACTATCATGCTAGCCGCTCAAAGCGCGTAAGAGACTACGAGTGCAATCTTTCCACTTTCCATCCACTGCTGATTCCACTCCGGTCGAAGAGCTGAAATCGGTGGCACCCAATAGCATTCCTAATGCTAACTGGATGATTATAAGTTATAGTGTGAAACATTGTAGCGGTGCTAATAGTGTTACCAGCACTCTTTCTTTACTGGTGAATCTGAACTCACGCGATCTCGAATTCCGAGACATTCTCCACAGATCCTTATGGTGTAATATCACAACACTCTGGATCCAAAGGCCTCCATTCACATCCGTTCGCGTGGCGATGCATTACAGTCGCGGGGTAAGAACGAGGTCATGCAACTTCAAGGACGATGATCTTTAATTGGTTCAAAGAAACCCGTCACTTGATGAAGAAAAGGGGATCCGAATGTACGCCTGGCTGCATCCTTCTGCATTCTCCGCAGGAGGTTGATATCCGAGCCTTTGGGTACGTTTTCGCTTCATCGGGGAACGGCAATTGATTATTGATTTTCTTTTTCTTCACGTCGATCAATTCAGCTACTGACTTACAGCACTCGATTTTTGTACGGTCGTTAGACGTACCCATCTGATCACGTCTTCGTTTCAGAATTAAGCCAATCCAGTGTCGAGAAAGAGAACGTTCTGGATGAATAACTGGTTGTATTTTTGCGCTCAAACGTTCCTGTAGGATGCGCTAACGACCGTAGAAAATCGGGTTGCTGTATCTTTGGTCGGTACTAATAATGCACGTATAAAAGTTTTAAGACGTACCATTGTTGTCGAAATACTTGTCGTCGTCAAGATATCAAGATTCAAGTCAAGTAGCTTTCTAACTTTTCATCAGAACTCCCCGTATAGGTGCTTTATACAGTCGATCATCATCTCTTCCACTCTCTGGTTAAACTGATAGGCTCGAGGAACAATCCCTTCCGCAGACGGCAACTAGGGCCAACCCGTCTCATCCATACCGTACCCAATCATGCCAATCTTCAAAACCAGCCTCAAGATTAGCAATCGATATTGTGCGGATGAGGCGTCATCAAATCTCTTCAAGATAAACAAAAGCCGAGCTAAATCAGCTAAGGATCAAATACAGGAAATTCTACCCGGGTAAAGCTACTGCCTTTCACGGAAAATCAGTGATAGCAGCTAGAGTTTAGTAGAGAAGATACTGAATATCTTTTGTACGCGATACTCTACTGTAACGTTACATACAACTTAACAAATATCTGAGGACATATCGACCACACATACAATAGAACTACAGTACTTTAGAAGTACAATCAGGCCCGCACTTTGAATGATTGATGCATGATTTCAATAATCAAGCCTGTCCACATACCTTAAGGGTCTGAGGTTTTGACAATTGACAGTGGGCAGTTCACACGCGCATATGACACGGAAAAAGCAGCCCAAGTCTTCCGAGCGACTGTTATGATTCCGTAAAGGGAACCGCTCCGCTGTGAGGTTCTCAATCCGGTCGCGTCTTGCAGATCTTGAAGACGTTCAGGGGCAAATATTACGCCAATCTGCTTCCCCGGCGCCAATACTGTCAGGCCCCTTGGCACGGGCGGGACCTGTGCAATTCGGAGAATTCTGCAAAAGAAATTCAAACAGGGACTCGGGTGAAGTCGAAATATTGGTTGACATCCGCAGTCAGTACTGTACTGCCACTTCGCAAGGTCTTTTTTTCGTGACAGACTGAACATGCAATTCTTTTCAAGGATGAGCAAGTACGATGCTCCTTTGAACAACAATTACCATACGAACTTTTCTTCTGAGGCGTAAATTCCCTGGTCCAAAGAGGTCTCGAAGGATCCAGAGAGACTGAACCATATTTCGTGCAGTCGTACGTAAGATCGATGATCGAGTACAAGGTACATGAGTTCTCTAGACTCTTAGGAACGATTAGAACTATCGTAAATCATCGAGGAAACCGCACAGGGTTTGGTATTCGTTGATGTAACATCCATGATTATCATGATTAAGGTAGGGAAGAACAGCTTTCGGACTCAACTTGAAGCAAGCTAAACAAAACAATCAACAATTTTTTTCTAAGTTTATCTCAATTTCTCAATTGCATATTTTCCAAATTAATACTACGTGTGTCCAATTAGATCACCTCAATTCAACCATTTCTCCGCCGCTCATCGAAAATCAACGTTCGAATTTTCCACAGGGACAGGCTTCAACCGTTTGACTCGCAACAGTCGTAAGACGCAAAGGTTTCCTATTATCAAGACCCTGGCCTATAACCAAAGACTTTTAAGACTTCTTTAGAGGGAAGTTTAACCGCACGGCAACGATTTCTGGACTTCGATTGCGGAATTCGAAGTGATTATTTGTTGCAGACGGTCGATCATAGAGTTTATCAGCCGTCCCCAGCTCCATCCGGGCCGTGGAAGGGTCCTCAAAGGAGCAAAAAGCTCATCATCCGCCGGGGAACGATTGTTGTGGATTGATTGAATCAGATCGGATTATCACATGAATTGATTGAATTGAAGAGATCCTTGCTATCGATGGCAAAAGGAGCAAAAGTACTTCGTAGTGTTGTTCAAGTAAAGCAAGAAAGAAATATGCTCACTGACCATCCATCCTAAAGCTTAACGAGTCAACATTTGCGGATACCTGCGCATACCACAAAGTATCAGAGTCAGCAAGGCTGACCAATTTTCCACAACGTCAGAGCACCTTGTGGTGCATCCTCCAGTATGAAGCTACAAAAGCTAACAACCTTATCATCAAAAGATGACAACTGCAGAGAAGGTAATTTTAAGCATTGAATGTCGTCTATAACTGAACTACCGTACTGTACTTTCAAAGAATTTCTTATTTATTAAACTTACCCCAAACGCGTCTGGTCCAATAGCCCTTCGGCCCCCTCTCTCCCACACTATCACGACTCGCTAGCCGATAACTAAATCCACTGCCGTTGCAATCGCCCCAAACCCGACGTCCCCCCACCCCGAGTCATCGTCGGTTCAGCATAAGGAGTTTGATATGAAGACGATAGCTATCAGATACGGTAACTGAATTTGGTGCTAGCAGTTCCACTTGCGATGGACCGATGTCTACCCCAAACTTTGACAACCACGATTCTCCTTTCCACCAGACTCAGGTCATGGAGTCGAGACAGACAGGATGGTATCAAGTTTGGTACGCCAGAGAATAGGAGGTGCGACTACGGGAAGACATGTGCTCAGCACGCTCAGCACGCTCAGCTATCGTTACTATTTCGCTCGTCCGACTACTCACTCTCGCCATCATCCGCCGTCATACAGAATTGTCTCTCAGCCCTCGTGGAAAAGTGTGGAGATATACGCCCAGTGCCGTCGGCCCAAACCTGTCATCTATGACGGCGGATACTCGCTTCCATAACCATATCTCCACGAGGGAAACTAAGCCTTGCTAAGGAGTACTACGAGCACCACGGACAAGCGAGGGGGAGTGGTAGCTCGGGACGTGGTTAAACGTCGTCAGGGGAATTAGACGAGAGTTTCCTGAATGGGGGTTAGGGCTTTCGGGTTTGAAGTTGATGCTTTGATAACGACCGACTGTGAATAAGTTAAGGTAGTTTCTGATATTGCGGTAACCGAAGTTCGGACTTGATTGGGAGACATGAAATTCCTACGCTACTTTCATGCATGGGTAGGTGCTAGTAGGCAGAGTATTGCCCTTTCTCTGTCACACCCTGTTCTACTTGGGATCCATAGCCCTTCCATTATTCGGACGTCTTCTCTTTAATGATGGTAGTACAGTACTATCAAACCCAACATAGTAGACATAGCACACTCAATCGAAATGCCCATCACACGTTTCGAATCCCAACGCTTCAATCAAGCAAACATTCGTTGTCCTGACTGCAGATATGAGGATATCTCACCACAACCACATTCCCAACACAAAGAACGAAATTGCTAACAGTAGTATTTTCGGGTTATCGTCACGCGTACATACACCGCAGGTAAATATACAGTGCAGTACCGTGCAACTTCTGACATTGATATCGACATCGGAACTTGTGAACTAAAACCCTCCCCCGACGATCTGGGTGGGGATGTCCCCGTGGCCGAGCGGGTGTTATGTCCTCGTAGTGCTCTCTGTACTTGCGCCTCGAAGAGGACAGAGAACAGGACAGTAGATCGACTCATCCCCTCTAGACGACCAACTAGAAAGTCATCCCCAGCGCCACGCCGACGATATCCCCCTAACATCTCCACTGTATCAAACTCCGCCACGCAACACATTTTCTCCGCGAAATATCCGAACCTCTTGATTATGAGCATACCGGTCCCCCCCGATTACGGCCTATGTGGCTTTCAATTGCCTTTCTATCCATCGAACACCCCAAACACCTCACAACCACCTTCCCAACATCCCTTACCGTAATATCACCCCCCCCCCCCCTCCTCCTCCTCTTCTCCCTGTGTGATAGGACAGACAGCGGAAGGTACGGCGGGAGACTGTCTATCTGTCCCCGCTCTCGTTTGGGGAGTTTCCGCATCGTGCTTAGGGATAGGAGGAGGAGGGATACGGGAATTGTGGAAGGTGGGAGGTTTCAGTATTGTGCTTGGGTACGTTACTGAGCGGAACGAGGCTGTGGCGGTTGTTTTTGAGGGTTTCGTTGGTGGAACTGCTGGTGGCGGCGCTGAGTTGGCTGAGATGTTTGTTTGGGGCAGGGGGTATGGATCGAGGTTAAGGTGGGAGGTTGAGGGATTAGTAGACCTATCAGGCTAGTTGATGGTACCGTAGGGGGCTTTTACTTTCATTTTTGGGTGACACGTTGCGGTGCATTTGGTGGGATTGGTGAGAGGAGACGGAGGTCTGTGATGTTGAGAGTAATTTTATATATGAGTGATGTAGATATGAATGGGGTTTTATGCGATTGTTGCGCTTGAGTTTGTGGATGGGGTGTGTTTCCTGGTTGCGATTCACACTAAACTATATATGTCCCGGCTTTATATTGGATTCGAGATTTTATGGGTTTTTTTTTTCGGAGGTTTGTCTTCAAGAGTTGAATCTCGGTGTTATTTTGCAGTTTCTCGAATTTCAGGAGTACATCCCTAGAGAGCCTTTCTTTTCCTCTTGGATTCATTCGCAACGCAATTGATCGTTTGTCGCGTTTGCTCAATATCGCGTAGCCCAACAGATGCGGAATTTTGACGACACACTCCACGCGCTCCAACCCCCTACAAATCATCCATATCATCATCCCCCGACCCACCACCATCCTCCTCCTTCTCCCTCCTCGCCTCGATCTTCCTATACATCAATCAGCAAGCTCATTCACCCCCCTCTCCCCCCCATCTTCCCACCCAACCAAAACAAAAACCCAGAAAAAGAAGACTCACCTCAACCCATCAACCACGCCGCCCAAAAACGCCCTCCCCTCCGCAACCTCCATCCCCCCGACCCCCGCTATCCTAACCCCACCCCCCGCCTCCAACTTCTCCACCATCGCCCTCACCTTCGCCATCCGCGCGTCTCGCAGATCCCGCAACAGCCGCCTTACCGCGTCCGGGTCGTCGAAGTCGTCGGCAGCGGCTTCTAATAGTATTTCGCCGAGTTCAAGCCAGTGGTAGGGTAGTGCGTCGCTCGGGGCTGAGGCGGTGGATGAGGGTGTGAAGGGGGGGCTTATGGGGGTAGGTGTGGATGTTGAGGTGGAGGAGAGGGGTTTGAAGGACAGGTTGGGCGGCGGAGAAAAGGTGGATAACCCAGTTTCGAGATCTAGGATTTCGCCGAGAGAGGAGGGAGAGAGCCAGGGGGGTGGAGCTATGTTGGCGCGTTTTTGGCGCTTGAGGAGGAGGGCGAGCCAGAGGGGGAGGTTGGTGCGGTGGGGTGGGGTTAGCGGGGGTGTGGGACCCTGGTGGTGTTAGGTTTTATTGTTGTGGGAGAAAGAGGGCATAAGGGGGTTATTGTGATGAGAGGAGGGAGATGGTTGGGGACGTACGGTATGGTGAGGTGAGGTGAGGGGGTTCAACTCACTCCTAGAAGCTTGAGTCCTTCGAGTCGTTGGCGTGGGATTATGGTTACGAGCTCCATTTCACAGAGGAAGGCGATTTCGGGGGGTGTTAAGCCGGGTGGGAGTGGAAGGGCCATTTTTGGGAAGTCAGATATTGCGATTGGGCGCGTTTTTGTGGGATTGGTTGTTGGAACTCGAGAGGGTTAGAGATGTCGTTGACATCGAGGTGTTATGCCGGGATTTAGCCGAATACAGAGTTCACGTTTCTTGACGACGATGCTAGTGCTTATGCAAAGTTATATCTGACTTGCGTGAATTTAAGGCCCCCTTAGCCTACTTATTTTTTTATAGAGATGTTATAGTTGAATTATGTGCGGGAAAATGAAACTCCCCACCTAAGGTTGACATCGGGTTCGTTGTTGAAATATCAAGAGGACTATTAAATTTCTGTATGAGGAAACATGGCGGGAAATCGAATACTTCCGTTAGCAATAGTAGGCTCTACCATAGCTATACTCTCTGGGCAGTGGCTACGATTAGTCTCTCGTACGGTTCCGGGGCCATATCTTGTACGTTTCCTTGGAATAATACGTTCACTACCGTCAAACTCACCGGTAACAGGATGAAGTTTTTCATGTTCGACAGGCCCAACTCTATTGCAAGGGAAACTTCTCCTTCTGGGACCCCAAAATCACAACACCACCGGGCTTATATCTCATCTCATACCTTGTCGCTCTGGTAACTGGTCATTGTAGTATCCTAGCCCTTCGAGCCGTCAACTGCTACGAACTGGTATGTGTGGCAGTACTGAGCCTCGCAATCTGGCGAATATTGAAACCGAATGCTAAGGGAGGTCTCGATGGTGTTCATGATGCTATCAACATCGCTCTTTTTCCACCTCTTTTCTTCTTTTCGGGACTCTATTATACGGATGTTTTCTCCACCGCCAGTGCTCTCTTGACGTATAAACAGTTCCTTGATTCTGATACTACGTCTAATACCCTCGATATGATTGTATCGGGTATCATTGCTCTTTTGTGTCGGCAGACGAATGTCTTTTGGGTCGCCGTCTTTCCCGCTGGACTGGGTGTAGTACGGAAGTTACGAGGACTTGGCCCTCAGAACAGAATCTGGTGGGAAGCAAGAACTCTATATGAAAAGGGTGCTGGAGATGCCTGGGTTGAAGATTATGTAAGTATAGCATGTGCTCTTGCCATAGCAGCGCTCGCTAGTTTTGGCCCTATACTCCGCGCAATTGCACCGCAACTTATCCTCCTCTCCCTTTTCGGCGCGTTTGTCGTCTGGAATGGTGGTGTCGTACTTGGTAGCTACATAATACCCCTATTATACATATGCGAATCAACTAACTCATTATCAGGGGACAAATCCAACCACGTGGCAACCGTACATCTCCCGCAAATACTCTACATCTGGCCCTACATAACCTTCTTTTCGTGGCCTCTAATTCTCAATTCCATCCTCATCCCTTTCCTCACCGCCTTTACCTCCAACACCCCACCACGCGAAGCTATCATCCGGGCCGTAAAACCCCCACGTATCTCAACCATCGTCATATTCACTACCGTCGCTCTGGCAACCATCCACTGGAACACCATCATCCACCCCTTCACACTCGCCGACAACCGCCACTACATCTTCTACATCTTCCGCCTCCTCCGCCTGCATCCAACCCTCCTCTACGCCGCAGCCCCCATCTACACCCTCAGCGCACACCTCGTCCTCTCTTCCCTCAGCGGTCCCTCAACCTCCCCTTCCCCGCCAGCAAACCCCGTCCCCATCAACTGCAAACCACTACCCGCCCCCCCACCATCTACCACCGCTTCCCCGATGCCGACAACTACATCCTTCGCCCTAATCTTGCTGGGCACGACCGCCCTATCCCTCGTAACCGCACCGCTGGTCGAACCACGCTACTTCATCATCCCCTGGCTTCTCTGGCGCCTGCACTTACCGCCGCAGACCCGGGGCGCGCTCGTGCTCGAGACGCTCTGGATGGGCGCCGTCAATGTGGCCACGGTGTACGTGTTTCTCTACCGCGGGTTTGAGTGGCCCCAGGAACCGGGGAAGGTACAGAGGTTTTTGTGGTAGTGGGGTGGTTACTGGGTTCGGGACTCTTGGAAGGATGGTGGGGTTCTGTGTACTATTCGATTTGCGGTTGAACCTCGATTTTGTGAGAGGTGGTAAGTAGGGTTGAGAGGGGTTAGTGGATTTGTCGTTTTAAAGGTACGCGTGGCATTCCTCGGCCTTGTACTGTATAGTACGTCTGACAGATGACTGCGGCTGAACTGTCATGTGCGGCTTGTCAACAGTTCTTTACTCTCTTCCCGACTTGAGTCCTAAATACGCTTGGGGCTCCATCGTACTGTGCTGACTTTGGTACTGACCGTACAGTGGATGAGGAAGGCTATCACAGGGGAGGAGATAATCAGGGGTTATAGTGAACATTTTCCTTCACGGACAAAATTAAGTATAGAGAGAATAGAACCTCCCTGTACGGAATCGAAGATATATATCGCACCGTATAATCATCTTAGTGAAAGCTTGGGAATATCTGCTTATTGCGCTGAACTTGCTCACATCCCATCCAAGCTAACCAAAACGGTTATCATGCTCTCATCGATCGACTGATTACCCACGCCCCACACTGCTGATGGAACCGCACAGGGAAGGGTATAGCATGGAGGTGTTTTGGCTGTCTAACACACCGGCCAACTTGCGATCAGAAAATCAAGAACAAACCCCATTCCCAGCCCACACCCCTCGAAGTCTCATGAAGCAAACTCCGCCAACAAACGCTAGACCCTAATTCTCCCTCCCACCCGCGCGGGTATCTCGTCCCCACTACTATCATCGCTCGCATCACTGCTCAATTCCAACACCTGCGGCGCCTTCTTCGGCGGTCTACCCGGTCTCTTCGCGCTCTCAACCTTTGGCGGTCTCCCTCTGCCCCTACCCCTTGAAGCCGACTGCGGGGTAGCGCTCACCGGACTCCCCGGGGCCTTTACGGACGCACCCCCACTCCCATGCTTAGGAGGTCTGCCCCTCGCTCTCTTCGCCTCGCCATTGGTCGGACTAGCATCCGTCGCAGCCGCACCCTTCGGTCCCACAATCTTGATCTTCTTTCCCTTCGCCTTCATCTTCTCCGCCAGACTCATCAGCTTGGCCTCGTTCGCTTTGGGTGGAGATTTCGGTCCCGGGCTGACGAAGATGGCGGATCCGGCTTCGGAGTCCGAGGATCCGCCGTCGCCGATCACAGAGTTCGGGCTCCCGACCCACTTTGCGGCTTGCTGCTTCGCTTTTAGGTTCTCCTCGGCAAGCTGTAAGGCGGCCTTTGTGGAGGCGGATTCCATTACTTTGGAAGCTTCACGGGCGTAGTGAATTGCGTCTGTGGAAGCGGAGGTGGGGACGACGGGCTTAGAAACAGGTGGAGCGGGCTTGGAGGATGGAGGGGCCGGTCGGTTGGTGAGGGTGGAGGTGACATTATCGGCTCTAGCGGGTGTGTTTATGGCTTGGAAACCGGAGGAGAGTGGAGGAGCTGGGGTGGAGGCCGCAAAATCGTCGTCCTCAAAGAGAGCGTCGATAACGCTGTCGTCGCTTCCGGCAGCGATGCCGCCTGTGCTGGCTCGTGCTGGACGGATGCTGGGTCTCTTTTGTGCGACGGGCATGGTTTGCCGTCGTTCTTTTTCCTCGTTCCTGGTGCGGCGTCTGCCGTCTTTGAAGTCTGGAGGTAACTCATCTGGCAGGTCATCGTCTTCTTCGGCACGTTTGCGTGATAACCATGCTAATGCGCGACGACCGGTAGTAGCATTTTGCTGACGAGCTGTAGTCTCATACATATCATTCTCGTCTTCTTCATCATCGAGATCAGTCTCCTCGTAGCGAGCACGTTTGCGGTTCGAGGTTTTTCCTTGGGCAGTTGGGTCACTGGTCTTTTTGTGATCACGACGACTTGTCCGGAAATCCTCATCATCCTCCACGCGATATCGAAAGATGCTTTCTTTCTTCTTTGGGGGTCCATCTGCTTTCCGTGCATTGGGGATATTGATATTTGATTGGAGTAAGACTGGTTGTTCCGCACCATCTACATCTACCGCACCGTCGAGATTTGCGGCTGCCGCTCTTCTCCGCTCATCTCGTTTAGCGGCCAATTCCTTATCTCGGAACTCAAGTAACTTCTCGCGTGGAAGTTTGAGTTTTACCAATCTCCTTCGGCCGCGCATACGAGCATGCGCAATGATGTACCTTCCTGCCTTCTTCGCTTCCTCGAGTTGACGCCTCTCTTGAGCTTGTTGCCATTGTTTCGTGGCTGTATTGACCTTCTCTACTGGCGCTGCGGGCTTGTCTGCCTTATCGACTTTTCGTCTCTTGGGTGGTAGAAGCTTGATATATTCCCGGTCCTCTTTCCCGCCCTTACGCTTCTTGCCGCCTTCCGGTGGTCTTTGTGGTGGATTACTTGGCTCAGGGTAAAGGTAGGATTCATCTTCCATCTCCGCGTCATGTTGATGGTAAACGTCAGACGGCGCAACGAACCCTGAATGATTGTATCCTGGGTCCTCGTACCCATTATACAACGGTAGATTGTCGTTCGATGGCATTGTGGTATCCATTTCGTAGTCTTCAACATCTTCTTCGCCTCGCAATGCGGGATCAATCATCGAATTTGCCGCGTGTGGATGTCTAACACTCGGCTGTCCACTACCGAGAGTAGGGTCGATGGTGTCGTCTACGTCGTACTCAATTCCATTCCCATTAGGAGGCGGATACGGTCCTTCTGGGGCTTCAGAAACGTATCGATCGCCGAGTGTAACGTCTTGCATCTTCGCATGTTCCGCTTCTTGCTTTCTCTTCCTGAGTCTCGAACTCTCCATCTCCTCAGATTCCTTTAGCCAGTTCAGATTTGAATGACCGAAATCAACAAGACATTCGACACTCCGTGCGTCCGCAACTTTCTTGGTATCATGTCCAAGCAGAGTACCTTTGGGTTCGTACGGTTTCTGCCGAGGATCACTCCTACATGCGCCCCTCGAGCAAATCTTCATACAATGGGGGCACTCCCAAAATCGATCCGTCATTATGGTTTGGGGCATTAAGTCGTATGCTCGCCATAGAGTCCCATAACACCAATATTTTTCACAATTTGTGCATACAGCCATCTTCCAGAGGGGATGGCGTTTAAGACATACGTGACAGGACTTGTGGTTCTTCAGGTAAGCCTCCGATTTCTTCTTTTTGGACTTTTTGACAGTACCGTCGTCATTTACGACGATTTCTTCTTCCGAATTCTCATCCTCATCAGGAATATTTGGGTTTTTGATATCAACCCAAGGTCGGAGTTTTAGCTGTTGTTGACATACTGCTGCGAGGGAGTTCTTGACCATCCGTGCTCTTTCTTCTGAGAGTGGTAGAGGGCTCTCTGGTGTAATTACACCTCCTTCAAACTCGATGACTTGTTTCCTCCACTCTTCATACTGTTTATTTAAATCCCTCCATTTCCACTGTTCGACCCATTTTAAATCAGACAAACAACCACAACTCCTGCCCATCGCATAGCAGTCCATGCAAACGTCGTAGGGCTCTTCGATTTCACCACCCAGAGCTCCTGTACACGTCTTGCAGGTTAAGAATCGATTGAAAATGTTGCCACGACAGTATGCACATGTTACGTTGCTGTCAAATTGAAGATACTCAGGATGTTCCTTTGGACCATCTGGATTGAACGTTTCTGAGAGAAGAATATCCTTGAAGAGGGCGAATAGTCGCTTGAAATCTTTTCGTAGTTGTCGAACTTTTGTACTAGATTGAACACGGGCGCCATCGTAACCGCCGTGCTCAATCATTGCTTTGGCTTGCTTGAGGAGACTAGAGTATTTCTGCAGCGTGTAGTAGATGATTGCCTTATTTTTGTATTGCTCATCACGGCAGACAATCCGCGAATTCGGCAAAGCTTCATTTATTGCCATCTCCAGTGTCTCTACCGTTGTCCGATTCCAGGCAACCTTCATGGTCCGACTGCCCCTATTCCAGACTTGATGCGGCGCTAATGGTGGGATTAGAATGAAATCACCAGGGCGTTGTTCCACTACATAAGTCTTGAACGGTGCCTTCTTCCACGCTATAAGTTGCGCGAAATGGTTTTCAATCTCGATATCATGACCTAAGACGGAAAGCCAATACTCAGCAACAAGATGACGGTCTTTAGTCTCCGTCATGAACCAGATAGATGAACCGGGCTTTTCCGGTTTACCGCCCTCACCGACAGTTCCTGACGCTTCAACCATAATGTTTTGCCCAAGTGATGCGCACATTTCTCGATGAGCGGGGGTGTATGTTCCCTCATGGCCAATATAGCACATAAGATTGTCCGCACGCATCTCGGCCGGGAGACTGCTCATCAAATCCCCAGCTCTGGCGATTCCCTTTCCTCTTCTTCTCCCTGGCGCATTTGGCAAAGCCTCGTCTACTGCTCCTGCACCACCAATCTCCCCCGTGCTATCATTCCAGTAGAATAGAGCGGCGGGAATTTGCTCTTGTAACTTATCTGCCCATACTGGAGGGCAATCAATATCTTTGAGATAAACCCTCTGTCTATTCTTGTCTGCGAAATTCTTAGGATTCTCAAAGAATTGGTCGGTGAGCTTCGGCATGTGTTCGAGGTAGTGTTTTATTGTTAGTGGGATGTTTTGCTTAGTTGTCAGATCCCTTGCCTGTTCGACTGTCCAGAAGATTAGTAAGAGTACTCGAAAGAGATCTCGTATATGCACCAAAACGCACCTTTACTGCCATGATTGTCACGAAGCCAACCAGGTGTGAATGTCCAAGGGTCCAGCTTGGTTTCAAAGCCATCGACGACTAGAGGCTTTCCCCCAACAACCACATGGAGTAGAACCAATTTTTCAAACTTGTCGATTCCTTGCTCCTGTATCATCTCACACGAGATGCGATCGACATACTGGAAGTTCTCTGTATTTTCAACGAGGGCTCGTACATCGAAATTCGGGGGAATGGGTTCGAATGAGGCGCGCGCCCGCTGAGCAGGCATCTCGCCGTTGTCAAAGTTTCAAATCTTTCAGAATATTTGGCGTGGCATTGTTGAAGTCGTAATTCATGAGTTGCGGCTCTCGTGTTGTAGAAGGAAAACCGAGCGCGTCGAATCCCGTCAAGTGGGGCAAATGTAGGAACTGAGTCAAGTGATTCTGTGGTGGACGCGACCACAAATTCAGTAACGAGCGAATTGAAAGTGATGTTCACTGTGGGAGGTGGCTGGTAGTAGTGGAAAGACACGAAAGGCAAATATCCGCGGCGTTATAGAAGCTCGGGCCAACTTAGGGTATCGCGGGTTCCATTTCCACACTCAGAGTACAAACGGAAACTTGGTGACTTAGGTTTCATTCAGTTGTTACATCATTTGTCACAAACCTTTATAGATCTGTTAAGCTCCAAGAATATGCGTTCGGGAGCCCATACACACGCCCAATTCGGAACTCATTGACCTATACATCCGGCCTCAAAGGACCATCAGGATAGCGAAAGAAACAAACTACTCATGTGAAGAGGAATGGACACTTTCCTCGATTTGTTTTCGTTCTAAGGGTTGTCGTTCCTAAATGTAAAAGCTTGGAAGGTTTTCTACATTCAATATACAATTCCCATAAGATGTTAAGGCAAGGGCATATACACCTAAGGGGGGAGATATGTCGAACGAGCAGCAGACCATCATGGATCCTTCCAATCGGAATACTCAGTCCTCAAATGAATTGCTTTAGACAGATAGGAATAAGATTCACACATCGAAAGATGCGGGAGACAAACACCTTGCGACTTAAGGCTCGATATGCCCCCAACCGTACAATGAACAGTGGTGTCACTCATCCAACAATTCCGTACTCTCAAAGTCGACATTCGACAACTACATCAACGTTAACATCAGTCCCTACCGTCTCTTCATCACCTTTCTCCGCTTACAAACCTCCGACAACCGGCCTCCTCTCCTATCTCCCTTCACCCTTTATTCCCTACGCCGAGCTCATTCGCCTCGACAAACCAACAGGAACCTACTACCTGTTCTTCCCCTGTCTCTTCAGCACTCTTCTCGCCGCCAGCGTTACTCCTTTAACCCCTCCCCTCGTAGTCGTCAGCACCAGTCTACTTTTCCTAACCGGTGCTCTCGTCATGCGCGGCGCCGGCTGTACCATCAATGACCTATGGGACCGCAATCTTGATCCCCATGTCAGCCGCACGCGCCTCCGTCCCATCGCTCGAGGCGCCGTGAGTCCGCGTGCGGCGATCGTCTTTACCGGGTTCCAGCTGTTGACAGGCCTTGCGGTGTTAGTTCAATTTCCGGTCGTGTGTCTGTATTATGGAATCCCTTCCTTAGTACTCGTGACGCTCTACCCGCTGGCCAAGCGTGTGACGTACTACCCGCAGTTCGTCCTCGGGCTCACTTTTTCCTGGGGCGCCATTATGGGCTTTCCTGCCCTAGGCGTCGATGTGCTACAGAATAGCGCGGCGCTGGCAGCCGCAGCGTGCTTGTATGCAAGTAATGTCGCTTGGACGATATTGTACGATATGATTTATGCACATATGGACGTTAAAGACGACGTTAAGGCGGGGATCAAATCTATCGCTCTTGCACATGGGGAGAACACTAAGGCGGTCTTAACCGGTCTGGCGGTGGCGCAAGTGGGACTACTTTTTGCTGCTGGAGCGGCGATAGAAGCTGGACCCATATTCTTCGTAGGAAGCTGCGGGAGCGCGGTACTCACGCTCGGGACTATGATATGGAGGGTCAGGCTAAAAGAGGTGGGAAATTGTTGGTGGTGGTTTAGGTATGGTTGCTGGTTCACTGGTGGAGGTATTGCTATGGGATTAGCGGGAGAATATATTACCAGGCTTATGGGATGGTACGGCAACGATGAGGAGGAGGAGCAAGAGACAAAAGTACGCGATGGCATTGTTCTAAACGTGAAGCAATAAGTTCAGACCGTGAAGTCAAGTCAGGCCGAAGATGAATGCTGTAAGTTATTTAAACTGATAAGGTTATCCTGTGATACTATGGGTGATGTATTGTATCTAGTTCCTTTCTGCGAGAGTCCTGGCCCTTACTGTAAACTTGGCCTCGAGAATGTCTCTGATTCCACAGGTACAAGTCGGCGAGACCGAAAAAGACGAGTAACCAAAAAAATTCAAAATTGTATCGGATGACTCAACTGTACCGGATTACCCTATTATAATGGCAAGGCTAAACCAACAAAAGCTTCAGGGACGTTCCCACATTTCAAAAGGGTATTATGCTACAATACGGGATTGATAGCCGGCTAGGGATCCCTTTGGTTCGATCTACCGCAATATATTCCTACCCTCAAAGAAACCATGTTGTTAAAGTTTACCTCATCATCTGCTTCCGAGAGGTTCACACCAGGAGAGTAAACTAGATCCTCATCGAGAGCAGAACCTAAGGAACTTAGGCACATATAGAATTCCGTCTTGTTAGCTTTTCGAGTCGTTTACATGCAGTGGGATTATTCATCGCTCGGTTCTGGGGATGAGGGAAATCAAAATGTCCTCGAAGGTTTAGACTCTTGATGTTGCGGGAATATGGAGTTATGAGAAAGTGTTGTACTGTACCACCTAATGAACAGTCAAACAAAGGGCTTCCAATGAGCCACAAGAAGAGAAGATGTTGTATCACCACACGATGAGCTCTACTAGTATCCCAGTTTCGAATATGAACCCAAGCTCTTCCTCTCAACTTCAATGGGCCTTTTGCACCATATTCTCTTCTCATGCAGTTTCTTGTCGTTTGCTACTGTTGGTATTGCTCAATCCTTGTAAGCTTTGCTGAAGATTACTGGCAAGGTTATAAGCTTGGAGTATCAAGAGATTGATTTTCGCTGTACAGTATCGTTAAGTATTCTGTACGGTTGGGATTTTTCATACGGTTTGACTTTCTCATACCGTATAGTCGAAAGCCCCCTTTGAGAGTGGCCGTACTGTATAACAAGCGAGAATTATAACGATAAGGGCAAGAATAGAGGCAATATCTGATTTGATCAATAGACAAAACTCTTCGGCCTTCAGATATCAGAATGTGTCAGGCTATTACCATGGGTTTTCCAAATATGGAAGATCGTCCTCCACAGGTAACTCGCCCTCTTCTTTTATAACCGTAGCCACTCTATCAATCCCCCCCCAGACGCGCAGAAGGTTGCCGCCGATTATTTGCTCTGCGTGAGTATCCGAAATACCTTGTTTGAGCATCTCTGCAACAAGGTCAGGGAACTTCGAAACGTCCTCTAAGCCGCGGGGAGTAGTAGGCATCCCGTCAAAATCACTGCCAACGCCAACGTGATCATAGCCGAAAAGGTCTCCTATATATCGCATATGTCGAACCACTTGGTGTATGGTAAGGTTAGGACCGTATCACTCTTGGAGCCCGTCCGCAATATCATTAGGGAAACAACAGCTAACAAAGTCGGGTGAAAATGTAACCATGACAAGGCTATTCCGTGCCTTTACGAGTTGTAGAACGTCGTCGGGGACTTTACGAGGGCAAATCGTAAACGCTGAACTGTGGCTGAAAATTGGAGGAGCTTTGCTTCCTGGCCAACCTTTTTCGGGTGTTCCCCTAGAACATCCCGCATCGTGTCCGCACTCACATGTGCAAGATCTACAATCATTCCTAATCGGTTCATCTCGTGGATGATTTTCCGCGCCTTTTCGCTGACGCCGCCCCAGTGAGGCTGGGCTGCTTCAACGCCCCCTTCTGGTAGATCGACAAGAGTAGAATCGGCATAGATATTATGACAATTATGAGTTAGGGTCGCGTAACGTACCCTCGGGCATGATATTCGCGAATTTTTGTAAATGAATTGCCAACTAGGTGCAAAACTTCAAGCCCAAGTGGTAATACTATGCGACCAGACCGAAACATCTCTATAGCAGCCTCACTGTTGTCATGCCTTTCGAATGAGGACGAATATTTAGCTAGGAGACGATGTACGCAATCCACAGCAGATCCACAATTAGATAGAGCTATGAAATCATGAGCGTTTGGTGTGTGTAACTGCATTTCTGGGAATCTATTTTTGCTAAGTATTCTGCGGTATAATTCGAACCTTTCTTTGGACAATCTGCAAAGACTGACCAGAACATTCCACCAACTCGACCTTTTTGTAAACGAGCAAGGTCGACATGCTCTTCTAGGTCGCCTTCTTCGAATGGATATGTAAAGTTGTGTTGATAGATGTGGTGGCTATAGGCCACTTAATATAGTATGTGAGATGGTTATGACCATCTGGATCTAGGTTTAGACTTTTGAGAGCACCACAAATGAAAGCAAGTTTCAACCTACCAATCAATGGGGTAGTTTCCATGATATTTCTCACTCTTGATTCGTTAGTCTTTCGAACCTGATCCGGAGCTCGCTCATCAGTACCCAGGAGCAATTGTACGTGTTCCTTTCGAGTCACATAAGAGACGCACACAACAACAACACTCAGGAATACAATAGAAACGCTGAGACATGACCAAGCTGTGCCACTTTTACGCCTCTGTTCTGGCGGTATGGCTGCTGATGCTAAATTAGACATTGCTTCCATGGGTGGCTAATTTGGTGTCTTTCAGCCCTGGATTCAAACTGTGTGGTTGTAATAAAAAGAATATAACCCTCTTTCACATTTGAGATTACCTATTATATGGATTTATTAGTCAGTTTATGGCACCCGCAACGGAAATGTGGTGTCATGTCCCTCACAACAGTTGCTGACCGAGATGCACTAATAAATACTTTTGTGTTAGTACTTGCGATATTGAATCGGGGAGGACTATTTCATTTACTTATCTCTTCTATGAGGTTTCTACCCAGATATAGTTTTCTTTAGTTAATTACATTCATACCATAGTCTGGTAAGCTGGTCTGTGGAAACAAATTCAATAAAATGTTGGCGGCTTGCGTAGCTTTTACTGTTGTACAAAAGTACCTCCTTCTGCCGCAACATACAGTAAGATGACCGGTCTATAGTATGACGCATCGTTTTTGACCTACAATTGACGTCTCGCATCAAGTCAGCCATTCTATGTCAAGGCTCAACCTCAGATGAGAGCTGAAAGGTATATTGCTGTATGTACATGAAGCTTAAACTTAAGGAAAGAAAGTAAAAGAGAGTATCAGAACAGCGTGAGCTGTTCTATTAAAGTACAACATGACTAAGCTACTGGATCATGCATGGATCTTAAACTTAAGGAAAGAATGTAAGAAAAAGTGCTAGAACAGCGTAAGTTTATTAAAGTATAGCATAGCTAAGCCGCTGGATCATCCAAGGCACTTATACCTATCGGGTCTAACCCGTGACACCCGGTGGGTTCCGAACTTCGGGTTTCGGGCAGAGTATACGGCCATACTATTCATCTTATGGAGTACACTTATGAGTTAAGTCTCTTTACGTCAGCAGTCGTCAAGACCCAACGTTTTTACTCCGGGAAGGGGGAGAAATCAAAGTCCTTGCATTTTATGGGAGAGCAAAATTCGACCCAGCCAAAGATCATCGAAGAATCGCTGTGATAGCGCGGAGGAGGGAGGGAATCGTAGCCTTGGTACATGCAAGTGCCAATATCGGCGACTTCCTTGTCGCTGTCTCACCGCAGATTTTACCCCTGGTGGGCGACCGAGGACGCAATGGTGATTACCGGATGGAACTATCGGGGGAAGCTCTATTCCTCATGATCCGGCCGTTAATTGCGGTAATCTGAGAAATTGGAGATCCTACAGTCAGGTTATCGAGAAGTTCGGTAACCATTTTGAATCTCGTGGGCCAGTCGTGACCAACCATACACGCACTTCGGGCAATATCCCTTATCTAGGAAAACAGACGGAAAGAGTTGAAGATCTCGTGCGAAGGGAACCTATGTAGGGCAGCTTATGGGACGATGTTTCGAAATTACCATTACAAGAACTATTACTATGTTAACTATATTTTACAGCGCCCACCGCTTCCAACCCACTTTGTCTATACACGTACTTTTCGTATGTATTTTAAGAGCCATGACTTGTAATATGGGGGTAAGAATTCGGATAATACGCACTATATTCTCCTTTCGCTGTCGCGTTTAGCACTCTTCGGTCACTGTACGGTTAAAATACTCTGCCAGGTGGACACTCACATTAAGTTCTCGGAAGCTATTTGGGTGTTCTATACGAAGTTAGCATTGTACAGTTGACAGTCCATTGTACAGTCTGACCCAGTACATACAGCGGAGCCGGGGCTGTTTTTCGGATCAAGTGCACAATAACTTTGAGGTACGGAAGGGATAACCTGCTATTTGGTATTTCTTGGTCTCTGTGTGCTTGGTAAATAACTGCTTGTATGCTGGGGATCCTATATTGCAATCAGCATTTGTTGTTTGTATGATTAAGTCCTCGTACAAGGCAGGCGCTATTCTTCCATTGTAAAGTTTAATATACAATGAGACTAGAGAGCTTCGGTAGTTCTTGACGTCAGGGGACATTGTGCCATTCTGATCGTGTTCTAATTCAAAAAGAATCCATATCGCTGATGGCCATGGTCTGGAATATTCTGGATTTGCTGAAGATTTTCAGAAGCCATTTAATCCCGGATTGTTTGGATTAAGTCAATGATTTTATCCCAACTGATCTTACCTTCCTCCATTAGCAATCCCATGCCTACAGATAAAATTACCTTCGTTAGAGAAGCAAATGAGAAGACGGTGTCCTCATCTATTGGAAGCTTCGCTTCGAGGTCACGAAAGCCGAAGCTTCGACTGTGAATGAGACGGCAAAGGTGAAGCACGCCTAGCGCAAGGCCTATAGTACCCCCGAGCTTCATAAGTTCTTCAACCGTCCTGTCGAGGTGAGAATGTCTCTTTGCTGCTGCTTCCATCTCGGTTTATTGAAACTCTGAGGATGTTGTTAATATAAGTTAGGGGGAATAGACAAGGAATAGACAAGCCAGCTTACAGCGCTGATCCTGCTTCTGATCCATATCTGGGAGGGGGAGGAAATTGATGCTTGTACGAGAATGTAGAGTAAGGTAGGAAACAAGTCCTTCTTCATTCTTATCTCTCGTCACCATTGTTCTCTTCTCAATAGCCCTGACGAAGGGGTATTAATCACAATACTGACCTATTTACACAATCTGAACGAATCGTACAGTTAGGGGGCTCCAGTACAATTTCGACTCTCCTGTACAGTAGAGTCAGAGAAACCTCAAGGAGTTGTTGTATAGCACCTAAGGCCCTATCGTCAGTAACTTATTGTCACGGGTTAGACCCGATAGGTATAAGTGCCTTGGATGATCCAGCGGCTTAGTCATACTGCACTTTAGCAGAACAGCATATGATGTATATAGGGAGTTGCGCCATAGCTTGAAGGCTGCATGCGCAGTATTGTAGATAATTGTGAGATAAACTGGATCTGCAGGTGCACTGAATATATCGCTTGATTTGCAACTACTGAGAGAGATATGGACTATATACTGAACAGTTGACAATGATACCGGGTCAGAAAGAGAACAGATAAAACACCACAGATCCGTGCTCTCGTCAGAGATCTGTTTTAATACGGTTTGACGCTCTGTCTCAAGCTACCGTTCCATACCATTGTTTTCACCACTGTTTTGAACTAGTAAGCATCCATTTACCCGGTAGCGAACCTCACCATTCTAACAATAATACAATACAATGGGAAAAAAAAAAAGAACAGCATATGCTGTCTCAACACTTCCTTTCCTTAAGTTTAAGCTTCATGTATATGTAGCAATATACCTTTCAGCTTCCATCTGAGGTTGAGCCTTGACACTTATAGAATTAGAAGTAGGGGTTCAGTACCATGACTAAGAAAATGGACGCGGTTTCTTACTCCTCTACTGTAATTTGACAAAAGTCACAGTTTTTCATCTCCATTTCCGATCCTGACATGATACGGGAAGGCAATGCTTTTCGTGGGAGAAGGGATGACGTATGTTGTATCAGCAATAAGGTAAGTAAACATTTGGTTCAAATCAACAACGAATTCAGCGTATAAAGAAATAAGATAGTCCCGCATACCTGCTGGAAAAGTGCCCAGATCCCGTAAGCGTGCACAGGTATATTGCATTAAAAGGCACCATAGTACGATGCGTTAAACTTAACATTTCTCGCTCTCTATACGTTTATGGAACAATAACCGGTAAACTGCGAACGTGGCGGTACAATTGAATTCCGTTGTCTGTACGGCTAAGTCCTCGTACGGCTGGGCACTATTCTTATATTATCAACTTTCCGGTATAGAGAAGCAGGAAACCATGTCAAAAGAAAGGCGTACCGTAAATCAGGGGAAGGGAGAGCTTTCAGGTTAGTATAGTAGCAGTATTATGAGCAGATAGCATGTTCAAGACATCTGTAAGGCCCCTCTAAAACATATTAAAAATGATAGCATACAGGGGAAAAACTAGATCGGTATATAATGCAGGGAATTGAAGAGGAAAGGATATAGTGGAGTTGGTTCAGTTTTTCTAATGCTTGGATTAGACTGCAAAGTTTGAACAACTGGGGAGCTTCAATCCCCAGACACTCTCACTAGACATATTATTGCCCTAGAATAGGGATTTATGTAGATAGAAAAGTAGCGCCATAGCCCAAGAGCCTGCATGCGCAGTATTGTAGATAATGCAATACAATGGATTAAAAAAAAAAAAAAAAGGGCCCTCTAATCTTTTGTCTGTACCAGCGTTTCTTATTGGGCTTAAGTTCTCAACTCCTACAGTCCCTACCATAAAATTCGTTCGCTACTGTACACTTGGGTTTTGAAGGGTCTCTAGATATACTGTTCAAACCGGTCGAAAGCGCAAGAACAGCGGAGCGACTAGACCGTACAACTAGGGAACCCGTTGAATCTGTCGGATTAATAAAACGCCCAAGACTATTCAGCAAGTGCATATACAGTACGGAGCTCGAGAAGTCCGGGTGCCAACCACACCGGGGACGATGATAACTCTGAGCCGAATACTTGCTGTTTTCTTTTCTTATAGAAAGGTACGGCATCCTTATGTCGACGTTTAGATATTTTTGTTAAACATGAGGGAATAACATTCTTGACGCTTATGTCTACTACAATAATGTTAGCTAAAGTATTGGTCATGTTCGGGTAAAAGGCAAAGGCTTGATACTTGCGCCAAAGCTTGAGCTAGTTCTAAGGTAGGCCAATTGCCCGCTATCGAATTACTTGGAATGGAACGTTTCTTTGTAACTATTCATATATGAGGAAGTCAAAAGTCCGAAAAGAATTCGCATTCTTCGCATTCAGTGAGTAGAAAGAAATATATTTCTCTTGGGAAGGCATCAAGCCGTTGTTGTGGCTTGAAGTGACCGGGTATACATCCAAGAATAGAGTTCGGGCCTCAGGGAAATAGCACATTTTATTAGGACCGAGACTTTAATTCCGGCGACTAAGAACAACCTTTACTTGTAGATGCTATGGTATCTCACTCTGCCGGCTACTGTTATATGTGAAGTTGGGGAGCTTTTTTTTAAAATGCAACTGTCCAAAATGTATATCGCTTGATCCCCTGATAGCTGAAAACTAAGCACTGAACGTCTGCCAATGGTTCTCGTTAGTATTACTGCATCGATAGATTTTATATTGAAGTACACAAGCCACAAATTCCGCTCTACCCAGAATAGGGATGCTAAGCATGGAACATAGAAGTATGAAGGTCTAGAAAGACCTCTCTATCTTTAGTCTGGGATGCAACGATGAAACATGTTGTCTATAAAAGCTGGTCCTGTCTGGAGAATGTCTGATAAGAGTCCATCAGCTTTTGAACAAACACTGCTTGTAAAAGGAATAACGAAGTGTAAAAGGTATTTACACCGAGAGACTACTTTACGCTTGAGAGACTGACTCTAGTAAAGATCGTCTTTCTTACACCAATTTTCAAGATGCAACTCACGACCATTATCACTCCGCTGCTTCTTGCATCCCTAACATCAGCCTGGAAGGTTGGCCTTTGGGGTAGAGATGTTGACTATCAATTCTCTGGAACTTTCCATGGCTGCAACTCGGTCAATCCCTCGATTAAAGCTGGGCAAGTCACCTTTATTGGGAAATCGAGTGGTTGGACGGACGGAAACACCGTGGCCCTTTTTAGCGCATCTGGGTGTAACAAAAATTATCGATGCCATGGACCAATGGCACCAAGCAGTGCGGGAGTCAACATCGCCAATGGTGGTTGCCAGGTGCGGAGCTTCAGAATTGCATAGTCGATGGTGGAGGATCGGTAGTGAGCTCCTATATGATTTCTATCGTGAATTGGGATGAAGTCTTGTCGTTGAGCACCTTGCTCTGCATGGACCATATTCAAATTTTCGTGTATCGTTCTACTTCACGTCTCTCTGTATTTACACTCATACTGTAATATTCACGGTCTTGGTGTAGGACTTGACTTGGCCTCGTTGCATGGAAGTAGGAAGGATGAGGAATCTAGACTATTGAACACGAACACCAGATCAGTAAATGTCGCCCTTTATCGCTTTGCAGTTGTCTCTGAGCTTGCATCGTTGAGAGTGGCGACCGACACGTTCTTGTCAGTGTGGCCAACTATCCGTATCGATAAGGTATTAGTATTCTCAGTATTTCATCGGTATTGTATCGAATATCATAATACCTTAACAATACTCTTGGCATTTTAAGATTTTTTTATATTCTTTAGATGTTGAAGTATGGGTCCCCTTATTAGACTGAAGATCTTGGTGGAAAGGATAATCAAGTATATCTCCTACTGCCTAACGCTAGTTATTAGTATCATTCCTTTAACACAGCTGCCTAGTAGGTATCAACGCTGTTGCCTGCATGTTCTCAGTTGCCTAGTAGGTATAAACGCTGTAACCTGCATGTTCTCATGTATTTAAACGCTCTTTAGAACAGTCATTAAACAATCGAGCGATTATCTTGATCATTTTCAGCACCCTTACGTCTGACATTAGAATTCAACTAAAATATTATCGTTTTCTTAGAAATTTAATTAAAATAAAGATACTCTTCGTACGAAGGGATTTTATAGCTATGAACAACATCTATAGCTATTCTAAGATAGAAGGCACGAGGGCGTGCCTACGTGCCTACCTGTCCACCTGTCTACTGGCCCACCTGCCTACCTGCCAGTTTGTACAAAATACATCTTCTTTTTGAATTTCTCTTCTTCTCTTCTTCTCTCCTTCTCAATCTTTGATTTTAGTAACTCAAAGTGTAAATACTCAGCTTAAACCTATCGTACGAAGGCTAATATTACTATGGTATAGCCAATATGCAAGTAGTTCTCTATAACCCAGCGATCACGGCTGCCGCTAACGCGAACCGCAACCCGGTGCTACTCGTAACACAGCAGCAATTGGCTCCGTGGTGTCATAGCCCACAGAATAGAGCACTTCTGGCCGTCGGTGGAGGTGTTGATGTTGAGTTCGTACGCGACTCTATCACACCCGAGCAGATTGGTTCTCATAGGCAGTCATATGTCAATGGATTCTTATCCAGTCTCGTGGAGGTGATGTTGATCCTTGTGCGGCTTGTCGTACGAGAGGTTTTCGTCCCTTCCTTAGTTATCACCGCGCTGAGGGACACTTTGGCGGAACATGCGCTAACTGGAAATGGCGCGACCATGCAGCACGCTGTTCCGTACGAGCTGGTGGTCCAGATGAGCCTGCTCAAGGAGCCTGGGTGATTGGACCTGGTTTAGGGGTTGACGGAGCTGACGGCACCGCCCCTGGGAATGCTTTATGCTGGACGACGATGAGGGGCTTACTTCCCAAAATGCTATAATCATTGGTTAAGCAGAGCTTCGTACGAAGTATTCTTTGGCGTTTAAGCGTTCTGGCGTTTCGGTGTTCTGCTTTGCCTAGCTATCCAGGGCTGTTGGTAGCACTCAGACGTGATCTGTACCTTTACGTGTGTCTGAGATTAGTAGCCATTAGGTGAAACTAAACAGATCGTACGAACCTTTCAATAAATTTTTTTGTTTTGCCCAATGTTTAAGACATTCAGTATGTTCTAACTCTCTTGAACTTAAGCGTGATCTTTCCCATGATACCGTACGACGAGCTGCTGAAAACACTCGTTCTGGTTCATCGCTCATTGCTGGAATTGAGAGGATCTCAATTGCAAGTATAGATAATCGTGGAAACCGAGCTCTTTGAGTATCAGTTAACCACCATTTAATAGGTGAAATGTCCCCAATATCGTACGGATCTTGGTTGATATAGTCTTCAAATGTAACAGGCTAGAGCCTAGTGGTATGAGCGCGCCCTGCATCCGAAGATCAGCCAGTAATATTTTCCTCAAACCTGCCTTCAGACTCTTCTCTTCTTCTTTATCTTGATTGTAGATAGCATCTGGACTAGATAGTTGGAACACAATTACTAGAGGCCGCTCACATCAAACTCATCTCCACTTAAGGGAGCCTTATTAAACCACTCAATTTGATTAAGAACACGTTCAAAATCAGTCATATTCTCAGGTAGAGTTCTTCTCTTTTCTTCGTAAGATGCTGATAACGGTACTGAACAGGTTTTACTCCATTTTTCCCAGTATAATCTAGCAAGCTTAATCATCTGCTCGCCTTTCCCTCTTTCCTTCTTCCAACCTTCCCTAATAAGCTTTGTACGATAGTAAGGAGTAAAGATTGTCGCAAGAATATGGTAAGGTGAGGTAAGAAGTGTAGAATAATACTTCTTAAAAAGCTGTAAAGCTTTATGAAGCTGAGGTCCAAAGTCTTTCTTATATGTACATTCATACTTTTTTAAAAGAATATCAAAACCAAGCATTGTACGAAGTGTCATACCGAATGTTAGAGAATGGCCTTGATTTAGAAGCGTTGCCTCATAAAAAGGGCGAAGAATTGTATGGATCGTACGAAGCTTTTCCCAATCTTTATGCGAAAGAGAATCTTCTTCAAGATCACTATACCATCTCTTAACATACGAGTCAATTTCTTCTTCTTTACTTAGCGCAATATCTATCATAATATACCAGCTATTCCATCTCGTACGATTATCAAGTGGAATCATTCTCTCTGCTCTTGTGGTAAAATCTTTCAAATGACGTGTAGAGCTTCAAATATGAACTATAATATTATGAAGCTTTCCAAGTGGCCCTACCGTACGGAAGGTTGACTGTCTCTACTTTCTTAAGCTGGCTTGTCTTATCTCATATTCCTCTATTGATACTTTAAGTGTAAGACTACTTAGCCCTTGAGATTCAGTCTGTTCCTCAGCGTCGTACGACTCAAGTAAGTCTAAGTCTATTGTACCTGAAAAGAGAAAGGTTTGTACAGCCAAGTTAACGATATGGCCTATACATCGAATTCTTTGAGATGAATAGTCCCATATCAGCTCTTGACTCTTGAAGATATTGACTAAGTAACTGGCAAAGCTTATCATTCGTGGAAGCATTATCACCAATGATAGTACCAAGCCTTCATACGATACCATAGTCTTGAAGAACTGGAAGAAGTACCTCAAGTTGTTCACTAGATGAATGGTTTCCTACTTCTTTAAGGCCAAGCAATGCTCTTTAAGGTATCTCCTCCGTACGATCAATGAAATGCGCGATAATACCAAGAAGAAGTATCCGATTTGGAGAAGTCCAGATATCAAGTGAGATATGGATGTTTACAGGCGCTGATTGAAGTTGTTTTCGTACGAGATCTTTTTGGAAAGAGAAAGAAGCTGTAATTCTGTTCGAAATTGTTGAGTGTGAAGATGGAATAAAGCTCTCTGACTGCGGGTTAAGAGCTAGACAAAATGCGCGAAATTCAGGCCATTCAATCATACGGAAGGGGAGTCTTCGTACGGTAAGTAGTTGAGATAGCGCTTTATCAATAATATCTTGATTAAGAATCTTTTGTAAGACTAGCTGATCCAGCTCATTTAATCCAGTATACTCGCTTGACCGGTAAAGATCTAATAGTCCTTGGAAAGCGTCTTCCCCTATCTTCGTACGAGGCTCTTCTAAAGCTATATTGTGTGTTTTAAGAAGATACTTCTTAAAGTTTGTACTAATTGTTGTATTATATTGGTGAAATTGAGGGTCACGCAAGGTGGCTGGATATCAGATGGCTGGATATCAGATGGTTGGGGACCAGGATAAGTGAGATGGTTGAGCAAGCAATACTATAAGATAGCATAGGCACCCACTCCAGATAGTTGACAATCAATGAACACCCTTACCCTTCTATCTACTACTTTAGCTCATACCTGTGTGGATTTTATCATATATGAACAATTATATTTACACTGATAGAGAGGCTTGTTTTGATCGTTTCGTGGAGGGTCTCCTATAGTTTGTATACGCGTATGTTTCCAAAGAAGGGATCTTGTTGGTCGTACGATAGAAGATGATGGTTCTGAGGTAAAACTTATTATTGAATCGATTTAAGAAGCCATTATTTAGGAGAAGAACCACCTTATCGTACGTAAGGGTGATGAATTCTATTAAATTGTGGGTTTCGCTATATTAAGCGAAGTATTGTTAAGGTATTATTAAGGTATTTATCGATATCGATCCGATACAATACTAATCCGTATTCGATAGTATCTAATACTAAAGTATTATTGGCCACACTGGTTCTTGTGTGTCCTATTTCAAATTAGCGCTAGTCCGACTAGTTCTAGTATCTATTTATTGTCCGTTCTCGTATACTTCACTCTTTCCTCAATCTGCTTCCCATGGGGAGTACGTGGTTCATCAGCCTCTATATCGATATCCCGTTTCTGGACAGTGTTGTGAAGTACTCTAGAACTAGAACTAGTTCTAACCTCTTTGGGAATTGCGCTTGGCACAAGGCTAGAACGAGTAGGTCTCCCTCCACCGACGATCCATCAGCAAAGTCACCTTCAGCTTTTGTTCAGTTCCTTTCATCAAACCTGGTTGTATAATTCTTTTGACTGTCCTATCCGTCAGGTGACACTTTAAGGAAGATTCTCTTACGTTTGTGGGGACCTTTGTCCTTGTCGGCGACGAATCTTCAGGTATGTATTTTGTCAGAATAGAGCCCTGCCCATCCGATGCACATATATCTCCAATTCTTTTGGTAAGGGTTCCATCGGCAACGGCTCGTCCATAATGTCATCACTGCTCTATCTTACAGACCTCTCTAGAGTAGGGATCGGAAAGAATTTCCAGAGCCATTGAGACCCCACAACTCATAGACCGGTCATATATGCACGACTTTCGTCAGTAGAAATACCATGATCGTCTTCCATTTCTTATATTTCAGATGGATCTCACTCCAACTCTAGGAGCATTATCAGGCAGATTTGTCAACCTGGAGGACCCAGTGCAAAATTCACGGTTTGCACTCACCTACCGTTTCATTACAACCATCGAGATTGGATGGACTAAGTATTTCGCGACTGGTTATGTCTATATTGAGCAAAAACGATTATACCTTTCATTAATGCCTTAACCTATCGATGTTTCGCCTCTAATCCCCGAAGCACAGCCGTTCATCTATATGTCTTAATACTTGCAATCTCTAGTTCTTCTTTCTCTGCCCCGTTTTCACAAAGAAATTCCGGTCCTTTAGTGATTGCGGCTATCTACTACAAAATAACTGTCGGTGTTCCCGGACGAGGAACACTTGTATAGTCTGGATGGTTTATAAACATGCGACGCGTAAAGTATTTTAGACGAACGGAAGATCGTTGCTATACTATATATTCGATGAGGACGGTCAAGTACTGTTCATCCCCGTTTCCCGCATTGTACGTGCGGGTTTCCTACGCCGCTCAAAATTTCCTTTGCGGGCGAATGTTTGGGGACGAATGCGGGCCATACCACATAAAACTCGGCACTTCACAAATGGCTCTATAGTGGATACCATTCGCGAGATGATTTCCCAGCGTCAAATGAGCGAACCACGGTCGAATGTCAGGCTGAACTCATCTTCGCGTCCCACCCATAGAGTTCAACATTAGCATTCAGACGCTCCCGTCGGTACTCTTCACCTAATCCTTCATATGTATAGATACGTTCTCACTACGTCACTCACCGGTCGCATGAGCTTTAGTCACACATTTTGTATTTTCAAGCTTGCTACATCTGGGTTGGTGTTCCTGGTCGATTCGTCAATTACCGTAGCCAATACTTGGCAGTATCTGCGCTTGAATGCTTCAGGACATTGAGGGACACTGTGCTCGTTCAACAGAGAGCTTGACTGAATAGCATACAGCCTCATCTTCGCTTCATACGGTGGGATTGTCGTCAGGAGTATACCAGGAGCCGACCGAGTTTCACCGGCTCTCCCGGAGCTAATTGCAAGATTTCGAGTAAAGAGTTCGCCATTGAAAATATCACCACATGGATATCTGATTGCTCCCTTGTTAACTGTTTTGGGGACCTGAAAGTTGGTTTCTAAGTTAGGGAATCACAACTTCTATGGGCCGGACAGGACTAGACAGGACGAGAAGTTTTGATACTATGACCCTAAGATTCTCGTACGGCCTATGGGTGGATGGTGCCTCTCTGTTCTGAGTAATTCAAGAGATCTAGAAGAGACGATCTACAGAAGATCGTCGTGCAGTTTATACGTTTCCCACACAATGCTATTTGTACCAAAGTCGGACCTAGGGCTTTTTGTTCAGTCTTCTCAGTTCCCTTTATTTTCCTGCAAAAGAGTAAAATTTCACCGCAACTTCATTATTAAGGGTTTAGGCTGTCGTTTACTGCACCGCCCTTTTCACAATCATTTGTCCGGCAGCGGTACCTACGCACTTTGATCTTCAAATTTGGCACCGTTCTTTATTCCATCGATAATATTGTAATACCTATGTCACATTGCATATATCAGCTCACAATTCCTTTTTCTTTATTTCATTTAACTTCCTGTGCGACTCGATGATTTCTCAAACAGATCATGGATGATTCGCATATGAATTCGATCCGGAGCAAGTGTGAGTCCCGTTTGAACCGGTGGTATTTCAATGATATAGTAAGCGGGCATGTATGTGTTGGGCACACGTCTGCGAATACCAACCGGAGCCTCAGTGGTTCCACGAAACTCGTCATTTTGAGTTTTCAGCCGGTATAACCAAGCGTTTTGATATGTGATATTATTCCATCCACACCGGCTGCCACGTGGGATTTCCATACATGTACTCCCGATATACATACGATATACGCACGCGGCTATACAGGCAAGGCATCCTGTATTGATGAGCAAGGGGTCCTTGCTATATGGCTGGGTCCCCTTTATTTGAGTAGCTGAAGCGAAAAGTTGCTACCACACGACTATCACTGCCACCCACCATCTGCGTACGAGCCCAAAACGAAGCTGGATTCATGGCCTACCTACCTTACCATCTCTCAAAATTTAGACGTGAGCGATGGAAAATATATGTTCAAAGCCCTACGCCCTAGGTTTAACTGGTTCTGAGTTAGTAAGGTAGAATAACCAGCGAAACGGCACCGCCACCCTTATAAACTAGTCTCTTAACTCTAACTTAATGTTAATTTCAACTATCAATCTGAAAAACTGGACCGAATCTTTGGGCAGAGAGGTTCTGGTACGTCTTACTGTCACTCACTGTCACTCACTGTCAAAATTCAGTAGTGGCGAGATCATTGAAATCGAGTATCTCGCACTTACTAATATTTCTAGAAGGTCACTAGTTCTATGTGTGCGCCGCACCACCACAGTGATTCAAGATCCCTTCCTTTAGGATCACGACCACGGACCGGATCTCGATAAGTTGCCCTCGTGGATATTAAGGATTGCGACCCGACATTACGAAAATTCGGAGATTAATTGGTGTTCAAACGGGACAAATACCTTTGATACCCGAATGCATCAAAGGGATCGTGGCAGCCAGCAAGATAATATCGCAGCAAGAGGTTCCCGCTGTCGCCACTGCCATGGAGTCCAGGATCGGTTTCTATCAACTGTAAACGGGCCAGGCTATCTTCGCTCAGTCATGCTCACTCGGTCAATTTTGCATCTCAATTTATTCTAGATGACTTTGTAGAAGCCTGCCTCTAGGACGTTGCGGCATTGGAATCTGGACCCCTGTCCGGGTCTCGTAGCACTTTAAATCCCCGGCTCATTAATTACCCCATACCCCACACTACAACGTTAAACCAAACACTTTTTCTGACCACCAATATCATAATCGCCGGACGAGCGTTCCAAAGAGACTGTAACATCCAAATCACGGGCAAGCACCTGACCCTGCTCTTCTACGATATCCATTTAGCCCACCTGAGCCGAACGCCTATCAGCGCCCCACTCTCTGCTAGGGCTATTGCTCCTGTAAACGAGCAATCAAGCTCCCAAGATCTTTCTAGCAAGAAGAATATGGTTTTCGAATCAATCCACCCAATCAATGCTCCGTGGCCCAGAACAGTAGATTGGCTACCGGTGCCTCTCCTTTCGGCAAATACGCATGCCGGCAAAAGACATTTCCAGATTGCGAACAACTTCTAGTACTTTAGGGTGGTGGGTACTGTAGCATGGCGCTTGCAGTAGAAAAGCTATAAAGAGACCCGTGGGAATAATCAGATTTCATCCTTAACGTCAACTTCTCCTTCAGTCCCCAACACCGTCACAGTCAACAGAACAGGAGTTCCGGTCATCATGCAGTGGCTTTCCCTCGCCGCGGTCACCGCGCTATTGGCGCAGAATGCTGCCGCCCAGAATATGCTTCGTTTCGCATGCTCGCAGTTGGTCGTTGATCGTGTCGACCCTTTAGTCAACCCGGGCATGACCTACACCCCGCATCTTCATCAAATCGTCGGAGGAAACTCGTTCAACATTAGCATGGACCCGGCAAGTCACGACTTGGTTTCTAAGTCAACCTGCACATCCTGCAGCTTCCAGGAGGATCTATCCAACTACTGGACGGCCGTTATGTTCTTCAAGCACAAGAACGGGTCTTACCACCGTGTCCGACAGGTCGGTAACGGAGGTCCCCAGGGCAGACTCATCAACAATGGCGGTCTCGATATCTACTACATTCCCAACGGCAAGACCACCGCGTTCAGGCCGGTAAGTTTTCTCGACGGCTACGAATGAGCTTACGCTAACTGGCCATAGGGCTTCCGCATGCTCATTGGTAACGCTGTTAACACCGATAACAACAAAGTTCAGAAGGCAAACATCTGCCATCGATGCTGGAACTCCGTCAATGAGAACACCTTTGTCGGTGGTGCTCCTTGCTCTGGTAGCGATACTGTTGCGATCCCCAAGGACCCTTCTTGCAAGATGATCCGACAGACCATCATCTTCCCTGCGTAAGTTCTTCAAGATGTTTCTTTTTGGTTTTACAACGGCTTACAAAATCTTCCAGTTGCTGGGATGGAAGAAATCTTGACAGCCCCGATCATACCAGCCACGTCGCCTATGGACAAGGATCTGGCGCTAATGGTGGTGGTGCTTGCCCGTCAAGCCACCCCGTCAAGCTTCCTCAAATCATGTACGAACTCATGTGGAACGTCACCGAATTCTCCGACAGGAACATGTGGCCCACCGACGGCTCCGATCCGTTCGTGTACAGCATGAACATCGGCGGTGCCGCAGCTCACGGTGATTACGTCTTCGGCTGGAAGGGTGACAGTCTCCAGAAGGCTATGGACAACAGGTGCAATCTCAACAACGACTGCCCCGCAGCTGGTCTTCACTCTCAACCTCCTGAGAAGTACAACGCCTGCACCATCAAGCAACAAGCTCCGGAACCAGTTGATGGATGTAAGTGACTTAATAACACTCCTAACGTAAGGAAAACAAAATGACTGACTTTTCGTTCTAGGGCTCTCAGCTCTCCCTATGGGTGAGGGTGCCATGAGGGCATAAGCGCAGTTCTGCATCATATCTCCTTCCTGTACTTCATTCATCGACTGGAGCGGTTTTGTAGAGACTCTCGGACTGTAAGGGTTAAATTGCCAGGTGCACAGACTATACCCAGACTACTTGACAACTACGCTCAGTGAACTCGTACGGATACATCAGCAGTTCTCTGATCTGTTGCTCTGTGTTGATGCGCTCTGCTGGTTTAGCATGGTATCCATAGTATCGGTAATATAGCTATGAAATAGACGTTCTTAAAATTCACGATGACTGCACACAGAATCACTTGTATTCCTCCAATGTATCGTTTACTGGCCATTCTTCAACCGCGAAATGGCTCTACGGTTTTCAGACATGCACTTGATCGTTAAGTCATTGAGTAAACCCCATCTTGAAAGTATTGTGTGACTACTGGATGCCTTCGTACATCCTACAAGGACACTAGTTACCATTTAATCAAGGTTATATATTAAAATAAACAATCCGATCGAAACAGCCATGCGAAGGAAGACCGTCCGTATGGCAACAACTAGAGTGGGTTTTCTGTTCAACTTCCTAACTTAGCATAGGCCCAGCTTTTTTCAAACTCCATGAAAAATCGTATAAGATTCCATGGAACTAGTTTCCTCAAACCTGTTTCTTTAGTAGTCGATATTACCGTGACATATAGTATACTTCGAACATCACAGAGGTATGTATCTGTGTACGGAGTGGAAGTATAAGGAACAACCGATCTAGCGTAAGAAATGACAAGACTGAAGCTGAGACTCTTTTATAGCATTTGTGGGCTGAATAAAACCATAGAGAGCATGTGATTGATACTTGACAAGGCACCAGATGCTCGGACGATCTTGCATCGCACAGTACCACACTGTACACTACTATTACAGTACCTTTGCAGTACCTTTTGCAGTACGGAGCAAATGGTCTCAATAGGCACGGCACCTGGGAACGAATGCCGGGCATACCCAGCCCCCGATCGTGCGCTCAGATCCCCTCCAATATCCCCGAAAGATTACCTTTACTCCACATTAACGGTTTCTCTATCTAAAACCACTATAAATAAACGATCTACGTGGGGAAACAGGGTTCGGCTATTGGAAGGCTTCCTTTCAGGCTGAAATGCCGCCTGCCAAGACTGGGGAACGTTTCTAAAAACCCCTGGCTCCACATGTCTTAGGAAGCGAAGTTAATATCCACGACTCATCTTTCAGCATCTTGTACAAGTCGCCCCTAAGTTGAAGCGTGAAGATTACGTCGCCCCTGGGTTTTATTTCAAGCATCGTATCCAGTCTTGTTAGGACATATTCGGGACTCCGTACGGATGGATTTCCAGATCACTTTTGTATTTGTCCGTCGGCGAGATCTTTCGTCGATATCCATGATGACATCACTACTCTCTTGTCCCGGAGCCTCACCATGGGAAGGGCCATATTGAACGCTGGAAGAACGCTCTGGTAACTGGTACCCGGAGTGTGCATTGCTGCATAAGTGGGGTTTGCGCGCGCAGAGAGAAGTTGTTTGACTTTCTCTCTGAAGATATATATTTATGAGCATACAGTAGTCACCCCCTTGGACATTATCACACTCAATTGACGAGATCAAATGGTTCAATATTCATAAATTGTAGCGTTATATACACTAATCGTCTTCCTTTTCGTGCATCACCGAGAAAATAGCTGCGATAACCGGACCCTCAAGATATCTCTTCCCCCTAACTAGATACACGCAATTCCGCACAAAACACTCGTTTGGACCAAACCGTAAATGGAAAAGTAGCAAGCCTGAGAAAGTCCAATATATCAACTAATCTCTCATCCGATGCACGCTCAGAACTTCGTCCCCTTGATGATTTCCATACAGCTGCACGATTTACATGTTTTTGGTAACAAGAGCGTCGAAATTGGAGTTGACACCCTGCGAGAAGTCGTGTGCCCAGTAGTTGGTCACCTCGTGAACGGGAAAACTCGAGGAGTTGGATGAGGGCTGAGATGGGCGGGCACGCGAGTACGCAAATGCGAGGCGGTTCGATCCTCTGGAGTTGAGGATGACTCTGCGACCGGAAACATCGTTGAAGGAGGTGCATCCAGAGCACTTGGCGGTGACTTGCCAATATGTGCCGTTAGTACGGGTTCCGGTCCTGAGAACGGTGTATTGAGCTCCAGTGTAAGTTTGCGGCGTCGAGTGGGAACTGAAAATACGGTCAGTTTCCGTTTGGTATTGTTTCCGTAGGTCCAACTTACGGAGCCCAACGAGAGGAGATGACAGCGCTCTGTGCGTTTTGCCAGGCGACGCTTAGGGGGTTGTTTATCATCTTGCCACCCCAGGCAAGCCCGCCCCAACCTACATCAGTGGGTGCTGCAATTTGGATGACGGAGTCATAGGAAGCATTCTCCGGGACGTTGGCTGGGACAGCGATGCGGAAGGTGATGCTTTTGCCGATTGCGTATGCGGCATTGTATTGAGAGAAGGTGAAACCGGTCTCAGCGTCGAAGACGGCGGAGACTAGAGATTGTCTGAGTAAAGGTTGTTGAGATCGTTGAGCATCTACTCACCTAAGGTCACCAGAGCGGCCGCAATGGTAAATGCAAGGTTCCAACGCATCGTGATATCGTTTCTTTGAACACAGAAGTTGAAGGAAAAAGGGCAGCAAACAAGCAACTTAAAGGCTTATATCGTGGTCTAGAGTTGGCTAAAGAAGTAAGAAAAGGTGTCATCGTCGGGCGCCTTTTATTAGCCAGAATCCGCGATATGGAATAAGATTCTTACGGTGCCGGAGCCTAAATTATTCACATATAGATCTCGTGGACAAAATCGTTTTTGGGGAATGCAGTAAGGAGCTTATTGGTGTAGTTGTCGGTGCCAAGAGTCGATGTCCAGGTTGTATATAGAGAATTGCCCAGGTTATATACAGGGCTTCGGTAATTAAATGCACTCTAACTGGCTCGCTCCCCTCTCTATACCGGGTTGAAGGGGGGTACGAGAATTGTCAGATCTAGCGAATATGAGATTCTAGTAGTGCTTCCATCACTCATGTTGCTAAGAATACGCCGCTGTACGAGACTCGGGGTATGGCCGCAGCACAACATAGCGACCCGAGATGCCGTATAGTATGAACGACGATTGATCCAATGGTTGATGCTCTATATCAAATCTTATGGTCACGTCTAGCTCTGCACTTGGTCCTGCAATATCGGTCTGAACGTCCCAAACCGTGCAACCCAACGTCACAAGTCTAGAATCATTTTTCTTAGACTATCGAATTTCGGTCACAAGTTAGCAATATGTCACCTGACTTCAATCTAAATGCATTGGAACCTGTCGGCCAAACACGAGTGCTTAGCTTCTGATACTCACATTGCATCCTCTAAATCAGATCTCTCCTATCGCTTTGCCAGGTCCCTAATCATTAAGCGAACAATAAGTTAGACAAAGATCAATTTGAGGCTCTCTTGGCCCACTAAAGCCGGTCGGGGTGAAATTGTCAAAATTCAGAAGATAGTTATACTCATGTAGTTGAAGGGACCCTTGGGGACATTGGATTACCAACCTTTCTCGTCCAGAGCAAATGTCTTCACAGACTGATTAGAAATGCTTTCCTGCCTTGAGATGTCGAACTACAACTCTTATGATAGTTCTTTAGGCGTTGAGTGTCTAGACTATATTCCCCCAGCTCCTCGCGTAGTAGCACCATAACGCTGGTTCCGTTTAGCAAAAACGGGAATATTTTGCGGAATTTATATACAATGATTGCCAGGCCCGCGGTCTGGGGTACTGATATTTCTCACAGTTAGCGCTCCTGCTCTATACACGCGAGGGATTGGCAATACCTGTATACCGCACTATTATCTACTACGCGAGACTCTCGTTTATTGCCCATCTCGCTCGAATTGACCAGTTCACATGTGGTGAAGATGTCTTTAGTTGGCGACTCGTGGTAGCCTAGTGGATCTCGCAACGAAAATTGGAGCGTACTTTCGTGTAGCCTTATCGCAGTCGAGGACTTGGAGTACTGTTGGCCTAAAAAGGAGACAAAGTTAGTGTAGGTTTCGACATTTACAGCTTGGAGTATGCAGAACCTCAAAAAACCTTTTACCGCGTCTGGTGCAGTTCGGCTCAGCTGACTTCCCTCTAATCATCTTATCACGCAATGCAACCCTTTCTGCTCAATATTGTACCCGCTATCGCGTAAATTGAAGGGATACAGTGAGCCTTACGTTCATATTTCTACAACTCGTTTTTGCCATTAATGATTGCCGTTTGCTGAAAGAAAAAAGAAAAGAGACTGTAAGATAACTTCTGAAGACCAAAGTTCAATATTAAACTTCATTTTGCAGATCATGGCTATCGTTACCATTAGTTAGCTGCTTGAGATACAAATGCGCTGTGAGCAGTACTGACATGACATTGACGGGCTCTTCCGATAGGACAAATCCTGCTCACTCATCGAGAGGAATTACTCTTAAACTGATGAAAGCATTCTTCTTTTCGATATATTACAAAGCTTAGGAGAAATAAACAGTACTTGAGCTCAGTCTTACAAATTCCGATAATATTGAGAAACACCAAATGGGTTTTGTAGAAAGATACAATTTAGAAAAGAAAGATAAAGCTTACCATATACTGTACCGTCAAGGAGTTCACTATCTACAATAAGACAGAGACTAGAAATCTCTTACTGCGCTCGTGAGGAAGCAAGGCTGCATCACACCAAAAGTTAGGCAACAATGACTTAGATATTTGAGTCGACAGCCTAGTAAGACGGAACTTCCTCATTGTATCACACCTAAAAGAAAAAAGAGCAGAAAGATTTCGGGGCTGAGCTTCCTATAGCCCCCACCGGCTTTTATTCAATTCCCTCGAACTCGACATTCTGACATTGGGGGATGCTGCGGTTTATGTACAGTGTAGGCGGTTGTTTTGCCAATGCAAGCCACTCGTCAAGCTTTGCCAAATGCGATCGATATGAACACCACCAACAGCCTTACCCGCTTAACGAGACCTATCATGACCTCCAATCCCACGGGTGGGAACAACACGGCGCGTATATACGGGATAGATGGCGTTCGAAAATAAGGCCGTGCAAAAGGCTATGTTCAACCTCATGAATTCGAGCCTCGTCGCTCAAAGACATTTAGTCTCGCGATGTAAACGCAGATCTTGCAATCGTACTGTACAACTAGGAGTGAACCCATTTTCGATTGAGCATCGCGCAGCTCAGCTTGAATGATGATCAGATCACGACAAGACTGTGGAGCCGATCCGCTCTGGCAACCGACTGTTGAAGCTTATCAAGCTGCGGGCACAGACAACCACCTCAGGTCTTGGTGGATTGAAACCTCAAGTCGAAGCGGACATACGTCTTTTGCAAACGAACTTGGAAGGCAATTTGGAGATCACAGAACGTCTTTCGAGTGCGGGATTGGGGATACCGCAACCTGCACGCTCTCTGGATGTTCTGGTAGCTTGATCAATTCTTTGAAAGCACTTTTCAGGATAGCTTACCTAGTTTAGACTACCGAAGTGGCGGGGACGCTGCGTGGTCTTATCAAGCTCTTATTTCCACGGTCAATCTGAATACACTGTTCAACAACATCAATGCAAGTCGTATCTTCGCGATAGACATGTGAAACTGACGCTAACCATTCAACTAGGACGGAATCTCCAATGGACAGCAGGACTTCACAAACCTGATAGATGGTTTGTCACTGCGATTCTTCCCGTGGAACGAACCGGAATTCGCCTTCGGAGATGCTTCTTTCTGGATTGTTGCCCTCCTTAGTATGTTGTTCGCTGCGATCCCGGTCATCGGACCTTCAATCGGTGTAGGACTGGGAGCTTTTGCCGGAGCCGGAATACAACAAGCAGCTTATTCGCTTGCGCCTGAGTAGGACATCCAGTTTATAAATACCCTATAAGCTACTAACATTGATCAGTCCAGATGGTGGAATCCAAACCGTATTGAGCATGAATCAGTACGCTTCAGATTTTGCTACGACGACCCGTTCTCAGTTGGATGTTTGGGCAAACACAACATTCCAGGGGGGGATGGACATGAACAACAAGAATATACTGTAAGCATCACCCCATAATGGTACAGGACCAAACCAACAGAATCTTAGTGACTATCTCGCCGGTGGGAGCTTCGTTGAAACCACAGGACTTCCAAGTACGTCCGAGATTGAAGCTTTTTATAAAAAACAGATGATATCAAGGACCATAAATTCCCAATGGAGGACTCGCAAAGTCTTCACGACTTTTTTCAAGACAAATGATTCAGCCGACAGTTCCGGTCCGAATGAAACGAAATGGTATTCCCCAGAAGACGGAGGTGTATATTATACCTATATGTACGACGAAGATGGAACGTTGAAGGGCCATCTAGACAAGCCGTATGGTTTTGATTACCTTAATGGCTCGGATTACGATATCCTCGGGAGTGAGATCACTCAGGCATCCGCCCGTGCCTTCAGATATGGTGGATTTAATTACACTAGAGAGATGGCGGTCGAACAAGCCCAGGCATCTCTATCCTCCGGCGGTAGCCTCACCCCGTTTAGGGACGGAGCAGCTTGGAGTGGTACATGGAACCTCCCTGTATGCGAATTGCCACCATCTCATAACTGGAACACCCCATTTGGGAATAAGACTTCTCGGTACGGGATTCTACCTTGTTGCTGCGGGTCAAATTGCGAAGATACAAAAGCTTTCGTTAATGCTACGAATATGCTAGGCTTTCAAACCTTGCTTAGGGGTTGCAAAGCTCAGCTAAAAGGAACCGATTTAGACTTCAGCAGCATTGACTATGGCTTCAAGTTAAAAAAGTCCTGTAAGCTTGGGTGGGCAGTATCGCCGGTCTGGAAAAAGGCTATGGCTGTAATACTGATGCCGATTTTTCTACCAATGGTCTGCATGGCATGACGCAGTATGATGATATCCACTAATGAGTTTGTGTCTCTCTTTTTAAGTTCTTTTCAAATGTTTTCTTTTCTCATACGAACAGGGTGGGCTCTTTGGTACTATACTTTGTAGTATAAAGTACTTGTTGACTCTAAAATGTTTGGCGAATGGTAATGGGGCGTCCTTTGAGTTCCACACACTATGGCGACGGCTTCGATCCTGGTGTTCTTTTGTAAAGTTTTCCCGAATTAGAAAATTTTCAACTAACTTCGTACTGTACATATCTATTAGGACTTGAAAATAATTTATGATTATCATAGGAGTACTATTCAACTTACCTTGTAGACAAGCATATTAGGTTCTTAGATCGGTTGTTTATAGAACAAGGAACGATGACGGGAGGGAGCAAGGGGAGATTGCCATCCACTAAGGTTGCCTAACCTAACGGAAGGACCGTGCGCAATTTCCCTTGAACCAGAACTTTACCTTAACATCACTGTACTGTGGGTGTCTTGCATGTAGTTCCCAGTATTGCACAATCCAAATACACTTCTGTCTCTTTATAGTTCTACTGTCGAATCCGATAGTGTGCTGAAACCTTATCTAGAATACGATCGGAACTATCCTACAAAGATATATCTCTCCAAATTCTTCAATCACCACGCACATGCTTGGTCAAGCAATATTATATCGAAAACACTATGAATGATATCACATCGTATAGCAGCGATGAAGATATAATCAATAACGATTCATTCTATAACAACCCGGTGGCTATGTTCGAAAGTCTTGGAGCCGGTCTACCGGAAAGGCTACCGACGCCATCGATGCTATCTGCGAAAGAGGTCCGCTCTAAGGCGCGGCCACTCGTTGAAAATATCATAACTCAATGGAACCTCCTGAATGGAATCATAGAGAGATATGAAGCTACTATCCAGAAACGATGAATGAAGAAAACTACACAACAGCGCAAAGACATCCTTTTGACAGCATGGCCAAATATGTCAACAACACATCGTCCAGATATCGATGCATGGAAGATGAAGAACGACCGGACATCGAAATCAAAAGAGGACACATACTACTTTCCTTACATTAACTTAGAGGATTTAACCAAACCGAGGCTGTTACTCTTGTTCTTCAATTCTAGAGGTCGCAACCCCCCCAACGCATTTGCCAATGCGGATCTCAGAGCAACTCACTTTGGTCAAACCTCACAAAGAATTATTCCTTTTTCTAAACGAGTATACCATGATGTTTAGTGACAGCCGGTGGCCAGACAGATATGGAGAGCTTATCTCATGGGACGACCACCCAGATGCATCTCAGTGGCTCTTTACTGGACGCGGTGTTCATCCAGGACATGGGTTATGGATCTTACAAGTGCAGGAACGTTTGTACAGGTTCTTGGTGGATTGCTGCAAACATATTGTGCATGACATTCCGGCTGCGAACTTGACGAATCTCAACCAGTCGATTCAACCTGAGCCTCCGTCACTATCAAGCAATTCTGATGATTTTATATCTTTGACTATAACTGCAACGGAAGCTCCATATCGTCTTCCAGCTCATCTGAATTTCCGGAGACTAGAGTCACTTATTGAAGCAAAGCTATCAGAAGCAGAGGACTATATTTGGTCATTAAGAGAAGACTTAGGTTACTCTGCTTCCGCCATTCTTGAATGGAAAGAACACCGTCGAGAAACCATGCTCGATACTCGCGGCCATAGACACCCTGACTTCAACCCTACTCCAAGTACTTTGTTCTGGAATCGTGTCATAGTAAACGTGACTTCTTGGGCGTTCTCAAGGGTAGAAATATGGGGTCGACTTCGCGATATGGTCGCTGAGCTCTGTCGTCTCCAAACTGTGTATGCGGACGATATCTCCCCAGACAAAGATCTTCCTGAGCCGTACAAATCTGCACTATTGAGCTTTTACTTCCATCTGACTCAATTCGTCAAGGGCTCAATAGGTTCTCTAAAGACAGGTTTTATTCCCTCTCCGCCTATACGGCCTTGCTTCGTGCGTGAACCACAGGAGCCACATTCTACAATTATCAGGATGATAAGGAGAACAAATCTAACCAAAATCAAAGGCCGAGAAGATTTGATCTGGATATTCATGACGCTCTTTGATGAACGACAACTACATATTGCTGGTCTCAATACGTTGATGGACGAACTTGAGAGGCTCACGGAGAGCGATAATAGTATAAAGGATTTGGTCTCACCGTTGGTAGCAGATTTTGTATCAGAGCTAGCATTGTTTTCACAGTGCCTATATCAAATTGAGTTGTACCAACCATGGGCAGCTACCTTGGAGCATGACTTGGCAGAGAATGATGAAAATCTTAAGGCTGAATACGTTGAGTCCCAAAGGCCTATAGCTGGATATGTTGGTTATCAACTATCTCCGAGAATAGTAGAACTCGGTACACCAGCGGGAGACAGGTTCCGCTACCCTATCGACAAGCGACGAGCTCGCCAAAATGTAGAGTCAATGATAGCTGCCGAGAAACAGCTGGATTCATTTTGGAACGCCTTGGATCTCCAGTTAAACGGCGCCGGCAGGATCTCTCCTCGCCTCAAGGCACTTTTGAGGCAACGTATGCTTCATCGAACTCCGGAGTGGCAAGAACCTCAAGGGAAATCTAGCACGTCGGCGGTTACAGAAGACGAGGGAACTGTTTTATTCCCTCTCTCTAGTCTAGGATTTCACGTAGGAGAGGATACTGGCCGATACACATTTACTCAGTTCAAAGTCAAGCCTAAGACTCGCGGTGCCGCACATCCTATTCAGGAGGCGGAAAAGTCAGATGAAGTTACACCGTCTCCGCGAGGTCACAAATTTACGGTTGACAAGCGAGCTTTCAAAGTCTTCAACACTTTATTCTATACCCCAACAGTTTCTTCACAACCGGGCACGATAGCTTGGGCAGACTTCCTTTATGCCCTAGCAGCGTTAGGTTTCACGGCTGAAAAACTATACGGTTCCGTATGGCAGTTTCATCCAACCAAGCTTGATGTTGAGAGAAGCATCAATATCCACGAACCACATCCAAGTGGTAAAATTCCATTCACAACAGCAAAGAGGCATGGGAGAAGACCGAATAGGGCATATGGGTTGCATACGGAAAGCTTCGTCCTGTCATAAGTATGCGTTGCGGTTTGTTCACTGGATCAGGATAATGATTATTATATATAGGGCCGACGAACGACCAAACAGAGTCTCCATCTATGTAGGAGCCTGGAACCGGGAGGTAAGTATTGAATGTAGGAACAATAACTGAAATGAAAACTTAAATCTATACCAGTCTCTTCCAGCTCTAGTATCTTTGCAAACTAACTATGTCATGTATAACCTGGAATTGCAACTCAGGCGATACGTTCAGTACTTTTAGCTTGTGAAGTCTGACATGATACTTTTCCCTTTTTGTTGGACGTCATGTTCTGTTCCATCTCCTTTTGTTTCTAAATTTTCTAGACTCAGCTTTCCTACCGCCCATTGCCGCCTCTCAAATGACTGAAGAGTTCATGGATTTCATTTCTTCGGTTCCATTCTTCAACAGGGAGTACAATCAAAAGTCTTTGCTCGTCTTAATGGATCACAGTTCTTTATAATCCCCTGTCATAGAATATCTCATCTACTGCTTGCTTACTCCCGAAGGATTCTCTGCAAAATGACTCATTAACATATGAAGGATTCCTCAGCGTACGTAGGACTAAACCGTACAGCGATAGAGGTTTGTTGATACTCCAAACGTAACTCACGCCAGTAATTGTCCAGTGAGCGTATGAGACCCGAGAGATACCGAGAGATGCCGAAAGGTGACAGGAAAGACAACCTTCTATGCAATGAATTGGTGGTCCCAAGGAGTTTCTGCGAATAAGGTGTTCCTCTCGTGGCATGCAATGATTCTGGATAAACATACATGATGGAAGAGATGATTCGTGCCGCATAACACACAATAGTTCTGTAGGCGGTCCCACTCGACCAGTTGGCCAAGGGCCCTGGATAATTGGGATAGAGATCAACCCGGGTTGGCGGTCTTAGACTCTTAGTTGTACCCCATACTTTACATCAACCGCGGAGAGAAGGACTACTGTATATCCTCGGCATCGAACGTGATGCCGATCTTAGCTCGTCTTCCATACGATTCAATTTCTGTCATATAGTTAGAGTACTTGGAAGTACATGTTCGGTGAGTTCGGTAAACAATTCATTCCCGAAAAGAATTAATGATGTTCCTAAAGCGTAGACGAAGCCGGCGGAATCGCTCCCACGCTTGCGTGTGAGTTGAGGGCATACAACAGCAATAGTGATCATACTATTAACAACTATTAAGAAAAAAATATGAACGACGAAAGTAAACCCACGAACCATTTACTTGGACTATTGTATCCGTTTTTCCACGCACGTCATATATTCCCCCGCGCACTAGACATGGCATATAGGCTGAATGTGGTAGTCCTCAAGCTTGGCGACATGGGCAAACCCTTGTATGAACAAATTGAATATGCAGGCACCGGGAAAAAAGAATCTTTCTAGAACAAACACTCTATCCTCGTCCGCAATATAAAGACATATATCATGGGTTCTCCTCCCAGGATAGTGCAGAAACAATGTTCAGTTTCCTGTTTTTCGCGTCTTTTGGCCTAGTTGCTGCTGAGAACGGTTTGGATGGTTGGTTGCGATATGCTCCCTTACCCTCCGCCGACAGCTATCATGATGGTATCCCTTCGAAAATTGTCGCCTTGAACGATACAAAGATTAGCCCTGTTTACACAGCTGGACAGGAACTGCAGCAAGGCATAAGTGGTATTTTCGGCAAGGAACTCGACGTCCAGTACGATGACTGTACTTCATTTTCCTCCATCGTTGTTGGAACCGTTGAGGAATACAGCAATGGCGGTGGCGAAACCGATGACATTCCTGAGCTTGAAGCGGATGGTTTCTACCTCAGCGTTGATGGCGACTCAGTAAAGATCCTAGGTCAAAATGAACGTGGTGCTCTATATGGCGCTTTCGAATACCTCTCCCTACTTGCTCAGGGGAACACATCTGAGTTTTCATATGCTTCGAATCCTTCTGCTCCAATTCGATGGATAAACCAATGGGACAATTTGGTTTCTGGTGGTACCCATGGCAGCGTTGAACGAGGTTACGGAGGACCTTCTATTTTCTACAAGGACGGTTACATCAAAGAAGACCAAACGCGTGCTGCTCAGTATGCTCGACTTCTGGCCTCTATCGGCGTTAACGCTGTCGTTGTTAACAATGTCAACGCCAATGCATCATTCTTGACTGAAGCTAATATGGACGGACTCAAACGAATCGCTGACGTATTCCGACCGTATGGTGTTCAATTGGGTCTTTCACTATTCTTCGCTTCCCCTAAAGACCTCGGTGGCCTTGACACTTTTGATCCCCTGGACGAATCAGTGGTCGAATGGTGGCACGACGTGACCGACAAGCTCTACCGCCGCATCCCCGATATGGCTGGCTACCTCGTCAAAGCTAACTCGGAGGGTCAGCCTGGCCCCTTCACTTACAATCGTACGCTTGCCGACGCTGCGAACCTCTTTGCCAAAACAGTCAAGCCTTACGGTGGCGTTTGCATGTTCCGTGCATTTGTTTATGACCACACCACTCTTAACCAAACACTTGACTGGAAAGCCGACCGCGCCAATGCCGCCGTGGAGTTTTTCAAGGAGCTAGATGGCCAGTTCATGGATAACGTCGTCGTGCAGATCAAGTATGGTCCAATCGACTTCCAGGTCCGCGAACCCGTTTCTCCCCTATTTGCCAACTTACTGGAGACGAATACCGCCATCGAACTACAGATCACACAGGAATACCTTGGTCAGCAAGCCCATGTAGTCTACCTCCCACCCCTTTGGAAGACGATCCTCGACTTTGATCTCCGTGTCGAAGGCCAACCTTCCCTAACCCGTGAAATCGTCTCCGGCGCCCGTTTCAAGCGGCCCCTTGGTGGCTACGCCGGTGTCGCGAACGTCGGTACCAACACTACCTGGCTCGGCTCCCATCTTGCGATGTCGAATCTATATGCCTACGGTCGGCTGGCCTGGGATCCGACACATTCTTCGGAAAGATTAGTACAAGATTGGACCCGACTCACTTTCGGGCTTGATTCCAGCGTCGTCGACACAATCACCCAGCTGAGTCTAGAGTCTTGGCCCGCGTACGAGAACTACACCGGCAATCTCGGAATCCAGACACTCACGGACATCCTCTTCGGCCACTACGGGCCCAACCCGGCCTCTCAAGACGGCAATCCCTGGGGCCAGTGGACGCGCGCAGACAACGACTCCATCGGTATGGACCGCACGGTCTGGAACGGCACCGGCTTTGCAGGCCAATACCCCGCCGAAGTCGCAGCAATGTACGAAGACATCGAAACGACACCCGACGACCTCCTACTCTGGTTCCACCACGTGCCTTATACGCAACGCCTCAAGTCCGGCAAGACGGTCATCCAGCACTTCTACGACGCGCACTACGCAGGCTCCGCAACCGCGCAAACCTTCGTCTCATTGTGGGAGTCGCTGAAGGGGAAAATCGACGACCAGCGCTACGAGGAGCAGCTGTTCAGACTGAAATACCAAGCCGGGCACTCCCTCGTCTGGCGCGACGCCGTCAACGGCTTCTATCACTCCCTCAGCGGGATCGCGGACGAGAAAGGGAGGGTAGGAAATTACTCCTGGCGCATCGAGGCCGAGAACATGACCCTCGAAGGTTACGAGCCTTATTCCGTCCATCCCCCCTCCATGGCCTCCGAGACCCGCGCCATCGTCACGAGCTCCAATTCCACCCAGGGCACAGCGAGCGCCGTTCTGTCCGTCAAACCGGGGACGTACAACCTCGCGGTGAATTACTTCGATTTGGCGATCGGGAGGAGCAAGTGGGAGGTTTTCCTGAACGAGGAGAGTGTGGGGAGCTGGGAGGGCGATAGCGAGTATGTCCTCGGTCACGCGCCGAGCTTTTATCTCGACGGCACGTCCGCCACGCGTATCACGTTTGAGAACGTCGAGGTTGGGAATGGGGATTTGTTGAAGATTGTGGGTGTGCCGGATGGAGAGGAGCCGGCGCCGTTGGATTATGTGAGTCTTTTGCCTGTGGGGATTGTTGATTAGAGGGCGTGTGGATGGAGGTGGGTGAATAGTTGTGTATGTGTACATTAATGCAAAAGGGTATCGGTCTCGGTATCAGTGCCTGGTACTCTTACGTGACTCGAAATCTGAAGACGTAGATATCCCGGTGCATATTCAACCCCAAGAACCCTCAAACACCCGGTTCCTAATAGCGCCTCATTCGAAACAGCACGCGGTGAGGGATAATAAGGTTAACACCGATAGCAGCCACACCTTCATGGCAACGAGTGTCCACATCCCCACTACATGAAAAAGACCATCCAGTCAACAGTGCCAAAGCCAACAGTCTAGATTTCGTTCAAAGGTGTCCGTATCTTGAGGTTTCCGGTGAACATGATCTTAATTCCCATCTATCTAACACCCGGTCCTATCAGATCCCGATCCATAAATCTTAAGTTAAACACCACGCTTGACAAAACCTAACAGATAGCCCACCCACACACATCAAAGTAGGAACCACAATACAAACACTCCACAGATGCCAGACATGACCCAACCGAATCACATCTCCCCATCCTTCTCCTCATGCTTTCCATCCCCGCCCTCATCCCCATCAACCCCCTTCCCCATTTCCTCCTCTCTGTCGTCCGTACTGACCACACTCCTCCCATCCACATCCGCATTAACAACCCTCAACCTCTGCTTCGGCACCGAAAACATAATCTGGACCTCCCTCCCCCCCACCGCGGCCTCAACATCCCACTCCCCCTCATCCTCAATCTCTCTCCGCAATTCCAACTCCCTCACCTCATCCTCCGGACTGCCCCAATCATCCCCGCTATTCCGTCTCCAGACGTTCCTCTCATCCCACGCGCTGGACCCCCGCCTCGCCTTGAAGCATGCGGCATCCGACGCCGAGCGCCTTGGGACATGACCACGCGTGGGCGACTTGATGGGGGAAGACTCGCCGCTCGTGCGCGGGTGGGCGGGGAGGAGGACGGTAGATGCCATGCTGTTAGCACGGTCTGTATTACCCGCCGATGAGGTGGCGCGGCTGATAGCACGACGCACGGTGCCCATCCAACTCAAGCGGCGTTCCCGGGTAGGACTTACAGCCGCGGAACCGGGAGACGGGTCTCTGTGACGGTCGTCGGGGGGTTCGAGGGGCGTTGGGCGACGGCCTGGGGGCCCGCCGAGGAGGGCCTCGCCTTCTTGTTGGAGCTGGAGGAAGGAGGTTTTGGCTGTTGTGAAGGAGTCGGCGCCGAGACTGTAGCCTGTGTTGGGCCGGGTGGAGGAGCGGTGCCCGGTTGGCGAGTGCGCTGAATTGGAAGAGCCGGCAGAATAGGATGTAGGGTAGGAGAGGTTGTCGCGGGCGTTGATGGTGCGGATGGAGACTGTGCGTGCGACGTCTATTGCTGCGCTGCTGGCGCCGGATCTTCCGGAGTTGGCTGAGATGTTGGATCGTACGGAGCGATCGCTTAGGGTGGATTCGGTTCGGTCGGATTTTGTAGGAGAGACTCTTCCAGTAACGGGATCAATACAGAACGCATTTTTACTGACATCTGCCGGGACGTTTTGAACTTGAACTGGTAGTGCAGGTGTTCGAGAGAGTTTCAAGGGACGACGGGGAATCATAAATTGCGAGTTGTGAGGTGGAGAATCTGGATCTCGGAATGGGTCAGATACGACAGACGCACGGTTACCGGTCTCGCTCATCTCAGGAGCTTTACCGGATACCGCTGTGTTTTGTACTTCATCATCTTCGTCGCATTCCTCAATTGGATGAATAACGGGCCCTCGAGGATCATCATTGCGAGGCGCGAGATGATATTGACCACGGCCTCCAAGACTCCGTCGAAGACCACGGGTAGGGCTGGGTACATCTACCAGTAACCCTGTGCGCTCTGCTTCGGAATTGCCTCTCCAAGCGCTTCCCACGGGTTGAGGTGATTTTAACCCTTGAGCAGAGCCAACCTCAGCATCATGATTATGATCAACTGATGAAAGTCTCCTAGTGATGCCTTCTAGCACGCGAAGACTCGATCCGGTGTAGTGGGTTCCCATGGATAGATTTCTTATGTGATTGTCACGCGCTTCGTGTCTCTTTTTCAGTCTTCTACGGTGCCAGAACCAAAAAATCAATATGACCCCTATTACCGCAAGGCCTACTCCTATTCCTACCCCTAAACCGGCTTTCTGGGAGGTTGTCGACAAAGGCCCACTCTGGGTCATTAATTGATCGTATGCATCGTTCACTGGGAAATCATACTCTGGGATCCACGCGTTAGAAGTGATGTTGTAGAACATGAATCCTGTATTTCTGTCTTGTGTGCTGCGTTTCGACTTAGAAGCTGTCGAGCTGGGTATCTTGTATCCTCCAACAACCATCATCACGCCACCCGGGAGTATTACGGTATCATGACCGTATATGCCGCTTCCAGATGGAACTGATTCCCCTGATGTTACCGGGACAGTCCATTTCCATTGACCTCTACCGGGATATCCGGCACTAATATCGAGGATGGCTAACTGTGGTTGTGCCGCCGTACTGGTGTCTCCAACCCAACCGCCAAACAGGATGATACTCTTTCTGTCAGGACCGAGTACAGCAGTATGGCCAGATCTAGGTTCTATCTCCGTGAGATCAGACCTGACGGTCAGATCCGTATGTTCATCCGATATCTGAGCGATTGGTATGAAGGTCCAGGCCTCTTGAGGAAGGGAGAAAATTGCGACCTGGGACATGTTGATAAAAGCTTGTTGTGTATGTCCCCCGAGAAGAACAAAATCCTGCTGTTGGTTTCGTACGCTGTCGGTACCGTTTGAGTAAGTCGGTTCCAGGGGGGTAATACTGAATCCCGCCTCCGGGATGGGTGCACCACGGCTGGTACTGAGGGTCAGACCATAGCCCGGAATCTCCGCAGTACTTGAGACGGGTTCAAAAGTGAGCAAGGAATTTGAATAATTGGCCGAAGATTGCCACTCTTGTTCGGAAGCATCAGCGTATGGACACATCCCACCAAAGACATATATGCTCATCCCAAATTCGTCATCAACGATGGGCGAGAAGGAGATACTAGCTGCCAAGAAATTTGCAGCACCCAAATCTTGATACGCATCCTCCGTGATAGTAGCCTGTACCCAAGTCCCATTGCCTTGCTCTTCACCCTCCTTTGGTATGAACCTCCATAACTGCGATCCGCCGGCTTCTAACTTGCAATGTCCACTATGTACTACAATACTTCCGTCTGTACTCATAACCGCATTGTATGCAACTGCACCATTGTCTCCCAAGGAAATTGGTATGGAGTCATATAGAATCTTACTCGAGGGCGTCGAAGAGTCTATCCGTGAGTCAAAATAGATACTGGAAAGTTGTATCTGACTACCGGGCGTTCCAGGCTCTTCAAGTACGTATAACAGGTGTTGAGTTTTGTTTGGCGAGAGGAATACCCGAGTTGGATTGTACGGGAGGTTTGCGGTGCATTGGGGTACGAGTAGACCTAGTAAGGCCAATAGAAGAAGCCTGAACGGTGTATGCGACCTCATCTCTGGAATATTGAGGTCCAGTATCGATCTGTCCGTGTGGAGATCAAGGTTCGCAATTATTGCACATTCTCGTATCTTGCACCCAGCTTGTCACAGAGTGTACTTATTCCATAAGCGCGAAAGAAGGTATTGTGATAACCTTGAAGAAACCTTAGAGTTGAAATGAAAGTAAGAACAGAAGTAAATGGTGACAATATCCAGTAAAGATGAGGAATTTGAGGTTTACAGGTGGTCGCAGATGAGGTCTGGTGAATAAACACCCGCCCGGTACCAGCCCGCAGTTGCGCAAGCTGAATCAGCCCCGCCAAGCACGAGCAGTTCTGAGCGGTTCTTAGAAGGAAGCTAAAGATATAAAGACACCAATTAAAGGTGGTAGCGAGTATCCGTGTACGGACGTGATGAAAGGCCTGATCGGGATGGCGGAATAGGCGGGGAATGGGCTGTGGGGCTGTTTGTTTGGGTTGTCGTTGCCATTAGCAACCGATATCCGAGGCTGGACGCTAATCGATAAGATAACGAACAATCCATCCCGTCTCACCTCCGTTTCTTCCCCTCCAACCTCTCCACTCTTCTCAGATTCCAGACATAGTTCATACCTATCTGGCATCTAGGAGGCTGGATATTGACAGATCAATATTAGAACCGCGTATAGTACATTTATTAGTACAGTAGCACGCTGGTTCACCTGATAAGTGCCGTCACACCTAAAGCTCTCACTCTTTGTTACCGTTTGGACGGGTGTTGATACCGATTCCGTGAGATGCATTTGAATCTTATCATTGCCGCTTTTGCAATTCGATCGCGTTTTTGATCGTCTTCCAGCCCTTCGTCCAATCTTCCTCCCTCCGCGTGTGAGGCAGATCGTCAGCCATCCCGCGCGGCATTGGACCCCGCAACGCGGCTTATGGACGGCCCTTGGATCATCCCACAGGCACATTCCAGAAAAGATGACGGGATTCACCTTGACAAGGCACTTGTGGAACGATAAGGACCACAAAGCAACGATGGAATTTCCTTTTTAAACTTCGTGACCTGCTCCATTTTCATGGAGCTGTAGGCCACCTATATCCTTTTGCACTTAGTATCATACCCAACGTCACTATGGAAGAGCAGCTGGAACGATTGGTGAATAAAGTCTGGGGTAAGTCAACCACATATTCGCACTATGCATTCCATCTCTACGAGCATCGAGTTACTGACTATCTAAACTCGCCACAGACAAATACGAACAGACGCCCAGAGCGAAACGGCTCATGATCGCGGTGGCCGGCATCCCAGGCTCAGGTACAGGAACATCCCACCTCACACCACCCTCATCCCAACACGCACCCCCCTTCCTCCCTCTTCCCTTACCCAAAACCTAACATAAACCCAACAGGCAAAACCACCCTCGCGGCAGCGCTAATAAAGCGCCTCAACGCGCGCTACCGCGAAACCAGCCCGGGCACCTCCCAAGGCAACCTCATCGCGGCCTTCATCCCCATGGACGGCTACCACCTCACGCGTGCCCAACTGAGCGCAATGCCGGACCCGGTGACCGCGCACGCCCGGCGTGGCGCCGTCTTCACCTTCGACGGCTCCGCCTACCTCGCCCTCGTCAAGAGGCTCCGCGAGCCCATCTGCGCCGAAACAACGACGCTCTACGCGCCGAGCTTCGACCACAAGATCAAAGATCCCGTCGAAGGCGACATCGCCATCGCGAAGGGCCACCGCATCGTCGTGTTCGAGGGGAACTACTGCGCGCTGGACTTGCCGCCGTGGCGGGAGGCGGCCGGGCTTATGGATGAGCTGTGGTTCGTTGATGTGGGGTTCGAGGTTGCGAAGCGTAGGCTCGTTGCGAGACATGTGCGCGCGGGGATTTCGAGGGATGAGGAGGAGGCGGGACGGAGGGTTGAGGGGAATGATTTGGTTAATGGCAGGCAGATTTGTGAGGTGAGGTTGCCGATTGATGAGATGATTGCTAGCGTGGAGGATGAGGGGTGGAGTTGGAAGAGGCAGGAGGATGAACACGATTTGGATCCTAAGGTGCAGCGTTAGACCGTGCCGTGGCGTTGGGTCTGCTTGCTTTGCTTTTTGTCGCGCGAGGTACGGTGTTTGGAGTGAAGAGGCGGGATAAGCGTTCGTGGAGTGTGGGTGAGGCATCACTTTCCAAATGAAAAGCTTGCATTGTCTCGAATCTAACCTAATCGACCTATCACTAATGAGAACATATACTACCCTTCTTAATTTTCAAGTTTCCGATCACTCAGCAATAAAAAAAAAGCATGCGTCTGAACCGAGCAACTCCATTCTCGAAGTATCGCAGATCTCCCATCCTCAAGGGTCCCTTAGGCAGGAGCACAGCAACATCAAGAGCGACGATCATGATACAATTCAAAACTCCGCTATCCATTTTCTAGGGAAAATTGGTATAGGACGCCATAGAGTCCTGCGCACTTCCATTGTAGAATGGGCAAATACAGTGACGTCTGCGCAACTCGCACATCGAGCCAGCCACTCAGCACAGCACGACCTCTCATCTCCCCCGACGACGACCATGTTTCCACAGCATACACACAAGAGCCTTCTTGAATGTTTTCCCCCATGTCCCAAACCGTCCACACCATCCCATACCCAACCATAGACTCACCCCACTCACCCTCCTCAATCATACTCATCATAAGCATACGCGCCCCTCTCCCTCTGCGTCGAGCAAAACTCCTCACTAGCCAATCCCTCCTCCATCCTCCTAACCAACTGAACAGGATCCTTATGCCAATCGCACGCATAATCGCACTCAGGCCTGGCATCCTCCCCAAAATAATCACAGATAATCTGATGCCTACACCTGTTAGTCGCTTCACAATAGCCTACCAGCGCCTGCAGACTCTTCACCCTAGTCTCCGCCTTCTGCACTGCTGCCGCAGTGACTTTCGAAGTTTGCTGTCTCGCCACGTCTTTAGCCATGAGCTGGAACGCTCTGTCGCGGTCCTCGCGCCCATAATACAGTATGCAGACTGCTGCTTTGCCGTCGCGGCCCGCGCGGCCGGCTTCTTGGTAGAAGCCTTCGAAGGACTTGGGGATTTGCCAGTGGATTACGAAACGAACGTTTTCTTTGTCGATGCCCATGCCGAAGGCGGTAGTTGCGACGATGACGTCGTAGCCTTCTTTGTTTGCGACCCAGCCGGCGAGGTGGTCGTCTTTCTCGGGGGGGGGAAGGCCGGCGTGGTAGGGTTTTGCGCCGATGCCGTCGGAGCGGAGGCGGGCGGCGAGGGATTCGCAGTCGCGGCGGTAGAGGGTGTAGATGATGCCGGGAACGTTTGTTGTGCGCTGGTTCAGACTGGCGAGCTGTGCCGCTCGGTTTGAGCGAGCTGCTCGTCGAGAGTGCGTGGCGCGGATCCAGGAAAGGAAGTCGTCGTAGTGGTCCTCCTCGTCGGACTTGAAACGGACCTCGAAGTGAAGATTTGGGCGGCTAGTGGTCATGGTGAAGAGACGGAGTTTTCTGGGATCAAGTTCGAGGACGTTAAGGATGTCGTTTCTGACACGTTCAGTGGCTGTGGCGGTACAGCATATCATTGGGACGTCGGGGAATTCGCGTTTGAAGAAGGATAGGGACGTGAATGCTGGACGAAAGTCGTGACCCCATTCACTTATACAGCTGTATAGGGGTTAGATTATCATTGTATTTATGGTCGTCTACTTACTGGGCCTCGTCGATGGCGATTCGTGCAAGTTCTCTCTGCGAGTGGATGACCCTGAGAATCCTACGAAAGTGGTCCATCTGACAATATTCAGGAGTAACGTAGAGGAGACGGATATGTGGATGACCGCATTGTAAATCTTCGAGAATCTCCTTCCGAGTAGAAGAATTGGTACCGCTGTTGATAGTAGCTACTTTGATACTAGCAGCACGCATAGCTGCTACTTGGTTGTTCTAGTTTTCCTGTCAGCTAGTCCAGACCAACAGAGACTGTTTTTCATACCATCAATGCTAGGAGCGGAGACACTACAATGGTGACTATATAAAGAGGTTAATCCAAATTTTCTGTGAGGTTTGAAGGGAGTATTACTCCCGTAATCTACTACTGCTGGTAACTGATAACACAGACTCTTGCCGAAAGACGTGGCAGCTTGGAGGAAAACATCATCACCCTCGAGAGCCGCAGCAATGACTTCCCTCTGGACAGGTCTTTGGAGAATTAGAATTTGCATTATGTTTTGAGGATACTTGGGTCCGACCTGAACGTTGATTTTCCAAAGACTCGACGGAGTGTGAAGTCGATATCGATCACCCTCGACCTTACCTTCTTCTGTGGGGGCATTGTGAGCTGAAATAAGAGACTGTTTTTGAACAGAGCCCGGTTTGCCTAATGTACCCAAGGGTGTAAGGTGGAGGAAGGGTTTAGGAAGTCCTCATGGGTGAATGTGCTTATTGCATACTTCGAGAACCAGAACCTGAGCTCCGTCTCATCAGGCTTCAACCTATATAATTCGACATTTCAGACGCGTCAAATTCATTATTGTCACGTTTTAACATTGTTTTTAGAAAGAGTAAAGTGAGAAGTTGGGACGGGAAAGGCGCGCGATGTCACTGATAAACCGTTTTTTGATGCCAAGATCCGCTTTTGTATGGAACAGGATGATATTTAGTCAATCGATAACTTAAATTCGCAGTCTAGTACATTCTGCGAGATAAATTCGTATTGTTACGATCTCATTTGTTTCCAGGAGTCGTCAAATTGGATGTTCAACGTTCGATTGAACATTGAGAGCTGGGGTTAATGATCCAGTTATATCCTTGGCAGGGTCAGCCAACGGCAAGCGATCGGAGCTTGGTTGGACCTTTGAGTATCGCATTATCACTCCAGTCCTCCTTATTTCACGCCGGTCTGGAAGCCATTGACATTTAGGATCCGTTGTACCTTAATTTCATCGTTAGGTTGGGTATCACGATGACCGTCGCAGGAGCAAAGGTATCTGCTTCCGCAGCGAAACAGGCTACTAAGTTCAAGGTACGGACGAACGTAGTCGTTCTATATCATTATATCCTAACAGTCTAGTAGAAGTACACAGTGCAGCCAACGGGGATCTGGAAATACATCAACAAATTTCTCGCAGTCGATTCTAGTCGCTCCACCGGCATCCCTCTCAACCCTCAATTCCGAAATCCACCACCGGGATCCAACGACCCAAATGCTTACGACGATCCGGTTACGGTTCCGGCAGCCGATCTTGCAGAGAACCCATACTGGAAGCGCGATGTACGGCGACGGTATATGCAACCGAGTGTGGTGAAGCCGGCTGATGTGGTGGGGCTGTTGACGGTGGGAAGTAAGGCGAATCCTAAGGAAGAGGTGCTGAAGATAGGACAGGAGGGCCAGAAGCAGCTCGTTGCAGTGAAGGAAGAAGGGGAGAAAGGAGGGCTTGCGGCATTTTTTGAGAAGAACAAGGACGTTGCAAAGTCTGTGTTGGGACAGGATGGATTACCCCCGTTTCCCAGCGGATTGTCACCTTTATCATCAGAGGGGAAGAGGTATGAGATACTGGATGAGCAATCATATGACGGAAAGTACGTTCATTTCATATCTTATAGTTCGATCCCTAAGGTGAATTGAACAACTACTGACTCACCTTTAGATATCCCTGTAGAACTTTCCAGTAAATTCTAACATCATCAATGACCGCTTAATCATGGAGTAGCATGATTTGTATATATTGAGATCATTTCATTATAGTAATCTGGACACAAGTTATCCACTCAAAATGTCTCTTGCTATTTTCCATAGGGGTTGCGAATAAGTTCAGGCAACACCCATAAACATCGTCTAAGCTAAGCTCAGAGTAAGATAATAAAAATCGAAGTGAAGTGCGTGGGGTAGGTAGTAAGGTACAGAAATGTTGAGATAGCGTAAGTTTCTAAGGAGGCGATGTATTTGGTGTACGCGTGCCTGCTTTATTTGGACTCTTTTCTATCTTACCCATCTAGTCTTCTGCACCTCACCTCCTACCTCGATTCTCCTTCTCAACCATCATCTTCAATGCTAACATAAGTTTCAATATGGCAGAAAATACATCGCTCGATAAACCCCCGTCTCCATTTGAAATTATAATGAGCTGTTCCATTTGCCAGAAACTTATTTCGGACATCTACAGACACCCGGAAACAAACAGTCTACGCGACGGAACAGATAACCTAATCATCACGAAGCTATGGTTGACGGAATGCGCGCACCTCACCTGCTCTCAGCATCTTGAAGGAGGTGGTACGTCCATTCGTAGCGGACTTTTGTTCGTTCATGAGCTGATTGTCATGATAATAGGGCCGCCTTTCCATCGAGAAGGGGAGCAACCCAAAGCGCCTTGTCCTATGTGTACTGCAGAACGAGGTGATAGGAAACCGAAACGATTGTACGGAATTCGAGGCAAAGCAGATGATGAACATGATGAGGCGATACCTGGGAATTGGTTTCAAACACCTCCCATGGATCTAGGACCAGGCATGGAGGCATTTAGGGTACATACATCCTCTGACCATGGATGGGGTGACCTTTGTCTAATATGTCTTCAACAGTTTCAATACCTCTCGCTGATCAAATATGGGACTATGATCACTCGGCGTTTCCGAGAAGCCCTGAATTCCCGTGAACAGTATAAAGTTCAGCTTATCAACGTTACGAATGATCGAGCATCCCTCGAACAAGAAATGAATGGCTTAAAATTGAGGGTAAAAGACCTTGAAGAGACCGAAGCTAAATGGTTGCGATACAAGAAGCGAGAGCCATCTGTGACGCATTACCTTAGTATTGTATCTGACATTGCAAAGTTAGTTCTTGTTGAAGTGACATATTCTCAATACTAACATATGCGCAGTGAGAATGCACTTCTGAAACAACAACTAGTATCTTTGGGTTACAAGGTGCCTCAAACAAACTATGCGTTCAAAGGTCCTAATGAGTCTGGGGAACTTACGAACAATGAAGATACCTCGAGACGAAACTTCGGCACGCAAAGACCTGCAACGCGAAGCAGCCCAACCCGTCAAGGTACACCAAAGCAACAAAATGGCTCATCGTGGAGCCGTACACTCCTTAGTCGAGGCGCTGGATCGTATCACGGCAATGCAAATGATTCGGGTTCACCAGTGAGAAAGAGAAAATACCAACAGATTCAGGAGGACGTTGAACCTCAGATATATGCCCGGCAAAATAGCCGTGAAAAGATGCCCCCTCCTCCACTCCCACCTTCGCGAACGGAACTGAAAGCTAGGGATCTTGCACATGGCACGTTTGTAGAGCTGACACAACATGGACAACAACATCTGGACAGTCAGACGTATTCTGAAGCTATGATTTCAAACGTGGAGCTCCATGACGATAGAGGAAGGCAAGAGTTTCAGAATAGACCGATGCTGGCAAGAGAAGAGCATCCGACCAGTTTCAAAGGACGTAACGCTGAACCTGAGCCCCTAATGAGCGGTCCTTTCCAACTAGAGCGTGATCACCCTGACGACTACCGTTGGATGAAAGAGCTAAGAGGCAGCCTCAGCGCATCTAACGGGATACGAGATCAATACGAAGTACCCGGATTGATACAAGACCCAAGAATCCTACACCCGGACCGAAATGTGGGTCATCTCCCGTCAACCCCTTCTCGTGTTCAACAAATCAGTCTTCCACCCCCCGGAATGTATGTGAAACCAGACCATCTAGGCGAAAGGCGATACAACACGGTTGGATCCCTCCCGTTAGACTCCACTCTCAACTCGTTTTCAAATAATCGTAACACTACAGTTTATAGACCGCATTCTCGGTACCAAAATGACAGCGTAGCTCCCAATCCAGCTCATCGACGACCTCCTATTTCGCAGAGATTTAACGTTTCAAGTACTGCTCCAAGTTATAGAAATCCGCGCAGCTTGAATGGATTATCATTCATAGAAGAACCTTACGACGTTGTGAATGAGCCTTTACTTCAAAGTAGCACACGCTCAAGGATGTACTCTGGGTTAACAGAGCCCTCTAGGTCGGTGAACCCCCACGTCGACGGGAATGGGATATTTCACCGATCTGAGATCCCACCTTCTTCTCATATCCGTAGTGGGGCACCGGCAGCCTCACCCCGCGATGAACAACTTTTTAGAGCGGTGCCAGATCTTCCTTCAAGTACTCCATCCGTATATCAGAACATTCCACCGACGCTCAATGGGGGGTTTTCAAACATAAGAGATGGCAGAATCAGTTTTCCGGTCAGGTCTACTGCAGTATCACAGCGGAGGATGACGGAGCCGATCCGACGCGATGATAAAGCTCCTTCTCGTGGCTTATTTTCATCTACTGGGGGTAGAAGAGTTGTCAGAAGATAGTGGCTATGCTTTGGTTATACAAATTTGTGGGGTTATCGAGCGGTAACAAATGTAGTTCTATGAAGGGTAAACACTAAAGTGACGCATTTGATGTCATGGAGTATCATGTGCTTGCCACTTTCAATCCAATATTTTTTTAGTCAGCTAGAAAGTAAGAGAGTTCCCTGGACTACTAGTGGATGTTTGCGATGATTTTTCAGTTCTCTTTTTCTTGACTTCGATGTATACCACCGTTTAACTAATCACTTCTCTTTAACCTTGTTTTCTCCATCAGTCAGTTAAAATCCATACACTCTACTCCCAATTCTACAAAATGGAATCTTTCACGCGATTATGGATAGTGACGTACGGGCCGATTTAATACCCAATTTGTGAAAACGCCCCGCTTTCCGTCTCCAACCCATAGTACATGCCCCTGGTTCCTGTATAATGATTGCGAATGTGATTATGGAGTTGATATTAAAAAGCAGGGACCATAGCTGATTCATGCATGACTTTCTTATTTCCCCGGATTCACCAGTCCGCGCTAGATTCTCAACCAATCAACGTTTGCCCAAGTCCAATTTATATGAAGCGTAACGACAACCTCCGGACCGCAAAAGGTTAGGAGTAGAGGATTAGTGTCAATCAAAGGCAAGAAATCTTCTAGAAAGCTTCTGACGTATGCAATTTTCCTTGGGTCTCCCGACTGGGCAATCTTGTTTTAACATTCACGTCGAGGAACACAGTAGGATTGGACCAGTAGAAATGCTCTCAGTGGTCGCATTGCGAATATAATTGCAGATTAGAAACAGCTCATTCGGGTCGGCTGGGATCGAGAATGTAGATCATTAATTGAAACCTTCACTCAATCCGCCTCTTAATATGACTATCATAGTGGGTATACTAATATCAATAATCAACTTCAGGGTACACCACGCTGTTTAAATACTGGTCCTCTCTCTCGCCATGAATTTCTTTGGTCCTACACTTTGTGAAAAGTGAACTGAATCAATATGCGTCTTTCCTCAACCCTTCTTGGTGCTGCAGCTGCAGCAACTGTACTCGCTGAAAGAAATGGTCATACATTCCCAAGAGTCGGAGCACGCCAGACGACAACAAACACTTCCGAGCATCTTCAATGGTGGGGAATCAATCTGAGTGGTGCCGAATTCGGGAACCAGAACTTCAGCGGAGTTTACGGTAGAGAGTACATATGGTATGACTTTAACGCAATTGATGTACGTTATGAATTAGCTTTCTATGTGGATGGAAAGAGATGCCTTACTAAGTTCATATGATAGACCTTCCTTGCACAAGGCATGAACCACTTCCGTATCAATTTTCTAATGGAACGTTTGACTCCGAACGAACTCACCGCACCTCTGGATCCTTACTATGCTGGTAATCTTTCAGAGGTATTTGAATACTTGTATTCAGGTCTATAATATGTCTAACGAAAGCAGACTGTTTCATATATCACCCAAAAAGGAGCATACGTACAGATCCAACCCCATAACTACGGCCGCTTCTACAACGAAATCATCACCGACGTCGCCGGCTTCGAGACCTGGTGGAAGAATGTCGCAACACCATACGTCGATAACGACCTCGTCATCTTCGACACCAACAACGAATATCATGACATGGACCAACAGCTCGTCTTCGACCTCAACCAAGCTGCCATCAACGGCATCCGCGCTGCGGGCGCTCTGACCCAATACATCACCCCAGAGGGCAACAGCTGGACCGGCGCCTGGACCTGGGTCTCCAGCGGCAACGGCGCCAGTCTCATCAACCTCAAAGATCCCGCTGACATGCTCATCTACCAGATGCACCAGTACCTCGACACCGACGGTTCCGGCACGCACGAGGAGTGTGTTTCTGCGACCATCTTCAGGGAACGTCTTGTGGCTGCTACCAATTGGCTGAAGCAGAACAACCAGAAGGGGATCATTGGTGAATTTGCGGGTGGCGCGAACGAGCAATGTATCAAGGCTATTCAGGATGGTCTGACGTACCTGAGGGAGAATAGGGATGTCTGGACCGGTGCGCTATGGTGGGCCGCTGGACCTTGGTGGGGTGATTATATGTATTCGATGGAGCCCCCGAGTGGACCGGCGTATACGGGTGTGTTGCCACAGATTAAGGATTATGTATAATCATAAGGCGGAAACCTCTCGGGATGGGGATGTTGCGAGTCTTTATGACTATATTTAGAATATCTTGAATGCGAATCATACGAACACTTCCATACCCCCTATGCCATTAGTCGTATATGGTGATTAGGTCGAATATGAATAGAAATAGGTAGAGGTATGATTCGGTATCGTACTCTATCCATGGATCCATTTCCTCAAATCCTTGTTGGAGCATTTCAAAACTCTTTGTACACCTAAGCTGCACATTTATCTGACTTGATTATACGGCACGCTGAAATGTCATGCTCAGCCCACCTGGGGCCTCATGACGTTGTCTGAACAGCAATTGTACAACAAGCTAGTAACTTGAGACCTGAAAAGGGGAAGGAGATACACATTATTCGTACAATCCTTCGAAAGACTCTCATATATTCCACTAATACAATTCTACGATCCATATATCGCTGTAGACACTCCTCACTCCCTATACGCCGGGTATGAGCATATTGTTGAAGTCGAAATATACCTCCTTTTTAAGTTTTCATTTTCCTGAACATGCAAGTCGAGGGGCGTCGATTATACGATCAGGATAGTTAGTGAGAAAGGGGGGAGAAGGCCATGAAGAGAGTAGAGTATGATTGCTGGGAAATGCTGAGCCAGATAAAAATGAGATTTAAGGTTATTAAACGATTTTAAACCTCGAGCAGCCGTTCATATTACAGGATCTATCGACTACTAATACAGAAAAACTTTCCTAGATGATATCTTGATGTACCGTACAACTGAGCCAGGAAATGGTTGATTTCAGTTAAGACTCGAATGTAGCTATTATTTGATGCTAAGTAATACTAGTATATGGAAAATTGAAAGTGAAAATCAATGTTGGATATGGAGAAGTTCGACGTCGGTGTTATGATTAAGATTTTATGGCTGGCGACCTTTCCCAATTAGGTAGAGCTTCAGCGACTTAACGTAGTGATTTCACATACTGACTCGAACATCAGACTCACATCCTTCTGCTTGATACAGTACCAGTCGGAGAAAAGAACTCGATTCTAAAGGAATCTTGACCCTGGCGCGTTGAGTATACCAGACGAGATGGAGTCACTCAGTCGAGCTTGCGTCACCGCGCAGTTCCACCGATCACCCACCGAAGCTCCACCTAAGAAACAAACACTCTCCTTTTCGCACAATTACCACAACAACTAAACTAAGATACCCAGATTCACTGTTCACCTAGAAAGTTAATCCAGAAAGTTTAATCAGAGCCACTGAATCCGTCAACATGTCTCGTCCCAATCTTGGAAGGATCGCATCCACAAACCTTACAAGTGGGGTCGGTAGCAGGATCCTGGAGGGAAAAGTTGCTATTGTAACAGGTGCTTCTAGAGGTTCGTCTCTTTAAACACTGTCTATACACTGATTTGCTAATCACTCAATTTCTCCAGGCATTGGAGCGGCCATCTGCCGCAACCTCGCAGGCAAAGGATGCTCGCTCGTCATGAACTACACTTCAGATTCCTCTGCGGAACCCGCCACTAAACTCGCGGAGGAGTTGCAAGAATCAGAAGGGATTAAAGCTATCACAGTGCAAGCGGATATGGGCTCCGAAACAGGTCCTGCTCATGTCGTTGAGATTGCGAGAAACCACTTCGCGCATCCTAAAACCGGAAAGTTCGTCATCGATATCATCGTGAACAACGCTGGTGTTGCTAAGAATCAAGCGATCGAGGACGTCACGATCGACGCCTTCTCGAAACTCTACAACGTCAACGTACGTGGCCCTCTCTTGCTCATGAAGGCAGCCACCCAGTATCTTCCCACCGACCGCTCCGGCCGTATTGTCAATATCTCGAGCGTCAGCGCACGCTTAGGGTATGCAACACAGTCTATCTACGGCGGTACGAAGGCGGCGCTGGAGGCTATGACGAGGACATGGGCAAGAGAGTTGGCAGAACGAGCAACAGTTAATGCAATCAATCCTGGACCGGTAGCGACTGATATGTATGAGAAGACTGATGAGGCATTCGTCAAGCAGAATGCACCTCATATCAAGAACGGGCCACTTACAGCGCCACGTCAAGGGGTTGATCCTCAAAAGTACGTGGATGCGGCACCGGTGACTGGCGGACGGCCAGCCTACGATTTCGAGATTGCGGGCGCTGTAGGAATGTTGGTTCTTCCAGAGGCTGCCTGGACCACTGGGAGTGTGGTTTGTGCTAATGGTGGTATGGTCTTCAGTCTGTAATGCAGAGACATAATGCACAACATTGTTCAAGTTCCTCACTCGTGCACTTGTTGATTCAAGCTGTCTACGTAATGTACCTGACAGCCAGTCTATCACGTATGAAATTCGAAGAAAATTTTTGTTCATTCTACATAATGGGTGTTCGAAATACGCTTGTACGGCCAAGGGGACTTATATGAACAGTAAGTCGCCACCAATCACATGTGGCTGTAGGCGAGCCCCAGCCTCATCCCTCATCCCTCTTCAAACTTCAAACTTCAATCTTACCTCACCTCCCCCCTATTCTTTCACATTGTCCAATTACGCTCTTATGTGGTCGATGAAGACGCGCTTACTATGCCGAAATCTATGCATGCCGTTGAGCCGAATTGTACAACGTGTGAATCGGATCATTTTGTTCAAAAGCTTGTGGAAGCCGACACAGACTTGGATTATATTTCCCTAGAATATTCTAGCTTAAAGCGAAGCTCAGGTGACAGTTGCGAATTATGTACTTGGCTGGTCAAGATTATTTCGAGCTTCTTCAAACCTCCGTTAGAAGACTTCACTTTAAGTGCGGATACTCGTCCCACAGATTTGAGACGCAAATCATGGAAGTTAGAATCAGGTGCGGATGATTGGACACCTAATTACATCCAAATTCTTGTACATGATGACCTCGACTTGTAACGAGAACATAATTTGCTCGGATAAAGACAGCTGTACTATTGGATCCGGCGGCAAACTCATCAATCCAAATAACGCCGATCTAAAGTTGTTTTCGTAATGGCTTTCACTATGCTAGCACCACTATGTTCAGTGTCGCCCAAACGTCTGGCCAGAGACAAGTGCACTCAAACTTCGGCTAATAGACGTCGTGGATGGATTTGTGGTCGATACATTTGGACAAACGGAAGACTACAGCTATGATACTCTCAGTTACGAATGGGGAGAAAAGGTGCAGTTTGTCTTACTCAGTTAAGCTTTACTCAGTTGACGAAAGCAGAAGGCCTCTTTGACCATAGTTGTGGGTTACCATTGACTGTTCAAGATGCTATAGGGGTATGTCGACTAATGGGGTTTCGGTATTTGTGGTGTGATACCCTCTGCATTATACAAGACGATGGCGAAGATAGGATCTAACAGATCAAGCATATGGATGCCGTGTATGCATGTGCTACCTTCGCAATTGCAGCTACCTTGGGGACCAATAGTGAGGCTGGACTCCCAGGTATCGATCAGAGGCAAAGACGAACACACCAATCGACAAAGACTTTCCAAGGCCATAAGCTTATTGCCACATGTGGTGGTCTTGACCAGAATATAAGGACATCCAAATGGAGGTCAAGACTGTAGACTTTACAAGAAGAAGAACTCTCCTGTCGAGTACTCTATTTTAGCACTGAAATGGCTATGTTCCGTTTTAAAAGAGCAGAATGGTGGGAAGACATCTCCGAGGGTATGATAGACGGTACTGTTCCACTGCGCCTAACCGAAGAATCTTCAGACACATATTCTGCAGTTTTATCTGCCTATCAAAGCTATACTAAGTCACTAGCTAATGCGTGGAGCAAACGGGATGTAACTCGTGATGAGCATGCACTGTACGCTATTACTAGCTTTTGAACTCTTATTCAGCGGACCTAGGTAAATTTCACTGGGCGATTCCCGAGACCTAATTCACTAAAGGGTTGCTCTGGGTTTTAGGGCGCATGATCAGGTGTCCCCAACGAACAGGATTTCTTTCGTGGTCCTGGCTAAGCTGTAAATTCGAAGCAAATTCCACGCGGAGCCTATATTGTGGTCTAGCATCCGATGCAGCGATATTCAGAATGACAATATATTACCATAACTCGAACGGATTGCAAAGTTTCATAAACTATCCTAGTCACACCATCATATCCGAAGGGTTCATATTCCGGAATAAACTCTACAAGGACGGACTCGACGTGATATCTTTTGTCATTCTAGATCATATGCGCTCTGAACATCCTCCAGATGACCTATCTTTTGGGGAATTTGAAACCCGTAAACATCTTATCATGTTTTAGACGAGTTCAGCCATGCTGAAATTCGAAAGAACGATCGGTCCGCTCAAGATATCCATACTTGAGCTATCCACGCTTTCCGGTCAAACCCCTTCCTTCTCCTATTAGATGACGGGGTTACCGATTTACAATATCAATGGGCATATGGAATGCATCGTTCTTAGCTTTTATCAAAATCCAAGTGGAGCCCAGAAACAAAGAGATGGTATGGCTACGCTGTACGTTATGGCCATTGAGTGGGTAAATGGCATAGCGTATTGTGTTAGTGTATACCAGGTTCATCAGTCCCTTTGGTTGGAAGCAAATCCAGTACGCAAATTCATTCCTCTCGCATGAGCTTACTGGTAGCGATCTGGTTCTCTACTCACCTTCATCAACCATTAGTCTCCTAGCCGTGCATATCCTCACTCGTTGCAGAGCCTTCTGATTTATATCTGAATCTTTCCCATTCATTATATTAACGTTATCTGAAGTTGTTATTAATCGTTGTATCTAATCGTTCTCTTCATCATCTTTGTCTCCCCTAAATCATGAATGTGCTCGACGTCCGGCGAACCTTCTAAATATACAGTTGTCTTGCTAGTATTGTCTTCTCTTTAGCATATGAGCTCTTCATTTCTAGCCTTAATTTCTTTGTAGGGTGTCACTTTCCCCTTTATATATATCTAACCCTTATATCCTTCATCTAGTTACGATACATTTTCATTTTTCGCAAGGACTCCTCAAGATTACTATCTGAATGCCAGTTCTAACGCCTGTTACGACGAAATAAACGAATTTGGCATCTCAATTGTTCCTCATACTTGGGGCCAGATCCGTAACCGTTTCCAAACTTCAGAGGAGCTCCTTCGTTAAGACATCTGATTCAACTTTTGAATCTAGATATCATGACAAGTAATCACACCCCCACAATTTTGTAGTCAGAAAGATATGTAAGGTTATAATACCACTCTGGATCATGTATTCGCTCAAAAGAGGATGTATGAGAATATACTCGTTATGGCTGTACAGTATGACAAGAGCCCCCACTGTACTGTAAGACCGCGCCTGACCGAACGAAGCAACTCTTGTCATCTGTACCAGCTAACCCTACATAACCACCAAATAGTACAAAACGACCCGATGTACACTTTCCCATGATTGAGATATGAAATGACATGTGAAGAGCTGCGTGGTTCACTTAAGCGTATATATGTAAATTCTCTACTGCATGCGGCACGATTCCTCAAATATGTCGCCGACTTCACGGTACGAGAAGAGCCATACTATAAGAGTACCCATAAAATGTACAGAGACCTCTGCTGTTACCTTAGGTGCTTCTATCATGTGGCCCGCTCGAAGGTTCCTGATTTAACGGTTCCGTATAACTATCATCAACTGTCCAGACGATTATACCGTACAAACTACCAGTACTAAGCCATGAGTCATTTTAAAAGGTCTTCAATTGTAAATATGATACATCGAGTCCATGCCCACCAACTCACCCCAATTCCAACATAAACCCTAATCATCTTCCCCATCTTCGACCCTCGGATTCCTCTCCCCATTCGGACCAATCCCGCCAATCCCAGCCACCTCATCCGTATCCAGATGATCCAACAACTCCTCAATCTCCTCATCCGCGACCTCCCGCTCGCTGTCCTCCTCAAACGCAACCTCGGTCTCAACCGCATGCTGCACCATCCACCTCTGCAGCTCCCGCAGACGTTCCGTATTCTCCACGATCCTATGGGCCGGGATACCGGACTCCCTGATCCGTCTCTCAACGTCCTCGACCGTAGGCTGCGCGCCGGTCGCGGGGTCGACAACTGGCTGGTTGATCTCGCTGGCGTCGTACCAGGGCAGTATAGAGTGGAAGAAGGCCTGGAGCGTGCGGACCTCGCCGAGGACCTGGTTGAGATTCATGGCTGACTGGGAGCTGGAGTCGCGGGGGACGGTTGGGGAGTAGGAGGGGAGGTTGTCGTCCGGAGGAAGCGGGTCGGACGAGGAGGAGAGCTGTGAGGTGATTTCGCGGGGTAGGAGCGCGATGATGGAACGTTCGTTTGTGAGGATGGCGTGGCGGGCTAGGGGCTTCTTGATGGGGTAGTCGCCGTCTGCGTGGGTTTCCGAGGAGGGTTTGGCGGCGTGCGCGACTTCCATGAGGAGGGATGTCGCTTCAGGCGTGTTCCAGATGTCTTTGGCGCGGAGGACGTAGAGTTCTGTGATTAGTTTCTCGTAGGGGGTGCGGGGTTGAGAGCCCCATACTGAGGGTGGAATAGGGTCGATGTTCAGTTCTTGAAAGAGGCGGGCTGTTGTCCAGGGATTCTTTTCTATGGCAGAGATTAGGAGAGTGCGGCCTTCTCGGGCTTTGCCTGTTTGGACGTATGCGAGACCAAGCGTATATTGGATGTTGGGGATGTTCTCCCATTTAGGTTTGAAGAATGCACTTTCGGCAAGTTCGATAAAATGTTGAGGTTGACGGGCTCGGAGAGCATATTGATCGATGACCAGGTGAACACGGTACGGATCTCGATCGGGATCTAAGCTCAGCAAGAGTTTTGCCCATTCGTAGACTGTCCGCCAGGTAGCTCTTCTGCTGAGATTCTCGATGTACATCCACGAAGCCAACCAGAACTCTCTATTTTCTGGGCGATTGAAGTCAAGTCGAGCCTTCCCTTCTGCAAGCTTATTCGGGAAAGTAGAATGTACAGCTCGTCCAAATGAAAACAAAGCTCGCTCAAGTCGATCACCGGAATCCGCGTGTTGTCCGCGGTGTTTGACTATTTCAGAGACCTGAAGTAACGTGGATATGTGATAAGGGTTAAAATGTTCTAATCCAAGTAGACGTTCAGGATCCATAGAAGCAACGCATGTTTGAAACTGCCGCTGCGTGTCTTGATATAATGTACTGTGAACAAAACGATACTCGACAACTCCATCTGACTCCTTCTCCACGACATCCATCCCCAACCCACCTCCGGTACCGGGGGGCCATGTGTCCTTAGGTTGCATGAAGATGTTGGCCCGTGAAATACGGAGACCTGGTTGATTACGTCCAGTACCAATGTTCTGTGCCCTACGGCCTTGCTGGCGCCGAGCAGCGGGAGCTGGAGCATCTTCTTCCATGGCTGCTCTCCCAAATAGTCTCCTCATCTCATTGCTAGCATGGAGAGACTGTCTGTCGATGCAGATGAGTTTGTACAGTTCTTCAGCAATGGGGTCAAAGGCGTCCGATGAGAAAGTTTTCGGTGTTACCCCCATGTTAGTGAGCGATAGAGCCTTGAGAGCACGATCGATTTCATCCTCTTTGCTCTCATCCTTCTTTGAGGTTCCCGCCTTGGGTTGCTGGGCTTGTACTGGTTCTGGAACTTTTACCTTTTTTGACTTCTTTTTTTTCCGTTTAGCACTGGTACTCTTGATATGCTGAGTTTCCGGAACGGGAGTGTCTTCTTCCTCTTCGTCTGGCTCATGATCTTCTTTATCCTCTTCTGCATCTTTCAACATAGCAAATAAACTCTTTTTCTGAGGCATAGTCGATCCCTCCTCTTCCGATTCTTCTTCTTGAGCTTGGAGTTCTTGAAGTTTTCGTTGCTCTTCTAGCTCACGCTGAGCTTTCCGTAGCGCTCGTGAAGACATGGTGATATAGTTTTATACACCTACTTATTCGTTCCGAATAATCCTCTGAGATGAGATGGATCCTGTAGCGGACTTTGGGGTTCTATGTGTAACATCCCAAGCTATGACTTGTGAGATTTAAATCAAGGACAACCCAAGATATTTGAAATTTGACATGAGTCACCAGAGTTATGATACAGTACCTTCTGTATGTAAGTCTTAATTTTTTTTTTATTGTTTGTACAAAGTGTTCGTCCAGTTACAATTGTGTCATAGTAAAATTACGGTATGCACTAGCCGTATTCGGCGTGGCTCGGAACGGTTATCTCACTTCATAACCGGTGAGGGAGATCAGAGATCTACGCTCCATCTTTCTCTCTCTATCCTCCCTCACGGTGTTCATCTTGCGCTTCCAGACCAAATGCGTCGAGCAGCTCTTCAAGTGTTCCGCTCTGCTCGTCGCCCGGTACTGCGAAAGCTAGTAAGGAGCCGTACATCCATTAACGTCCCTTCGAGCCATGCATTAAGCACGCGATCGTTATCCTCACGTAGCAGAACCTCCAATATTAACTTAACCTCGTCTATGCACATCCGGCAATTCTCTATTGCTCTATTATCGGCTGCCGTTGCTACAGGAGCGTTCTATGCCTACAAAGGAAGAGAGACTCCTGAGTCGCCATTTGGTTCCTCTCCAAGCTCCGTCTCTGTATCTGGTAGTCAGACTAGGGGTTTGACTGCGTCCAATGTTTACACCACATCATCAACCGCAGGACCGAGTGCACCCTCCGAAGCAGCAGCAGATTCTGCACGAAGAGCCTTAGTTGTAGAGCAAGGTCAGTTATACACGGGCACTATCACTGGTGACGGACCTCTGTCAAAGGAGACGGATGATTATGGCAGGAAAGTCCTTGAGATGTTGACACCGGAACAAGCAACTGAGAAACTAAGGAAAAATGAGCAATCATGGTTTGTTGGCAGGGGAAAAGGTGTCGTCCGTTATGATGTTGTCCAAATTCCCAGCAATGACCCCATTGAGGACGATCATGCCGAGAAGATTATCGAAATACCACAAACAGTTGCTGGTGCAGAGGGCAGTACAAGCAGTGACTGGATGTTCTGGGGTGTATTTGATGGTCATAGGTAAAATTTCTATAGTTCTTACTCTTAAAGCATTTGTCTAACTTCGCCTTAGTGGCTGGACAACATCAGCCAAGCTACGACAAGTGCTAATCTCATTTGTCGCCCGCGAATTGAATTCGACATATAAATCCGCTCTCGCTGATCCCTCACTTAAGCTACCCACTGCGGAGTCCATTGATCAGGCAATCAAAAAGGGTTTTCTCCGTCTAGATCATGAAATCGTTCATGAATCTGTAGAAAAGGTTAAAAAAGCACAATCGAAACGTGTGGCCGCTGAACTTCTAGCTCCAGCTCTTTCCGGTTCTTGCGCACTGTTGTCATTTTACGATAGCAACTCGAAATTACTTAGGATTGCATGTACTGGCGATTCGCGAGCCGTTCTTGGAAGACGTACTGCGAATGGATATTGGTCTGCAACCCCTCTCTCCGTAGATCAGACGGGTGGTACTCCAGAAGAAGCTGCCCGTCTACGTAAAGAGCACCCCGGGGAAGAAAATGTGGTTAAGAACGGCCGTGTCCTTGGTGGTCTTGAGCCTACCCGTGCATTTGGAGATGCAACCTACAAGTGGACACGGGAGACGCAGGCGGAGCTCAAGAAGTCGTTCTTTGGCCGCACAGCATCAAGCTTACTTCGCACTCCGCCATATGTTACCGCTGAGCCAGTTGTGACGACTACTAAAGTCGATCCTCAGAGAGGAGATTTCCTTGTCATGGCTACAGATGGTCTATGGGAAATGCTCACTAATGAGGAGGTCGTTGGTCTCGTTGGCCAATGGCTAGAATCCCAAGCGGACAGTAAGACAAGAAAAACTGGAGATAAACAGGCAGGTTCTTGGCTTGGGAGCTGGTCCAACTCGCAAAAGAAAGGCCTTCCCATTGAGAAAGACTCTAGGCATGGTGACAGCAGCGGCCAGCGTGCACCAATAAGACAACAGCAATGGGGAATCGACTCTCAGGAGACTGGAAGATTTGTCGTTGAAGATAAAAATGCGGCCACGCATTTGGTCAGAAATGCTCTAGGAGGTCGTGATCGTGACCAAGTCTGCGCGCTCCTCACCCTTCCAAGCCCATTCTCGCGGAGATATAGGTACGTTTGATGCTGTTCAAAGCGGTTTCCCCAAGAACTTCAGTACTAATATGCATAGGGACGATCTCACCGTTGAAGTAATTTTCTTCGGCGAGGGCGATACTTCAGGCACCATCACACTCAATGTCGATGCCAGTGCTTCAAGCCCTAACCCTCAGGCCAAGCTCTAGTGTTTCTTTCTACACTTTTTCGTACAGTCGGACAAAGATAGATACCCATTTTCTCACTGCAATGGTGTTTTGGGCGTCAGCAGCGTACAAGTATGCGAATGATTGATAAAAGCCAGGCGTTGGGAGGGTAGGCATCTCTACTTAGATGTTGCGGCACAATTTTACCCTTTTGAATTATAGATGCATTTGGGCTGAAGTAGACTATTTCCAAAATCTTGAAATATACCTGGATACGTGATAGTCTGTATAAGTACCTACGTAGTCCCATTCATGCATTTCCAGTTATTTGTACAGTAAACTACTACCTTAACACCCACAGGCTTGTAGAACCCCTGCAAGCGGCTCAGTTCAGTGACGTTCGCTTCGGAGCTGTTTTTAGCTATCGGATCTGGACCACCAGCTTGGACCCTTCATGTGGGACAGGGTCAAGATCCCAAAACTTTCTCGATAAAGAGAAAAGGCTCGTAGAAACACCGTTGGGCCGTATATACGTCCTTTGTACAATTGTTGAACTAAGTTTACCGTCACTCTTTTTATTTTCACTTCAGTATGCGTTCCTCAGTCGCTACTGCCACCATCAAGCCCGAGAAGTCCCTCAGACGCACACTCATAGGGGTTCAGGAACCAGGGAGAGTTCAAGCACCACTACCTCAGGATGAGCACGACAACTTTTTCTGGACATACACAGAAGAACCGCACCGAACGCGGCGGCAAGCTATTATAAAAGCACATCCAGAGGTCAGCTCTCCTTCAATTGCACCCCAAATCAGACCATTTGCTCACTAACAGTTACATAGGTCCTCAAACTATGCGGTCCCGAACCATTGACAAAATACCTTGTCACCGCAGTTATGGGACTGCAAATTACCTGCGCATATCTCCTTCGCAACACCCCTGTCCTCTCCTGGCCGTTCCTCTTGACGGCGTATGTCATCGGGGCGACGGCGAACCAGAATCTCTTCCTTGCCATCCATGAAATATCGCATAATCTCGCGTTCAAATCGCCATTAGCAAACCGTATGTTCGCCGTCTTTGCCAATCTGTCCATTGGTATACCATACAGCGCTTCATTCCGTCCATACCACCTTACCCACCACAAATCCCTCGGCGTCTCTGGGTTGGACACCGACCTTCCAACCACCCTCGAAGCCTTCTTTCTCGACTCTTTGGCCGGAAAGGCTTTCTTTTGCACCTTTCAAATCCTTTTCTACGCTTTACGGCCAATGTTCGTCTACGTACTCCCCATTACGCGTATCCACCTTTTCAACATCGCTGTCCAGGTAGCCTTCGACTGGGTCCTCGTGCATTACGCCGGGGGGAACGCGCTGGCATATCTGATAATGTCTTCATTTTTGGCTGGATCCTTACATCCCTGTGCGGGTCATTTCATCGCGGAACATTATGTTTTTTCCCATCCATCACCCGCGCAGAAGGACCCAGCGACAGGCGCGCAGCTGCCCGAGACATACTCCTACTATGGCCCGCTGAACCTCCTAACCTACAACGTGGGTCTGCATAACGAACACCACGACTTCCCCGCCATCCCGTGGAGCCGTCTTCCCGCTCTTCATAATATTGCGAAAGAGTTTTATGCGGAGTTGCCGCGGCATGAGAGTTGGGTTAAGGTGATGTGGCAGTTTGTGCTGGATGAGGAGGTCGGGTTGTGGTGTCGGGTTAAGCGCGCGGAAGGGGGAAGAAAGGTGGGTGGGTGGAAGGAACAAGAACTAGGTAGTAACGAAGGGAATAGCATTGCGGGAGTGAGATGATAAGAGGTGGGACTAGGAAAGAGGGCGTGGATAGGGCTTTATGGGATCGGTATACAGATGATAGCTTTTTTAAAAAGATAAAAGTTTTACCTGATACCACTATTTGGTCTTCGTGTAAAGAAAATTCATAAAAGAATGTTCGGAAAAAAAGGTCGAACTATCTTCACGTAAAAACAAAACTCGGGAACCAGATACGCTATGGTAAAAGTAATGATGGGACGTACTTACCCTTTGGGTGTTCGAGAACGGTACAGAGGAGCTTTTCCAGGATACTGGATGGTAAGATATACGCATGGGATGTATAGGGATTGTTGGCCGGTAATTTCTTGGATATGGCGCTATCTCCTTCAATAGGAGAGTAACTACCTGTCATTTTATGACCTTTTTCTATCGCGACGTTTTTCATCTACTACCCCGTACTGTGCTGTACACTACAATCACTTTGAACTCTTTGCTCCTCATACCCATAGAAATGACGAAACAAATAATGGACCCACCATGTACGTGGACTTGACGGGGATGTGAATTCTTGTTTGACCTTGTTCGTTTTGGCTATGTGAGGAAGATGATTTGGGCTTTTTCTTTGGCGATGGAGATTGACGAATGATTATCGAAACTATTTGAGTTTTGACGCAAATTGTATCTTTGATTCCATTTTAAAATAATTGCAAAGGGCATCGGGACTAATTAAAAACGAGGGACAATAAGGGGAGCCAATTAGGGTCTTCATAAACGCACTTAATAACAATGGAGGTTAAGCGGGTTTAAAACGTCATTTTATTATTTCATAGCTTGGATGTGGATTCCGACCTTGGTCGCCACTTTGCGTATGGGTGGTCTACGGTTGAGGGGACCAAGTGGTCGATATCAAGCGTGTTTACTAAGCTCGGGTGAACTTGTGAGAGATTGGCAATACCAATCATACGCATCGTCGTTTCGAGCTCGTCTTTCATAACTACTGTCTATTAGTCCAGATTACATGGACTGTATCTCAAGAGCAATGAACAGCATAGTGAGTTAGAGGGTTTTAAGGAGCTAGAAAACTTACTCTCGTAAAGATGTTCTACGCCCTCGCTACCATAACTGAGGGAATAAAGGAAGGGCCTTCCCATACCTACGGCCGTAGCTCCAAGACAGAGAGCTTTGAGAATATCGGTCCCACGCCGGATCCCACCGTCTATATACACCTCCATATAATTAAAGACTTCAGGACAGCAGCGTTGAAGCTCCAACAAGACTAGGATTGCAGGCGGAGCTCTGATGAAGAATCAGCATCCAACTTTCATATATCAAACGTACAGGAATGTGAACTTACGTATCCAAACTCCGACCGCCATGGTTACTGATAACAATACCCTTACAACCGTGTTTTAGGGCCAATTTTGCATCTTCCGCACATTGAACCCCCTTAACGACCAGTGGTAGATCCGTACAACTCCTCAGCCACGCTAGATCATCCCAGGTAAGGGATGCGTCGATATACCCACCCATAACTCGACCCAGACCGCCACCTTTAGAGTCATTCTTTGCCCTTTGTCCGCTCATGGGCGCAGATAAAGATTCATCCGCTCGTACGCGCTCATCTGATTCTCGTTTCCCAATGGTAGGGGCGTCGATAGTGACGAAAATAGCTTTGACGTTGCTGAGTGAGTTGATAGTCTTCAACAATGCCGCAGTCTTCGGACGATCCTTATTGACATACAGTTGAAAGAAAAAGGGGTGTCTTGAAGGTGCAGTGGAGACAATCTCGGTCACGGGAAAGGAGGCGCTTGTCGACACACATTGGATTATTCCAGCTGCTGCACAGGCTCTCGCTATAGCCTTTTCGCCGTCGTCGTGAGCGAGGCGCGCCATCGCAGCTGGACTCACGAAAAGGGGCATACTGACATCGCAGCCCAGAATGCGGGAGCGAGTAGAGACAGTCCGGACGTTCCGCATCAGTCGGGGACGGAACCAGATGCGGTCGAAGAAGGACTTGTTGGCGCCATGAGTGATCAAGTCGGTTGCTGCGGAGGAGTAGAAAGCCCAGGTCTTCTTCGAAAGGGTCCGGGATGCTACTTCTTCGAAGTCGTAGCTGTTAATGATACTGCTGAGCGGCGGCTTCTCGTAGAGTGCGAATTGAGGGGTCTTCGATGGAGGAGGTTTGGTCCAGTCCTCTGTGATAGTCTTGGTATCGAGTTGGCCTATTAACTTTGATGCGTCTAGGTTATCGGAAAGGACAGAGGGAGAGTGGATGGCGTTATACTCGGTGGATGCATCTTGACCAGCACATTTCAGAATGACTGTATGACAGACACGTCAGAAGTCAATTGCATTCATGACACAAAGATAACATGTACCGTACCCTCAGCACCACCAGGATGTTCTGGGGCAAATTCAGTCAGGTCCCAGACCTTACCGTCTACGACGAGCCAACAACTATCAGATGATGCATGTTTTTTGATCTCCTTCACTGACACGAGCTTTTGCTCCCCCATTCTGATGTCGAATCCTAAGTTATTGATCAGAATAGCTGTCCTAAGCATATGGAGTCACTATTTGAAGGGCCATCGGGATACGGATCGGGTAAACATCATTGGGAGGCGAACTTCGCTTTATATTCGCCCGAACGACGTCGTGAAGCCGCAAGGTGAGGATACGCAGAGGACTCTATCAATATATCATTTCAAAAACCATATTCGTGAATAGAACAACATCCAATATGTTCAAGGACATGAATAATTGTCTGTACAGCGAAGGGAGATGTTTTTGTACGAATTCCCCTATCCTGTACCGAGCACGTTGAAATACAGTTTTACCCCATGAACGGCGGAGTACGGAGCGGCTGTTCTACACCCTAAAAGATCATACAATTGTGATGGCATATTGAGAGCACCAATAATCATTATCACATCTTTATGAGTCCCTCCATCCCCCCCAACTCTTGGCTTACCTCTAGAACTTCTAGCTATCCCATTACGGTAAGTCTTTCAATACTTAACTCGACTGCATCATTGATTAGTTACTCAGTCCCGCATCAAGGTATTTTCTTCAACGAATTCCATACAATTAAGCTGTAGACATAGTTTCATGAAATTTGCTACACAATTAGCCAAACTGTCTCCTCAAATTCCCTTCAGAGGAGTATTGGCAAGCTCCCAGGGGCTAGCTGCCGCAAGATTGACCACATTATCAAGACAGTTCTCTTCCAATCGCGCAGTGATGGCTCCAATACAGAAAGAATGCGAATTTCTCGTTCTTGGCGGTGGTAGTGGTGGACTTTCTTGCGCTCGTAGGGCAAGTAGAATGTATGGTGCAAAAACAATTGCCATTGAAAGCCACAGACTGGGAGGTACTTGCGTCAATGTTGGGTACAGTTATACTCTTACTCAGATGACCTTTACTAATGTCGTATAGATGTGTCCCAAAGAAAGTAACCTGGAATACTGCAGCTCTTCGTGAAGCGATGGAGGATGCAAAAGCTTACGGTTTCACGATCCCTGGAGAACCGACCTTCGATTGGTCTCTTTTCAAGCAAAAGCGCGATGCATATGTCAAGCGTCTGAACGGGATATATGCGAAAAATCTGGACAAAGACAAAGTTGAGCTAGTTCGCGGCCGTGCTACGTTTGTTAATCCCAAGGAAGTGGAAGTCACACTAGAGGATGGGAGCAAGCAATCCATAAAAGCAAAAAAGATCTTAATTGCTGTTGGAGGTACACCTACTCTTCCTCCAATCCCAGGCAAAGAGCTGGCCATTACGAGCGATGGTTTCTTCGAATTGGAGAAACAGCCCAAAAAGGTGGGAACCGTAGGTGGAGGCTACATCGGGGTTGAGATGTCAGGTATGTTTCACGCTTTAGGGACAGAAACCCATATGTTCATCCGTGGCCCTAAAATCCTACGACATTTTGACCCTATGATACAAGACACTGTAACCAAGGAGTATAACCGACGAGGTATTAAGATTCACAACGGTTCTCAGATCACGAAGATTGAAGATATTGGCGATGGGTGGAAGAAGATCACTTACAAAAAGGGCGGCTCAGAGCATACTATGGAAGTCGACTGTGTTTTGTACGCCATCGGCCGTAAACCGGAGCTAAATGATCTTCAAGTGGATAAGCTGGGTTTGAACCTCGATGATCAACAACATGTTGTCGTGGACGAATATCAGAACACCAACATAGAAGGGATATATGCTCTTGGAGATGCCTGTGACAAAGGTTTCGAGTTAACCCCTGTAGCAATCGCGGCAGGGCGTCGACTGGCTGATAGATTGTTCGGCGGTAAGAATGACTCTCACTTGGAGTATGCTAACATTCCCTCGGTTGTATTTGCGCATCCCGAACTTGGTACCATCGGTATGACGGAACCAGCCGCGAGAGAAAAGTATGGTGATTCTATAAAGGTATATAAGACAGAGTTCACGGCCATGTACTATGCCATGATGGAACCTGAAGAAAAAGGACAGACGGCTTATAAGCTTATTTGTGAGGGTCCCAACGAACGTGTAATCGGTTTGCATATTCTCGGTACTGGGAGTAGTGAGATGTTGCAAGGTTTTGGAGTTGCTATCAAAATGGGAGCGACGAAAGCGGACTTTGACCGTTGTGTAGCCATTCATCCGACCAGTGCTGAAGAGTTGGTCACATTGAAATAACTCACGTAGGCGTTTATCAATGTATAACTTAATTTATCCCCTTAGTAGAAAACTAATTATCATACAGATTTAAGAATGCTGCCGCAATATCTGTGTAGCCGCTCTTACTGTTCGCTCGACTCATCACCACATTTAGCAACGTGACAGCCCTATTGAAACCTGGACCTCCCGAGATATGGGTCATCAAAGGCATCCTTACACATATCTACAAGTTCGCACAAACGCAGTTAGTAAATCCCGCCTTAACACTCACTTAAAACCCCAACTTCCAGCCCTCATGCTCTTCCCTCTTTCAAAACCCTTCACCTTAACTCCCTCTCCTTCACCGTACCCGTTTGTCAACAAACCCCTCCCACCAGAACCCCATCCAAACCTCCTACACTTGCTCAAAGGGCAAAACCCATCACTCCACCTGAAGCCCTCTTCTCTCCTCCACCCGCAACTCTCACCATCCATTCACCATCGCGCCACCTCTCCCACACCATCAAATCCAACCACTTTACCCCTATCTCTCTTCCCGTAAATCATCCTCCACGAACCGCCCACCAATGAGACCCCCTCCCCCCATCCTAATCAAAATGCCGCCAATACAACCCCCGCACCTCTCACCCCTCCCCGTCTCGAAACCCCCGAGGACATCCTTTCACACCTACACGCGGCCATCGACGAGACCCTCGCTGCGTACCGCTCTTCTTTCCTCCGGAGACGGATATCTGACGCCGGTCTCTGGAGCCGGAGGACTGGGTTTCCGTACGCGGCTACAATGCCGTACTGGGTCCGGAACAGGCGGGGGACGGGGAGGTGTATGTGAAGCCGCTGTCGCCTGTTCCCGGGGAGGAAAGAGGGGGGTAGTAGGTCGGTACGTAGCAGAGAGCCGTCTCCTTAGGCCCGGATGAGAAATGTGGGAGCCGTGCCGAGTCTAGAGAAACCGGCTAAGATGGGGGGTTTGCGCCGCAATGTCTTGGGCGCCAAGAGGGTACGTACGATTCCTTCTCCCTAATCCGCAGCACAGTTTTCAGTTCTCAGTTTCTGTCAGGATCAGCGCTGATACGGTACGATGCGATACAGGTGGCCAGCGATCCGCTGCGGCATGCGGACCTTGCTGCTTTTCTGAAGGCGAGGACGTAGTTCTGGCGTGGTTGGCGTTCTGTTTCGGTTCGGTTCGGTTCGGTGCGGTTGTGTTGGTTTCATTTTGGATCTGGTACGGCGTTTGGTTTGGCGTTTGGTTTCGGTTCGTTCCGGTTCGGTGTGGTATCTTCGGTTCCGGTACGGTATCTTCATCCATGATACCAGTACAGTCCCCTGCGGTACAGATCCTTACAGTTCGACGCCTCATACAAGCTGTTAGCCATCATAATTGGGCTCCCTTAGCATTCCGCGTCTCGTCATGCGAACCAAAGTCTCGGTCCTATATCCAATATACTCATATCAAGTGATAAAACGTGGTGGACCTAACAGTTATTGCCCTATCTTCTATATATACACCTATTTCGAAACAAATAGCCTTAATCCCTCCCTTATACAATCTACGTAGAAACGCCTCGGTGTTCGTGATTACAGGATTTTCCATCTCCATCTACCTTACATCACCACTCCACTCTCCTTCCCCTCCACCAGCACTATTTCCAGTATACACTCCACCACCCCACTCACTCACCTCGCCCCCTGCACCGGCATCTGATTCAACACCTCAGCCGCAAACCCATCCTTACTACTGACACCCCTCAAATCCCACGTCGGACGCAACTGATCCCTCAAATCGTCTCTACTGGTAACGACCTCCTTCGGGATCCTAGAGACCCTATACGCACCATTTCTCAAGCTGTGGAGCTGGACCTGACTCATACCGGACCTATTACTGCGAATGCTACCCGCATCGGAGCCGTTGTCGCCGCCGCGGAAGCGCGGTGGAGGCGCGAAGTCGAGGGCGGTGAAGGTTTTGGAGTTGCGAAGGAGATGGCTGTGGTTGTGTTAGTTGGGTACATTGTTTTGATAAAATTTCGTGGGGTGAGGGGAGTGTGACTTACGGGCTTGGTACTGGACTTAATTCCTCAAAGGGGCTCGCGAGGGGGATATGCGGGCTCACTGCTGGACTATACGGTCTTCGGATATTTCCCATCGGGCTATCTGGTCTCCTCCCCTGTTGGCGATCCCTGAACGTCGTCGGGGGCGCAAAGTCAAGTGGATTGAATAGCGCGACATTATCGTCCTTCAACAAATGCGGGGTAGGGAGAGACTTGAGCTCGGAGGGAGGCGGCATGGGACGTCTAGGTTGAGGCTGACGCGGTCCCGGACCACGGTAGTTGCTCATCGAGGAGTTACCACGGGGAGGGATGTAGCTGGGCTGGGAGCCGCTTGAGGAACGGCCGCGTGTTGCTGGGTCAGCGCCACGGAAGCGTGGTGGTGCACGAGGGGGAGGAGTCATGGCGCGACGCATGACGGGTTCGGCATAGGGAGCTTGGGCGACAACAAATTGACCGGTTGCCGGGTCGAAGATGGCACCGTCGCTGAGAAACTCTTGGCCGTAGTCTTCATAGTAGGCGGTCTGTTGGTTGATACGGGGATCGGGCTTTGAGTCGTCGAAATACTCCTTGTAGAAAGAGCGGATACGGTTGGCACGTTGTTCTGGGTTATCCGCAGGGTCATCCGGTGGTAGAGGACGGACGCTCATAGATAGTCTCTTTGAACTGTAATCAAGTTCTGCCACTCCCAAGCCTACAGGTTGCTCATGCTCATCGATAACGGCCATAGGAGCTTCCGTGGATTGTCTTCTGGGAGAGGGAGGCGTAATCTGGAACCCATCACCGTAGTCGCTTGAGTCGCTCATGAAGCTAGTCGTATTAGGGTTATGGACAGAAGCTTGCATGGACTGGAGCCTCGGGGGACGGTGGTCTGATGACCTATTAGCTATCGCTACAGGAGTGGGCTTCGCAACCTCAGCATTTGGAAGTTCAGCAGGAGACTGTGAAACAGTTGAAGTCCGAGAAGCATCCATCTCGACGACATGGTTGTCACGAGAAGCGTCCCGGCTATGGATGAAGGCGCCGAGGTAGTTGTTGCTTGCACGTAACGCGTTGGCGTTCTTATCAAAGTAAGAGTCTCTCGACAGATCATTGGTACCAGGCGCTAACCCTCCGTTAGTTGACTGCTTCGGGGATGAATTTGAAGGTGACTGTTGGTGAGTGGGTTCTGGAAGGTTTAACCGAGGAGCATCATAATGATCCTGGGCGTCTCCTCCAAGCGGAAATGAGTGAGACATCCGTTGGGCATTCTTCAGGAGACTGCCGTTCATTTTGCTACTATCGTCACTGTGTCCAGTATAAATCGAGGCATTATCCGCTTTGATCTTAGGAAGAGATCGGATGGATGCTCCGTCGTCGTTCTTTAAGAAACCAACCGGACGATAGGGATCCTCGTGGTCATGCATGGAGCGGGAAAGTGAGTGGAAAGATTCTCTAGAGCCATGGAGATGCGCTGGGAGGAGGTATGGACTTCCAAGCATATCCATTGATAAGCCGCGACCACGCATTGATTTTTCAGTATCCTGCAAAGACATTTCCGGAGGGCCTCCTTTACCCTTCTTCTTTTTCTTCCCCTGAGGTTCAGGCATTGGATCCATACCAAAGTCGAGTGACTTATGCTTATCATTAATTTCCTCTTCTCTTTGTTTCTTTACATGACGACGGTGCATGAAGATTAAAAGGACGATAGCTAGAACAAGAGGGACGCTAGAACTTGGGTTAGTATGGTAATGTGGCGGAAGTGAAGTTTACCTACGCTACAGAAAGTGCGATTGGAAGTGCCATGCTTCCGGTAGGTTTCTCGCAGACGTTCCTTGTGTCTCCCTCGCTGCATGTCGCGCGCGACTCGGTCTCAGTTGTAGATGCAGCTCGTGGTTCTAAAGCAGGAGTGGGAGGGTCGTGGTGAGCTAACTGCAAAGGACGGAAGACATTTCGAGGACTTGGAGTCCTCTTCACATGGTGAAAGGCCATATGATTGTGGTGTCGGTGTTCCATCGCGTTAATTCTTCGATCGGGTTGGCCAGAAGTTTACCAACAGAAACAAGATGGCTTGGTTCGAGGATAGAGCAATTGTATCGACAACGTGGGTATATTTGACCGAAATCCAGCCTTGATCAAATGAAGAGAGATTCTAAATAGATATTACAGCGTAAAGTCGTTATGGCGAGGGTCGTTATTATCGCTTGACTGTGCAGAGGCTGATTAAGGAGTGATTAAACGCGAACAACAGAGCCGACAAGACAACAACAGCAATAGCTAAGGTACCTCTCCTATTAGTGAAAAGAATGACTTGGGTAAGTTAATGTTAAAAGAGTGACTGATCCAAAGCTGGACCTGAACTGACGCTGTCCTCAGCGCACCTGGAGATAGTCTTGCGAGCAGGTTGCGGAGTTGAGGATGAGGAAGTCAAGAGAGAAAGGAAGCAGCAGTTGCCAGTTGGGTCTGGGCTGCAGTGATGGGCGGAAGGGAGAAGGTGCGGTTGGCTCCCGGCGTTCTTTCCCAAGACACGGCTAAGGAGCTTGAAGCAATCCGAGTGAGATTTTTGATTGGCGCGTACCTGACCAGATTCGCAGATCCCTGTTCTTGTTGTATCTGGGATTTGTGGACTCGTGACTGGTCAAACACAAAATTAGCACAAATTGATCTCGAAGACAAAGAAACTTTCAAACATTTCTCCATTATTCAATCTGAGTCCATCATATAAACTCTCAACACTATTTGGACTTTATATCTTCAAGACACAACATGATTCCCGTCCAACTGTATAACTCTGAGGGCACTCGCACAAGATACAAAATTCACGCTATGACTTGCACAAGACCAACGCCTTGCGTAATAGGGTAAGCGCCTCATGATGCAAGCATCCCCTTAGCCACGAGGGTGCCTAATCGGGTTTAACTCAGGTACTGTACCGGCGGCTCTAGCTTCTCTAACCCCTTCATAAAGAAAAAGAAGAAAATAGATTGCCCAGAGCTGCAGCCACAACTCCAACGGCTTTTGGCGTTTTCGTTATCTTTTTATCAAGGTAAGATCAATTTCTTCCTCCAGTACCGAAGGTCAAGTGAAGTCTTTTATATACATCGAACGGGATCAAAGATAGAAATTGTAACTGTAACCGTACAGTGTATTCGCAGAACTATAAAGCCCTCGTCTCATTGTCGACCCCGTACCTCGACCCTCGCGTGTGGCCATGTGCAACACCCGACCCATACCCTCATTTCGCTTCCGCTCTGTTGCATTTGCACTGTTTTACAGCATGTTTCCAGTATCATAATACAGTAAATTTATTCCGCATTATGCCACACCCTAGTCAAACAACTTAAACAAGGAGCCTCATCTAGGCCTCTGTTTCGTGGCTTGTGTAGCTTCGGGGTTACCATCCTCGATCAATCAAACTGGGTTGTTGTGATTATCACTTTATCCGCCCTTGTCTTATCGAGTACATTAGGTATGACGACAGTATGATACTGCACTCTGAATTTCACGATGAATACTGGGAGAGAAGTTGAGATTTGATATGAGGCAGGATAAAATATCTGTTTGGTTCACACAACCACCACCTATAAAGGTCACCGTAGAAATTCAACGAGTTGGTTGGTCCTAAGTCTGGACTGTTAGGCAACAACGTATTCTAAAGGCCTATTATACGGTACTTCTGAGCGAAGTTTCTGTAGTATCTCATCATAATAAGTAACGTTTTCCTAGTCAAACATACTTTCCTAAACACATCGATCTGATTCCTGAGGATGGAGCTAATACGCAGCAACACGCAGAAACCATAGAGTTATCGCTCAAGAATATCGCCACTCTCCACGCTTTTCTCACTCCCCTCAACAATTCTCTACCCCTTTCTCACTCCCACCACCCACAACCATCACCCTCGCCCCCCAACCCTTCCCCCTTCCCCTTTGCTCAACAACATATCCCCCATAACCTCAATCTCCCGCCGATAGACAGCAACCTCATCGGCATCTCCAAACAGTACCGCGATCTCTTCGAGCGGTTGCTGCCTGTGTCCGGGAAGCGGAGCCAGATGATCAACCCGCCAATCGTGCCGGGGATGATGAACACAGAGGTAGAACTTCCAACCGATGTTCCTGCAATGCGGTGTTAGCTTTAAACTGGTTGGTTTCTGGGAACTGTGTTGTGGTATTCCTTGTCCTAGGTGGACGATTGCTTGGATGGGAGTCGGGGTGACTGTGAGATTGAAGGAGATTTTTGTTACTTGGGCTTGACTGTACACCCTAACGAGGCTGTAATTATAAAGTATACAATATCGCCTGAGCGTACGGTACAAAGTGATCTGATTATACAACCTGACATGACGAGGCAAGGAAACTTTAATGTACAGAATGACTGGACTATAATGATACTGTACACAACTGCGTGACTGTACGAAGATCACTTGACGTTATAAGATGAATGATTGTACGAAACCACAATTGTACAACCGGACTGGACTGTGCTGATAATCTAATTGTACGAATAACAAGCGAAGAGAACCTTAGAATCTACCATAGAATACTCAATAGAAAAGCAAGCGCACAGCGAACAAGGAACCACAGCAATGGATGAAATTATCAGAGAAATACGCACTCAAATGCAGAAGGCGCAGCTTGCAGCCACATGATATTGGGCAGGGCTGTGACAGAGACACCTAGAGCCAGTCCCTTCGCGCGTAATGTGAAGGCCAAACTTCAGCCCTGTAGAGATCAGTTGCGACACATTACAGACACACTCCTATCGACGCAAACCTACCAGAAGCTAAACTGTGTTCCGTCGACAAAAAGCCCATACGGGATCTGAAAGATAAGAAGCATGGTAACAGCAGCATGAAGAGCAGCCGTATTGTCCGAAGGAACGAAAGTGGCGACAAGAGCTGCTTCGATGATGAATGTGACCATACATCCGAGCACGCCGAACCTGAGATATCTATTGCATAGGAAGTGGCCGACTATCCATACCGCCATCAAATTGATACCTAAGGTAAGTGTAAGCCATGCTGCTGGATACAATAACTGCTTGACTGGTCTAAATCCTCGGTCTCGGTAAAGAGTCGGTCTGTAATCTAGGGATTGCTGGCTACGGATCTAGAACCAGGAGGTATGAACTGACTGTTGATAACCAGAACACCAGAGCATTTGATCAGAGAAAGCTAGGCCTACCGTAATCCAACCACGCATGCGGTAGGAGGGCTTCCGAATGATATGAAGCCAAGAACTTCCCAGAGTACGGTCGGTTGCGATCTACTTCTGAATTTGATAGAACTCAACTCGCCCAACTTGGTTATCTTGGTCAGTTGGATCGCTGTGACGTCTATCAAGAATTGCACGTGCCTCATCATGCTGATCTTTCATACAATAGCGGTGGCTCCGGGATCCAGTACAGTCTAGCTACGAGCATCAAGGGCCAAGCACATTTGAGGTGCAAGAGGTGAGCGCCATGTATTTCTCCCACCATTTTCCCAGAAGAAGAACCCAAAGCTCACCCACCCTTGGACCATTTAGCCAAAGATCTAGGCCACTGCATGTATGTCAACAAGACCGCCTCGCATGTCCACCGGTGACCACTCAGACATCCAGATCTTTGAGTGTAAGCTAAAGGAGCATATTCATAAACCGTTGAGAAAGCTTACCGGAACTGCGGCCAAGGACATGAAATGCAGCTGCACCCGCAATGAACCGGAAAACCAGGAACTGCACCAGAAATAGTGGCAAATGTAGCGCCCTGGAAGAATCGATGGTATGTAGGGACGCCATTCTTTGTTAACGTTGAGAAGATAGGGATGGTTATAGATAATAGCTCTTTTGTATGGTGAGAAGATGAAGTTCGAATATGTTGAGGAAGTTTCAAGGATTCATATACTCTGGTGGTCTCTTTCGCCACCAGCGGGAGGTGCACTGACTGTAAGGCAGGATGGTAGGCGTTTGTTCACTGTGGTATCTTTTGATAGAATGGAGGGATATCGGCTTCGGAAAAGTAAAAGTGCTTGCTGTTTGGCGAATGCGGTTTCTTAGGGGTGTTGACGGTCTAAGTTTTTTTGGTTCTATGATCTCGATGGATTATGCTTTGTATCTTTTTTAATATGTATTAGAATAAAAGCTCTAAGTCTATGCGTACTATAGAGTAAATCAGTTTTATATCTAAAGTATGTCCTTGTGGGTGCATCTTACAAAGGCCAATACAAGTAGCATGAACAGATCTTTTAAGTTATTGACAAGGGTATGCGGGAACGTGCAGGATATGCGCGGATAGTTACAGAACACTCCCAGGACACTTGCAAGACAGATTCAGGACAAGAACATCAGTTCTAGGATAAGGTCGAAAGAAGAGGACATTAACCATGAGACAAGAGCGAGGAGAGAAAGAGTAAAGACAAGGACAAGGTGTTATAGAAGATTATAGTTTTTCTCATTCACAATAAGACAGTCATGTCTCTTGGTTCATTTGGTTCTAGAGCTGATAGAAAAATGGATGGCGAATCGTCCATGGGGGAAAGAAACACGTCGTCTTCAACCTTGGAGCTGGAAAGGCCGCCATCATCCAGGAGAATGCATGGCTTACTGTTTTCTATTCATCTTAGCTTATGTGGCAGGTTCGTCTAGAAATACCGCTGAAGGGCATCCCAGAGAGTTGCTTAGAATTTGTTTCGGGTCGAGCTTGACGCAGGGTTCTTGTGGTAATAGAGCAGGAATGAATCGTAGTGTACCGTTTGTAATGTAGGTTGGGCCCTTAGCCTATTTTTCTAGAGTTCTTGAAAAGCGTGCTGGTTGAGAAACGAGATTTTAATAAGAGGTGTTGTATACAGTATCTTTGGGATGTGAGCCTTAAGCTGAAGACTGCATCGTGTGAGTCACGTTCCACAACTTAGTATTCTCTGCTCATTTTGCAGGGCCGCTATTGTACGTATACATGGATACTAGTGAAATTCACCAGGAGTCGGATTTGGACAAGGATTCTTTCGCCACTATATGGTTCCTGCATTGCTGTACAGTACACATAATGGGACGAAAGCTTAACTCACAAATTCATTTCGTTAGCATTGAACTATACAGTGGGTTGATAGCCTTCTCCGAGTGTACAGCTATTCAAATAGCTTCCCAACAAGAAACCTAATGATATATCGTCGTGACGTTGGTTGCGTTTGACGACTTAGTAATATGGGTATACTAACCATCTCAAATAAAGTCAAACGTATCTCCCCTCTTATCTTTCACCATCCCGTTAACTCTCTTAGTCCCAATAATCCTCTCCATCCTCAAACCGTCCCATCTCGAAAACATGGCCCTCAAGCTAACTTCACTTGGATCCGTCTTCCCCTCTGCCACTGTTTCCCCCAGAAATCCGCCCACGATCTCCTCGTAGAAGATAGGATTATCGGGCACAGCATACATAACAACCTTCTTCACTCCTCTGACCCGATACCGTCTGAAATGATGTGCGCGACCACTGTACAGCAGGACCGCGTGACGACCGGTAAGGAAATGTGAGCGCGCTCGCCGCACGTCGGGTACGTCCGTATACTCTGAGATCGCTCCAAATGATATATTCTCCGTTTGGGTTGATGTGGCAAAGTGATTCCGGACACGCACAAAGTCATGATATGAAGGAATGAAAATGAGGATGCCTTGTCCGCCTTCCGCCGGCTTCGGTAACCGTGTCAAGCCTGGAAGAATCGCAGTGCAGAAATACTTGAACCGGGAATCCGGATCCGCGACGGGATTAGGAGAGTCGTATCTCGAGAACGTCTGTTTGACCTGGAGAGGGAGATGTACGATTGCTCCGTCGTACTCAGGTTGATATTTGACTTTTCCGGCGACGTTGTGGCAGTATCTGGAAAAAAGACTATTGAGTTCAGGGGTTAGGTAAGCAGAGAGTATGACGGTCTGACGGAGATATTTTGCGTTATTATCCAGGTACCAAGAACGTACACGACTGAAATCGCAACCGTGGGCCTCCTTAGGCTGTTGATTCAAATGGCTGAATATATATTCTACATGGTCCCAGTTTTGCATGAGCATCGCGTCTGCCTGATCAACAATGACCAGTTCGATTGAACTTAGGAAATCGGAGTCCTGTTTCTTGGTTTTGGGGTCAACTGTCTCAATAGTTCGTCGGAGTCCCAGTGGTGAAGCAAAAATAATATCGGAATTATAGAATTTCGAGAAAAACTTTATGGTTTTGCGCGTAAACTTCAATCCTAATTTGTATTCGTTGTTGTCGTTACCTTCGAATAGTTCTCGGAAGTCTTCAGGCTTGGCTTCAAATAGCTTCCCGTCATCAACGTTAGCAAATGTGTCCTGAAACCTCTTCTTGTTTTCCTGCTGCTCTGGGTCGCATAACTCTGTGATAATGTTGACCGCGTGTACGCAAGCTTCTTTCGTTTCGAGAAGCATAAGAATTTTAGGCCTGGTAAAGCCTTGATCCCTTAACTCGAGATCCGTCTCCTCTTGTTCTCTTGATAGGCGTGCTGTGTTCTTCAGTATCCGATCTCGAGTTTTGAATAGGTGGTTAAGGGCATGTAGACAGGCGACCTTCCTTAAATTTCTCCCGTTACTGACTGTCCGCCCGGCAAATAAGATGTCCTTATAATCAAATAAATGTGGCGTTACTGCAACTTGCACTTTATCCAGTTCCCCAATGGATTTCTGCGCGGGATCTATAATTCTCCGCTTTAGCTTTAAATCATCTAATGACCGAATGTTTCGTTTTGAGGGTGGTGCCGTATCTCCAGCCAGGCTAATTGAAGCTTTACCGAGAGATCCTATTTGGATCTTGTGAGAAGCCCATTTATTTGCTTGGACATCTTTTACTTTTAAGTTTAGTTGCTCCATAGTGGGAGAGAAGTGAGACTCAAATGGATCAGCTGCATCCTCATCCTCATTGTCAAGCAACTGATCCTCAATTGCTTCTTGTTCATTTTCGTTTACATTCTCGACGTCGTTGGGATCAGGAGCCCCTTCATCAAACGATGAGTCTTGATTATGACCTTCCTCGAAGTCGTCATCGTGAGTGGCATCCGGCGTACTGGCAGAGGACCTATCTTCACGTACATCATCATCATTCAATCTTCTTTTTTTCTTTGGAGGCCGGGTTGAACGAGATGATTGCTGGAAAAGCTGGAGCAACAAGTTGTATGCTTTAGTAGGAGGTTCAATAACTTCTTCCTCGCCGCCAGATTCTTCGCTCGAGCTTAACTCGTCCTCCTCTTCTTCAGCCCGTGTAGGGCTTGCAGTATCCCTAAAGATGATGAGTTTTAAATCTAAGTCAAGTGACCCTATTATCTTACTCTACTTCCTGCTCAGGATCTTCTATACGAGACTTTTGGAAATTGTCTCGGCGAGGAAAACTCTTCTTCTGCCGCTTTGCAATTCTACCTGTATTATGACTAGATTTGCGATGTATTGGAGCCATAATCAAGGTATCTCTTGTAAAGGTGATAGCAATAACGGTCGTTGAGGTTCATATGAAAAAAAGTCTACGCACAGACCATAAGATTAGATCCACCAAGATTAGATTTTTTTTCTGCGGTGTTCAGACGAAGCGAGGAATTTTGAGATTAAGCCCACGACAGCCCACCAAACAGAACAATATCCCCACCGGCGTCCACCAGAACTGTCTGGTTTTTGAAATCGAGGCCTTTAGATTGAGAGTCTTAGACAGTTTACCTAACATCCGCCCGTCATGGCGGACACGCAATCTTTCCTCCACCTAGCCCGTCCTCTTGGTCCCGCATCTGTTGGAGCGCAACCGTCAACCGCACCCTTGTCGGTTACGATACAACCACAAGTAAGAACAAGCACAAATCATATCTCAGATTACATTCGACTGAACATAGAATAGGCTCTTTTCTCTATCCTAGATCACGCCGTCCGAAGACCTCAAGATCAAGATCGCGTAATTGGTACGCTACTGGGTACGCGCAGCGAAGATGGCACCGAAGTTGAGATTCGAAACTGCTATGCAGTCCCACACACAGAGACCACTGAACAGGTCGAAGTAGACATGGACTATCAGAAGTCTATGCTGGCGCTTCATCTACGCGCCAACCCTCGAGAGGTTCTTGTGGGATGGTACGCCACGTCAGGCGAGCTTAACACATTCTCCGCCCTTATTCAAAACTTTTACGGCCAGCAAGGTGATGGGACATGGCCACATCCCGCAGTGCATTTGACGGTCAGCACCATTCCAGGGGAGGATATTGAAGCAAGGACGTATATTAGTGCGCCAATAGGGGTTACTGCTGAGAGGGCAGCTGATAGCTGTTTATTCATACCAGTACCATATGAAATCAAATATGGCGAGGCCGAAAAGAGCGGATTAGAAATAATAGCCGCTGCTAAAGACAAGGAGGATCGAACCACAAATATTGCTACAGACATTGAGTCGATAGAGACTGCTATTGAACAGGTGCTTGATATGCTGGAGCGCGTCTCTAACTATGTCAGCAACGTATTGGATGAGGAAGCGGAGCCAAGCACCGCTTTAGGACAATTCTTGATGAATGCTTTGAGTTTGGCGCCGAAGGTTGAGCCTGCAGATATTGAGAGAGATTTGTACGTAATGCTCTTTACTTTTATACATCGATTACTAATGGTCACTCAGCAACAACCACATCCAGGATGTTCTAGTCGTCTCATATCTGGCCAACACTATCCGTACACAGATCGACTTGTCGAATAGATTAGCAACTGCTGCCCTTACTCTTGGAACTGGAGACGCACTAGGAGGCTCCACAGGAGGCCAGGAAGGTGGCCAGAAAGAGGGAGGGAGACAAGACCAGAGACGTGGTGGGAAAGGAAGAGGGCAGAACAGACAGCAGCAGCAGGAGTAGGTTCAGTAATGTGCGCTTTATGAAATATAGTGATGTGCATGATGGATGCATTTGGCCGGGAAGAGGTCTGGCGTTCAAGGTGCAGCATAATTGTGTATATTTGGTGGCCCCTATTCTGAGCGCTTTAAAAGGACCTGTATATCCGGTCCCCAAAGTTGACGGCCGAGCGTGCTGTCTGGTAGCAACTTGGAATTGCGTTGAGCAACTGTATTCACACATCGTCCATGACAGAAAATGGCTTTCGAATCCTTGGCCGTTCGTGAACTCAGAAACTGTCTCCTATTCTATGGAAATGACTGATTCACGTGTATGCTGAGAAATATTAATTTTCTTCCGACCGTATTGATAGTTCACAGGCGATATTTGCGTACGACATGCCCTTTGGTGTGACAAATAAATAGCTAACTGTACTAAAATGACCGTAAAATCTTGTCTGACGTCTTCTTAAGCAACAATAAGCTCAAAGGGACGAGGGCGGATAAATTCCGGCTCATTACGCCTTAGAAATGTAGACGCCCGAATGCAAGAACTCAACTCGGCGCGTCTCCGTTCGAATTCCACAACTACACTCCTTACTCGACAACGAGGTCGGAGATGGGCTTACAAAACCAACACAGACCTTGATAGTGTCGAGTTTCTACCTTAATCATGGTACAAATAACGCTATCATCGTAAGCAACAGCGCCCCTCCAGACCAAGCACCACTCCAAACTAACACCCCACACACAGGCTCTGGAGCATATTCCTCTTTGTCGGCCCCATCCTCCTCCCAAAGCTCATCGTCTTCTACCGCTCCGTGCGGAACCCTCCTCCAAACGTCCCCATCCGGCCCACCCCGCCCAAAATCAAACGCGCCCGCGGCCTCCTCGCTCTCTCAGTCTGCATCTTTCTCGCCCTGACCCTCCCCTACTTCGACCCCCCGAACATCTTCAAAGTGACCCAATCCAGGCTCCAGACGCCCACCGACGTGCTCTTCGCCCGTCTCGCCGCAACGGGCCATCCGATCACGCCCCGAGAAGAGACTCTCCGCGCGCGCTTCGTGAGCCTGGACGCCCGGCTCGCCTATCTCCAGTTCGGCCCCGCGGTCGTGGGAGACTGTCCGTTCTGCAACTCCGCGGACCCAGCGACGTGGCTGTACTTCGCGCTTCCGTCGCTACTGGCGCCGCATCTGGTGCACATATCCGTGCTGCTGCTCGCGACGTCGAGCGTCTTCGGCCCGGAGGCGCGGCGCTGGAGGTTACAGGCCATGATCGCGGGCGTCGCGCTCGCGGCTGCGGAATTGTATATCGTTGCGACGTATGATAGTAGCTATAACCGACGCGCTGTGCAAGGGGAGGCGCTGTTCCCGCTCTTTTGGTACGCGAGGATGGTCAGACCGGTTGCCTTTTGTCTTGTGCAGTTGTCTCTCAGTTGGTTTCTTAAACTCACTGCTACAAACCGACTTTTTCCCATTCCGCCTTCCGTGGCTGAGCGACTGGAATCCCATAGTAGGCTGTTAGAGACCGTAGGCGGGAAGATAGGAGCGCTGGTGCAGGTGAGAAACGCGGTGTTCAGGGATAAGGCGCTTATGGAACGGGTGGAGGAGTACTGGAGCGAGGAGGGGAGAGTTATCAGCGAGACTCAGGAGGAAAGGGAGGTCGTGGAAAGCGTTAATCGCGTGTTGGAGAGGATGGATGTGCCTGCTCTGGAGAAGCATGCGGAGGACTACGTGGAGCAGGTTACGAAGGAGATGTTCAAAGCTTCTAAAGCTTAGGTCGAGAGCATGGTGGTTATATTCACGCAGCGAGACAGCATTGCAAGGTCGCACGATCGGCGTTCGAAGGAACAAAAATGTATAAGTAGTTGATCAAGGAAATACCCAACGATTTCGTCAAAAGATGATAATACATGTACCGTAGGAACACCACATCAGTTTTTTTTTTTTTAAAAAAAAAAAAAAAAAAGTTTGAAATCACAAAACAATTAGGCCCGTAGGTCTCCTTGAATCCCCGGGCGGGTTTTTGCTGCCGCTGCTCCATTGACCTGAGGTTTACCGATAAACCCGCCCGGAGGGATTCGAACCGATGACGTTTGCGGGGATTGTAGTCAGACTGCCTGACCGCTCTGCTATACGGGTTAGTTGAATGTTGGACGCGCCTGGATCGAATATAAGTCAATGACCCGTAAACTCATTTTAGGGGGGGATAAGGGGGTTATCCCCCGCGGAATTCAGGGGGAATGTGTTCGAGTCCCGTGGTGAGCGGGATGGCTTTTTGTTTGTCTCTGCGGATATGTGGGGTTTGTTTGGTTTTATTGGGCTGAGGAGGCTTATGGGAATGAAGTCAGCAGGGAAAGAGATAAAGGAGAGGCTGTAGGTCTTTTTCTGGGACGTTCGGATTGCTCAGGAGAAAGAAAGGGAGCCGACGAGTTGGTGAAAGGGGATATCACATTTGTTATTACGAAGGGAGAGAAGAAGTGTCCTGGACGGTTGTTAACTTTTTGAAGAAACTAATCCTTATCATATTCTTTTGCAGGAAAGAGATACTTCTGACTTCTGAGTTACCCTCAATGGGATAAATGTTGACAGAATATTAAAAGAATGGCGCGTCCTACAACTGCCTGAACTACCCAGCTCTCCCTCTCTATAACCCCTGAACTCAAAATGTATTATAACACGATATTTCAACAAGGGGCAATGTGACCCTCTGAACTTTGATTAATATTAGAGTCGTTGTCTACCAAACGTTTAGACGCACCCGCCAAAGATAATGCCATGCTAAACGCCAAATCCGAAATATGCCGCCCCGTAGCTCCAGATTCTTCTGATCTTAACACCTTTGGACCCGATTTTAGCCTAGACCTCCTGTACAGCGTCATGCTCCTCTTCTTCAATGATATGACCCCACTCATGCTGCTCCTTCCCATACATGATCCCCTTCAACCAACCTCTGATGAGTGTGGTAACCATCCCACCCATTCCATCCTTCCCCATCGGAATTTTGTAATCCTCGCCCCTGAACGTGACCATTTGCACCGGCGCGATGAAAAACGCAGTCCCGCACGCCAGAGCCTCGACTAAGCGTCCCTCTCTAGCTGCTTCAACCATCTCGTGCATATAGAACTTGCGCTCCATGATCTTCAAGGCTGGTAGATCAATCTCCAGGTTGGAATCGTAGTAACCAGATATCAGTCGTTGTCGCGCGAGTTCCAACACTGATCTTCTCGTAACTCCGTCTAGAATGATGCGGCCATGGAGGGGTGCCGTAACTAATTCCAACTCACCCTCCTTCGTCTTCCACACTACAAAGAAATTGCTCGCCCCCGCTTCCGTAACCTCGCATTTCTCACCGAAGAGCCATAGGATCTGATGATACCCCTTCTTCTTTGCCTCACCTTGAGCTAGCAAGCTAGGCCCGTAATTCGCACCGACTTTGGCGTACCCAAAACCCCCGGGCCAGGCGCGGACCATATCGTCTTGGGAGGCGAGGAGATTCATGCCGATATTAGGGCTACTGGAAGCGAGATCGGGAAAACATGTGAGGATGATGTAGAGGAGTGCCTCTTTGGGTTTTTGGACACCGAGGGCGGGATCGTTGGCAATCATAGTCGGGCGGACGTAGAGGAAGCGCCCAGGATATTTCTTCGGTAGCCATTTCGGTCCATCTCGAGCACATAGTGCCTCGACTAACTTGAGCAGTTCCTCGGGAGGGAAACCAGGAAGTGCGATCCGAGTCGAGGAAAGGAGCATACGTGCACAGTTCAAGTTCGGCCGGAACAACCGCAATTTGCCGTCGTACCCGCGATATAACTTCATTCCCTCGAAACATTCGGTTGCGTAGTGCAGGACGCTCGCGGTCGGCATGAGGGATAGGGGACCGTAGGGGTGGAGGTGAGGCGCTTGCCAGCCACCGTTGAGTGTCCATTGGCAGGTTATCATGTGGTCAGTGCAGCATTGCATGGACATGATTTCGGGGCTGTTTGGTTCGGGTACAAGTTTCGGGGTTTGGGAGAAAGTTATGCGAAGCAGAGAAGCATCCAACTCCGGTAGAGGTGTTGAGACTCCCTCGACGCCATTTGGTAGTGCTGATGAGGTAGATGTGGAAAGGGAAGACGTTATGCCATTGTTGGTGAGTTCAGTAGTTGTAAGGTCCGAAGATCCTTCAATTGGAATAGCAGATGGTGACATTATGAGGGATTTAGTCCGTATACTGTTGGGATAGTCTGATATAAAGTGGAAAAGGAGGCGGGGATGAGTGTATGTATAACTGGATGTATGACTGATGAAGAGAGTAATCACTCGACGTCTAATTGAAGTCTAATTGAAGTCTAATTCGATTACAATGGAGTGAATATTGATACAAGAGGAATCAAGTGAAACAGAAGAAACCGAGATACTTATAGTCTCCGAGTTTGTAGACTAACTTAGGATTTTCACTCTTATCACGCGCGCGATACTATGGCGCCTCAGCCGCCGCATCAAGGTGCAAATCCGCAAACATGCCGTCACTGGTCAAAAGCTTGTATGTGTATATCGCCGGATAGTGGCTTAAAGGAGATAGTAGTAGTTAAATTTTTCCAATCGGTCCAGTCATAACGCTTGTTGGGTCCATCGTGTGGATATGTACATTGTCAAGAAGGGCGTAAGGTTTGTACCTGGAGAAAGAACCGAGTAGGCCGAGAGCTCGTTCATCCGATCGCCTTTGAAGGAGAGGCCATATCCCGCCCATTGCCGTATTTAAGCGTCATTCGCTTCTGTTTCTCCACCGGAGAACTTCCATCTCCCTACTTCGATGACCTACAAAGTATCATTCTACGTATATAGATCATTGAAATTTTCTCCTCTATCTTGATTCATAAGTATAGAGAAATCTCTGCGTTAGGGTGATCTGATGTGTGGCGTTCGCCCCTGACCCTCCCTAATAAGATCGTCATAGGGCTGAAACCGTGTTCATATTTTTCTCACTGCATAATCGTAACCCTTACATACACCTTCTCTCGGATATTTTGAATCGTCTCTATTTTGTTATTGATTTAGGACTTACGGTCCAGTATATTGATGACCGCGGCAACCCGACGTCATTCGCCTCGGATAAGACTTGATTCTATCAAACCACTACCTCATATACTGATCCTTACCAGAACCTATAGTTTGTATATGTACCATACCAATCAGGCCCTGATCGATGGATTCTTCAAGTCCAAGCTCCTGAATGTTGTATGCCGTCACTGCAGCTGGCGCCGCAAGGGTGTGCGCTGTGTTCTAAACCGAGTCTCCGTGTATGGTTGTTATCGTATAAGGGCATGTTCTTGATAATGACCTTCAATAAAGACAAGAAGTTATTTTGAAATATCGATTTCCGACTCCAATTCATCATTCCATCTCGCTTCCCTCAATAACTTTCATTTCGTCACTTTGTCCTCGCATCTCAGTATTCCTAACCTATCAAATCTGTTACCGGGGGGTTAAAGTCCACCAAATCCTAGCACTATCCGTTTGGGTAGCTTCTTTGCGTTTTTATATTGCCAAAATACCAAAATGCCAGTTATACCTTTCTATTCAATTTAAATATCCTTCTAGAGCTTCTAGCCTTGTGAATAAACCCGGTTTTCGCATTGGATCCAATCAATCTAATCGTTCGCGGTCAAGCGGTCCGACGGGGATAAAGTTAAATTTCAACACCACCTCATGCTGCCTATACCAGAGTCCACATTAGCAATTTACGACAGGACACATGATGCCTACCCATCACCATAGTTTAAAACGGGACCAATTCCCCATGATCGTTCGATCAAGCTTTCGTGACAAGTCCTCCTTTTCTTCTCCTGGTTACAGGGATCCGTATCTCTAACACCCAACCACCATGCACTCCACCACCCTCCTCGCTGCCGCTCTCGGCCTCCTCGCAGCATCCGTATCCGCCCAAAATGGCGAATGGCAACAATGCGGCGGGACAAACTACTCCGGGGTCAAAGGCTGCAACGCCGGTCCGTCCACCGTCCCCTTACCCATCCCCTTCCACTCCCTCTGACAACCCCCTTAGGCCTCACCTGCGTCCCCATAAACGACTACTACCACCAATGCCAACAAGGCGGCTCGCCCCCTGACCCCGAACCGACCCCGACCGACCCGACCGACCCAACAGACCCCACAGTCCCCTCCGGCGGGCCCGGCACCACGCTCCGCAAGGACTGGCTCTGGATCCGGGCCGTCGCGGCGCCCAATTTCCACAAATACATGCAATCGTCGCCGCTCCTGTCCGAGGGCACCGCCGTGCTGGGCTCCCACACTACCGCTGGCCAGTTCAACGTGATCGACGGGCAACTCGTGCAGCTCGTGACGGCGCCGGGGACGGGGCAGAAAGTGCTGTACGGCAACGTGAGCCAGGAGAAGAGCTTCGACGGCAAGGCGCTCGCGGTCACGTTCAGCGAGAGCAAGAATACGTACGGCACGTTTGGGTGGCAGGGCGATGGGCTCACGTGGCAGGTTGCGGGTATTAGTAGGCCGAATTTGAGCGCGTGGTATGTGTGTACGGGTCAGGCCATGTATATTAATCTCGGGAATTATTTGAGTAATACGCCCGCTGGGTGCGCAGATCAGACGGTATGTCGTATTCTCTTTATTTCTGCTTCGCGCTTTTTGGGGCTCTATCTTGGACTGGTAGGAGGAGTTCGTGAGGGGTGGCGGAAGACCAATAAGGAGGAGGAGGAAGACGGTGTTTTGCATGAGCTGACTGAGTTGCAGATTCACTACTACAACGACTCGAAAGCGAATGATTAAGTAGAAGTAGTGACTCGCGGAGTAGGTTGGGGGTACATGAAAAGCTTGGATATTATCTGAAAACGAATATAAACCTATTCAAAGCGCAGTTCATATGAGAAAGACCACCATTCCTGATCTCGGATCATAATTCATAAAACATAAATGAATTTGTCATGGTCATTATTGCCCCCTATTCCAGACCATCCACGCGGAGTTAAAAACTTTCTTCGACATCCACTCACATGAACACCACGGTACCGTCAAACGAGAGTACCGGCACAAGAGAGGTAATATCGGCTGTCCTGATAATTTCATCCTCTGCCAAGGATGGATCTCACTTTTTCTGACATTCTCCCCTTTTTCTTTGCAGTTGTGGCATCTTTGTCCGAAGAAATTTTGTCCTCAGCGGGAAATTCGTAATCGCTCGGAGAAGGAACTTTCTCTCTATACGGCTTGAGTGTATCAACCATCTCGTTGTATTTGTCCTAAGGACGTGGGAGAAAAGTAGCCCAAGGGTTGGCACCACACTCTAGAAAAGCTTCTGCGGCTCTATGGGGCAATGAAACACCCTGGGGCCGAACTTCTGCGGCAGCATGGGACACTGAATCACTCCTGGACCAAGCCTTCCGGTAGAATGTCTCCCATTCCTGTTCCAAATCCTTGGTATCGGATAAAATGAGCTCCAGAACCATCCCGGAATCAAACATATTCGTCCTCACAAAAGGGATGCGTTACTGCAAAGATAACATATGACAACAATCCAAGCGAGATCGGACTCAACTGATCCTTCTCTTTGATCTATAAGTACTCATCAAGCTCGTATCTCACAATACCCAACCAAGAACTAAATGTTGATTCAGATGCCGGTTGAGACAAAATAAGTAATTTTACGTCCCGTTTTCTGTTTGTAAACGACAGTGGTGAGTATAGATGTTCGATAACAGGATGAGTCTCGTCAAGTAGCGAAAAATTAAGGTTCCGTTGGTGATTACGTCTGACGTGAAAAAGCATGCTAAATGCATTCACGTCAAGGTAGTAGGTATACATAGGCTCGTTCACCTTAAGTATTGCGAGATAAGCAGCGCTTAGGTGAAAGTTAGCGTCATAGAATGGAGACCAGGAATCAATCCTTGACCAATTGACTTCCTTTCCAAAGAAGTCTTTGACAGTACGGTGTAAATATGTTACAGGAGCACCCGACAATTCTTCTCTCTTCGACGATTCCGGTTAGATGAAGCCTCTACAACATGTGTCCAGGCGTCACCTCATTGTTCCAGCTCTTGCTAATTTTTGACTCCTCTTCAAGAAACCCAGTGGGAGACCAAGTACAAATCCTGGATGCTCTTCATCAGCATACGAAAGAGTCAGGAGAGATGGGGGGTTGCGCGTTGCATGTTGTGGCTGGAACAACTGAGACGCCCTTTTCGTTATTAGCCAAAGAGTCGATAATGTTATCAAAAAGCTGCTTAAGGTCTGGAGGTATGGAATCCAGGCGTCTTTGTAAATCCGAGAGTCGTTCGCCGTTCGTAAGGCTTCCTTGTAGTAAAGAAACAACCAAATAGACCCAAAGGAAAAACCCGGAGGCCTTACTGACCACGTTATCAATCAGATCAACAGTAAACTCTGGCTCAACCTCTTCGAAATCCTTAAACGCGAGATGCTCGGAGAGCGTAGAGTTGACATAGTGGTACATATCACCCCGGGTCAAGTCCTCGAGAACGAGATTTGGAAACTGCACAAACGCATCTTCAAACTCTATCCAGGGTCTACTAGCCACGCATATCTTGAAATCTCCTTCCAGAAGGTTATGCAACCATTTGATAACAATTCTGGTCGGCCTGTTGTATTCGTCAAGACCATCGATCAAGAAGAACAGTTTCATTTTGGTTTGGCACTCACTAACCAATACCTTAAAAGCTCTGAGAGGTTCGGACCATTCAAACGGTGACGTTAATGTGTTTGGAAATAAGAACCCCGCATTGACGCGATGCGGAAGTAGGGTGTAAATGAGATCTCGGTGTTGAGAGAGAATTTGGTATAAAAGCGTTCTCAGCAAGCCTTCTTGTGACATCTGAATCCCGCTTCCTGAATTCCAAAAGAAAAAGTAATACATAACGAACGGACCACTACCCGCCTAATGCTGGAGAAGCTCCTTTGTACGGTCATTCTCATGTATGTATTTCATGAGTGTCGACTTACCCGCTCTAGGTTTACCAACAATCCAGTAGAACTTTTGGTCTTATTGTAGCCAGCTGGAGAATTTTGGCTTATCATTCGAGCTACACTTCTCCTGGACGTGTTTTTTCTGCGAATATTTATCCTTCGAATGTTAATTATGCACACGTTCCTCTTTTTCATGCTCATTTTGGCGAAGCTCTTCTTGCTTATTCTCTTCTTGGTTAGACTCTTCTCGCTTGCACTCTTCTTCAAATATCCATTCGAACGTTTTTTGGTAAGCTTAAGCTACTCGCCCGCACCTATCCTCGATTTCGGAGAATCCGAGAGAGTAAAATACGATGTCACGAGCATCGAACATGCGGTTTACACCATAAGGATGAACATTGGGCCGAGCAAGTGGGTGCGGAATATCGCTGTTTGGGACTTGATCCTAACGGTAACTCTGCCGAATATTCCCAGTGAGTGTGTTGGTAACCGATTCCGAAAGCTCTTTTCCTTTCGTGATATCCTGGTACATACTCCGCAATTCTGTTAAGGATTCGGACGTTGATTTATCTTTGTTACGCTGGTTCTCGTCTGACCGTAAGGCTTGCTCACTACTTAGTGTTTAGTGCATGATATATATATACCGGGTTACGTAGAAATTACCGGAGCGAAACTATCATATGCATTGTAATGTGTTGATTGTATGTCTCCACCTTCTGAAGAGCTTTGACTTCATCTTCACTGAATAGTCTTTAGTGCTAGGCAAAAGCTATCTTATACGGTCTTCTTTTCCTGGGATCTTAGTCTACTGAGCGTTCTGTTTAGCTCATCATAGATCTCGCTACAGCGTGCACAGGACCGCAAGGTTTTGATCCACCACCGACGGGGTTCGTTCAGGGGGTCGGACGAGGAATGTGATTTCCTGATGCTTCTTGGATAGTTCATCTTGAATACTCCCTAACTCTTGGAGTAATCCTGCTCTTTTGCGCAGATCTGCTCGGGTCATACTTATAAATCGTATACGTCCCTGAGATGAGCCCCTGGGCGAATTTGAGGAAGCTCACAAGCGCGGCAGCGACGCCTAACGCCGACACTGGATCCATGATGCCGAGATAGCTTAGGATGAGATGTAAGGTAGGTCATTGTTTGAGGCTAACAGCTGCGATTTAGGTGTTTCCGGATTGCTTTCGCGAGTTGGGGTATCTCAGCCTTGCGCGACCTGCATACAACCTGGCCAATGATAGTAGCCTCTTCCTTCGCCACGGTAAGGTATCTTAGGTTAAAGATACGTTCTCGGTTTACATCACTATATTTATTCCTGTAACACGGCCCGCCCTCGCTCCTCGGTTGCTGTATGGTTGCCACACTCCCACTAGGGCAACCTTTCAACTTAACTCCGATGCCTCGTCGATAAGTTATTCGAGGATTAGAGATATATACAGCTTAAATTTAATTGTAGACTGATATCTCGAGAGCAACAGAGTAAAAGTGCTTTTGGCAAGGTAATTCAAAAGGGCTATGACAACAGAAGATGTAAAGTTGGATCTTGACCTTGTATTTCTTCCGTCCAGATGATATCCTCGAGGACGGTGTACTTGCAATCATTCACTATGCTGATAGGGGATTAAAAATCACGTATAATAGCAGGCCAATAAGCGCGTAAACCTTAGAAATGTTCTGTAATGGTTAAGGTAGACTTCTCAAGGCGAGAAAGGTTTACGAAGACTGGTAGGTAGAATTTACTGGACAAGGAAAGGAGAGACTAACCATACTTCTTCCCAAATCCCAAATGAACCCTTGATAATTCACATCAGTAATCTACATACCTTACTTAGAGAACACCCCGATCCCAACCGAGCTTCGCCTCTATGGAAGTGCACACTTTGAGAACTTTACCTATGCTTTCGTCAAATATTGTAAATTATAAAGCGCCAGCAGAGGATCAAGCTGTGCTTTAAATATCAGTGGACCGCCTTAGAAATTAAAGGTCTGGTTTAACACTACCTATTAATCCTTGTAGAGTAGGTGGTCAACTAATCTTATAGAGCGAACAGCGATCACAGAAGAGAATATGAATTAAGATATCGTGCAATCTTGAGAATGAATCCTCAAACAGTTAGTCCGAAGGGCTGTTCAGATCGCGAAGGACATCGTTCGTTTCATAGCATTGTTGCCTGTAGACTTTTTAGAATTATTACTATAAGTGAGATTAAAAGACATACATACGTGTACATCTCCCTTAACGCTGGAACCGGGACTTGGGAGAGGCAGATTGTTAGATAGACGACAGGTTTCTCTTTTTGTAATTCAAGGTTGAGTTGAGGTATCCGTTCAAAGGCTTCTTCTTCCTCTTCTTCTCCATCATCATCATCTTCTGCTTCATGGCTGCGCTCTACTTTCTTTGCATCGTTAACGAGGCCAGGATCGCCGCTCTTCTTCTTTCGATCCCTATCATCTGACTCGGATCTGTTCGCCTTATATCCAAATTCCTCCTTTAGCTTGGCTACCTCTTCACCAACAGACATACCAGTGTACTGAAACCATCTAAACTTCTTACTTTGCAAATCCCTCTTCGTGATCTCAACAATACTGGTTAATTTCCCGGCTGACTTCCCATCTGCCACCAGAATAACAAGTTTCGGCTTTTGATTCTCCCTGTCCGCAGTTTGCAGCTCGGCCAGTAGCCTGGTGATATTCTTGGTGATGGAACTACCAGCGGAGACCTGAACAAGGGAGACAACACATTTGTCTTTGAGGAAAGTGAGGTGTGAAGCTGGCAATTTGGGTACTTCAAGGCCAGTCGCACTGTCACGTGATGGTGATGAGCGTATGTTTATGTCTGAGGTGTCGTCTGCTTTGAATTTGCGCTTGCGACCCATTGTCAGTTGACGTTGTGGAAAATTCGATTCGTGAGTTCCTCAAGCTTGACGGCATCAGAAATTCAAATTCAGAATAGCAATACAGAGCTTTGGCCACAATCCGACCTTTGCTTACTTGCATCCAATCCATCCCCGTCCTTTTACCAGTTCCATTGTGTCAAGCCAGAATCTGGAGAAAATTATGTCTTGTTCTATTTAACACTGTTATACGAGTATTTTCCTTTTCAACCACTTTATACTTAGGTATTGAGTGTTTATGTCCGGTTGAGTAATTTGTAGACCGGAGCGATTTTATACAGTTCAACGGTTACCAACAGGTAAAAGCCTTTGTGGAGTACAATTCAGCCCTCGGTATAGTTTAGGGATCAAGTACAGTACAGTCCAGAAATTGAGTATAACCTAGGACACTGTACACTCTTGAGATACTGTACACTCTTGAGATACTGTACACTCT
>MU006092.1:448897-533194 GCA_010093705.1 Patellaria atrata CBS 101060
ACTGTACACTCTTGAGATACTGTACACTCTTGAGATACTGTACACTCTGAAAATTCTATACGGTCTGGGGAACCTTTACAATCTGGATATTCTGTACAGTACCAAGAATTTGTAAACGCGCTCAATTGTTGCGGGTTTTCTAAAATAGTAGCAAGGGGATATTTTTCAGGTATGTTTATACCATTTCTAATAAGTTAAGATCACTCTTTCGTCCGCTTCTATGTGTTGAACAATACTGTACCCCGGCTCAGTGCGACTTAAATCTATTTGCGAATCTGTGATGAGAAGAATGAATATGTCTTTGATATCTTCGTAGAATGCACCTAGCTGTTAATATATACTTTTACTGTTGCTTCCGTGCTTCGCTACTATGGACAAGCTCCAACCATATTTCAACGTAAGTGTTTGAAGATAGGGTAATTGGGTAAAAACAAACCTCCTGTTTACGAATATTATTCCTAAAGGGGCAAGGAGAAAAGCTTCATTTACCGGAGGATCTTGTTGTCGCTAAGGAAGACGATAGAATGATTGGTTAGGATGTCCGAAAGAACAGCCAGTTGCCGTCAGGAACCACTAGAATTACGTTATTTACAATTCAACGGACTTTTCAATCATGCAGCTCATCCTACAGCTGCAAGTGTACTGTATGAGCAAGCGCTGCAACCCCGCTGTTGTTGACTGGAGTCTCGATGTCGCAGCTGAGGATGCCTTGCATGCGGGCATGGATGGATAAGGGGATCTCGGCTATCGTCCGGTTGATGTTTACCTTTGAAGTTTGAGTGAAGATGGATGACGTGAAACTGATACTATAATAACGCGATAAAGAGAGCCCTAAGAAGGCTAAGAAGCTAAGAATATATATATCATCTCACGCAATGATGTATGAGCAGATATCCATGAGTATGAAAAATACTACCTCGACATAATTATTTTGATAGATGTTGATATAGCCAAGGTGAGGCCAAACACGGACTTCCTTTTCCATGAGTTAGGTGCCTTGAGATTAAAAACGTTTTGTTTGATGTACATTCCAGAAGACGTGGAAGGATGCTTTTTGATGGCTGGATGGGAATTTCACAAGCCTCCTCGTCTTCCGGTGTGGGTCTGCGTTTTAAGGCCGACGCATAAGATAGTACGAATCAAACACGATACGGCCCCCTTACTAACCTCCACTATACCCTCACTATGCTTCTTCCCGCTTGATGCATGGAATCGTTTGCCCTTCCGCAATTGATCTAATCCTCTTTCGTCTTCTTGTGATTCTTAATTTCCATCAACAACTGCTTGGCCATGTCTAATTCCTGTATCATGCTCGTCAGATCTGCGTCAATTAAAGCCTAACGCTCCCGAATAGGCCATCACTAGGCTCTTCACGGTTTGGTTGCCCATCGCCTCGGATTTCGTGGATTTAGTGCCGTTGACAGGGACTTACAGGAGTTTCCCTTCGCTCCCGTCCCATCTCCCAAAGGTTCCCAGAAGCCCATCACCACCAGCTCTTTCGCCCCCCCAAACTTCGACTTCATCATCACCTTCTGCACCTCCCGCTGCGCCCTCACCTTGTACCATCTTAAACCACTGCAGTATTTCCTTTTTTCTCCTCCAACAGTCTGCCCTGACCGTGCTTGTTTATCTTCTGGAGCTGAGGCACCTCCCAAATACTTGATTTTTCCAACTTTTAATTTTGATTTTCTCCCGTATCATCCCTCTTAATATCGCTCTTTCCGCTTCTCTCCGTCGCAGCTTCCTCTTCCCAGGTGCTTCCTTCCTCATATTGCTTTCTTCTTACTCAGCTACTTTTTGATCGGCTGTCATTCCTTTGCGCAACTACCTTTAGGTTCCAGGTTATTCTCGGGCATTTTATCTTTCTGCTTCCGTGTGCTTCTGTTGCCTAGTCGATCTTCTTTCTCGTTGCAGTGCAAGCCGGAGTCTTCCGATCGCCCGACCCTAAATGCGACACCTATAACGGCGTCGCATAATTATTTTCAACGTCTACTGCTACCAGCTGCGCGCGCGTCGCCACCATCGCGTACAGATGACAGTTGAATCTCATAGGCATTCTGCTTCTTCCTCATGCCTATCCAGACGCTCTTCAGCCTCTGGCAACCAGCCGATGCAGCTGGCGACAAGATGATGGAGAAAGCAGCTTATGTCAAATCGCGTCAAATGCCGGTAGTTGAGATCCCTTACATACAGACTTTCAAGCGTAAACGGACTGAGACCCTGGAACGTGATGTGTCCCCTGAGGTACACTTTACAAAGAAATGGAAGCTTCAAAGTAGCATTGCGCCGCCAGTGGAGTCCGTGATACACCTTAGTCACGCGTCGCAAGCTGCAGTTAGTGATGATTTGGCAGGCACGCACATGGACAATATGGAAATCATTCAAGATAAACCTGCATCGCCAACTCATGTGGACGCGACTGTTAAGCAAACTGAAGCAGCACCTGACGACGGCACATCCTCGTTATCCGCGACGCCTCATCAACCCATCGCATCCATAGATATCAACAACATTACTAGCAAATTATTTGCAATGGATAGGGAACTGACGGAGCGCGAAATGCTCGAGGAGACAATAAGCCAGCAGTTTGATCAAGAGATACTACTCAGACATGAGGAACTTCGCCTGATAGAGTTGGAGCTAGCAAAATGCCAGATCGCACTGGAACAAATCCGTCGCTGCACCCTCATCCCATATCCTGGCTCAACCTGTCCCTCTGTCGATGTCAGCAATGGCGTTGGACTGAGCCTTCCTCCTCAGCCCGGTTACTCCGAACCTCTTGACCCCGCTCCATGGGGTGTCACTGACGGTCCGTATACACGACATTATGCGAAGTGGCTCATTCCGGATGCGCGCTTCGATTCAGTTCAATTACCGGATGGCAGCTCTATGCCATATAGCCCGTATGAGGGCAGATCAACGCGGGGTCACGGCACAGAGACTTCCAGGCAGCGCGCATCTTGTGTGTCTAGGCAACAACCTGTTCAAGAACCACCCCGGGATCGGAACAACTTCGACAATCTTATCCTGCGTCGGAAATCGGATGGTCACTGGGTTCGCCTTTACTGTCACCACTGTCAAAAGCCAGATTTCTGTAATGTTCAAGGTTTTCTCAATCATTACCGTATCAAACATCAAACCAGATTTCAGAGCCACAATGAAGCTGCTGAGAATTGTGGTATCGAGCTTGCCGACGACGAAGTACCTGCCTCTGTCATAGCCAGGGAACTAGCTGGACCGCAACCGTCCGAGTCGAAGAGGAAAACCGCGAATGCCTTCCCTGGATCGTCTACAGGCACTCCGGCAAAGCCACCTAAAGCACCACGACTCCAGATCATGTCTCAGCAGCCGCTTAAAGGGGTTTCACCATCATCTACCATATCCCCATCTACACCTGTGTCCCAGGTGGCCACACCAGTTGTTCCTGAGCCAAGGGTAACGATAGCGCCGAAGAAAACTGTGCCACCAACTCCATCCGCCTCCGTTCCTCATTTGTGTTCCCTTCTTTCACGGGCCCAGTTTCAGGGGGACCTTAACCAACTGATTTCGACTTCTCGCCAAAAGGTTGATCTCACCGCAGTTACTCCGATTGAATATGAAGAAGGTGAAACTCCTACTCTACAGATTCAGCAACAGGAGTTTCCGCTCTCGACCCCAACGAATCAGCAACTGTCTCGAATGCCAATGAACAAACGGCCTGAGAGCTCTAAAGGAATGAAGGGTTCGTCTGCGCGTTTACCCAACTCCTCTTCGGCAGGTCCTTCGCGTCATGTTCCTCCGCAGCTTGGAAATAGCCGCAGGAACGGTGGGCGGGACGACCGTATGATCCCGGAGAGTCCGAATATGGAACTCAGTCCACACACTGTAGAAAGTAATCCAGGACTTGTGAGCGACCATGATGACGACGAGGATGATTATGAAGGCTCTGAGGCGCCAACACATCCGGCAGATGATGCTGGAGAGTTCGAGATTGAAGGTGACGAAGGGACTTATGGTTTCGGGGACATGGAGGGCTTGAGGGGCGCGGAGAGCTCCAGGTGTGGTAGCAAGTAGAGGTTCACATTGTTTTCTGCAGCCAACTGGCTTTAACTCTTCACTTCAAAAAGATTGTTTTATAACTCTTTACTTAACTTCCTCCTGATCTTGTTATTGCGTATTTTGTAGTCTCTCAGTCTGTATCATGTTTTCGGGTCATAGATTATGGGTCCGGCCAGCGGGTTTGGGTGGCTCTTTTTCACCTGAGTTCTTTCTGTTCGGTGGGGATGGCAAGGTTACTGCGTGCAAACAACACGGCCGGATCTTATTGAAATCTCTCCTCTTTATCTAAGTTGAAGCTCAATTGGGCGGGGGAAGTTGTTTTGACTATGGCTAGGGGTGGATGGGTCGGATGGGGGTGGGAAACAAGAAAAGCACAACTGTACATATACCAATTGTCTAGATATACCTTATCCTTATACTGAAGAGTAACACCTAGTTCATGCTTCGAGGTTCCTATACAATTGCATCAGGTGAAATCTCATACAGGTTAGGGACAATATCGGCAGGGCCCCAACACCTAAACCTCAATCATTTTACTTATAATTCTTGTGACTTGATAATCATCTAGTATATGTCATTGGTGCGGGTTGAAGTTGACGATTTTACATGAAGCATTATAGATAACTCCAAACGCCAACGCTCAAGATCCTTCAGTTACGTTCAAAACCTATCGATTAATGAGCGTAAAAGGCTCACTGGCCCATGAAGATGGACGCCTGTAATTTTCAGCAATCGTTCGTAGTTTCAAAGTAGAGTTACTCACGGCCATCAAAACGCAACAGATGCTAACATAAGGGCTGAGCCTCTCCCCCACGCGCGCAAACTTCCAAAATATGCCAAAGACCCTGCCATGTCCATCAGTGCCTGTCGCCAACTATAGGTCTATGTGATGTCTGTCGCTGACCCGTCTTTACTCCTGTCCATAGGGCCTGGAAAGCTATAGTGCGCGTAGGTGCTCGTACATATCAGAAGGAGGATAACGAGGAGTAGCGACTGGAAGTTGAAAAGCGCAGTCTGCAGTTTGGTGTTAGCATGTGATTGAAGTCACGAATATTTGGTGAAGGTGAAGCCATTCAACATTTGAAGTGAATTATTGAGTACCAAAAGCGTGACTGACCATGATTTCTGAAACGCGAGTTATTATTTATTTTGACTTGACTTCCTTCTTTTCTTTCTTTCAACCTTGTTGTGTTTATCACAGTCGCTGTTGTCCTAGTTGAGTGTTTTGACGTTAATCTCTACCTACATACCAGCAAAGAATGTCGTCCGAGCGCGGCCAAACGCCAAGTAGCCCGCTCCCAACAATCCCCGCTCCGCCGCCGCCGCCGACAACGTCCGCTGACGAAGACCGTCAGAAGGCGAAGCAGGAGAAAGCAGAACGTACGTATCAAAACCGCGCAAGAAGAAACCGGGAAAGGGCCGTTGCAAACGCGCAAAATCGCGTTGAGCATGGTCAGCAAACCCCAGGTCAGACCCTCTTACTGCGAAGCCGATTGTGCAGCATCCACAGTTCGAATTGTCCGTCACTGACTTTTGACTATAAAGCTGCCCTAAACCCCGCGTACGCCAGTACCTTCTCGGTATCTAGGTACTCTCACGACTCTTCTGCTGCCGCTTTCCCCCCTCCAGTCTCTTTACCAGGTACAATATTCATTTCTCCCTTCATTATCCCATTCTAACGATTCTACTGTAGGCGTTGCACCGGTAACCTATTCATCCGGGTACACTCATCGAAGTTACCCTCAAATCGGCTATCAACCAATCGCATCTGCCCCAAGTGGCACCCATCCATATACGCAGAACCCATACCCACCACCCTTCTTAGGGAACACTTCGTACGGTTTCCCTCCTCCCCTACCTTCAAATCCGTACACCTCAAGCCCGTATCGCCAATACGCATACGGCACACACCAGCAGCCTCCCCATCTAACAGCGTACATCCCCGCACCACAACGGAAAAGGAACCCTAGGGGCCCTATACCTCCTCCCGGATTCGACTACGCCAGCGACGAAGGCAAAACCCAACTCCTCTCCATCCATCCCACGCCTGTAGACCCGAACGCACCCAAAATGACCGAAGTCCGCATGCGCCAGCGTGCCAAAGGGCAGCAATTCCCCACCTCTGACCTGGAAGCGTACCTGGTTGCCTTCGGCGATGAGCGTAACCCCTTGCCAGAGACGGTCAAGTGCCTCGACGAGATCATCACCGATTACATCATCGAAGGCTGTCATGAGGCGGCTGCGGTGGCGAGTTACTCCCGTCGCTCGAAGATCAAGGTCGAGGACTTCAAGCACGCGTTGAGGAGGGATCCACCGAAGCTTGGGAGGGTGTCGGAGCTGTTGGCGTTGGACAAGGAGATCAAGAAGAAGAGGAAGGCGTTTGAGACGGATGAGGCGGTCATGGGGAAGGAAGGAGCTGCTGGTGAGAAAGATGAAGATCCAGAGGATGGAAAGGATGATGGCAAGAAGACTAAGAAGAAGAAGACTAAGAAGGATAAGGAGTAGTATTTCTACGGCCGTGAGGTTTCTACTATCAAGAGACTTCTGCGATGAGAGGATTCTACGGTCAAGATGCTTTCTACGATTATGGCTTTCTATGTGGAAGAACTTTTCTGCGATGAAGAGGGCTTTCTACCATCAGGAGGATTTCTGCAGAGAAAGGGTCTTTACGAGCAGAAGGATTACTACAGAGGCAGATTTCTCATTGAGCTTGACTGTCGATTTCTTGCTTGAGCTAGGGATAATGCTGCTTTTCTCTCTCTTTCCGCATGTCTTTGCAAGCAGAAGGATTGTCACAATTAGGAGAATTTTTCATTGAGCTCAGCTGTTGACTTTCTGCTTGAGCTAGGGATGATCCTGTTTTTCTTTCGCTTTTCATATGTTTTCTCGACAGGATGTCGGAGGCTTCATCACCATCATCAAGGACGGAGTTTATCAGAAAGACTCTGGGTCATGGAATTTTCAAGGGCGTCGGGGTATACCCATCATATCAGCCTTTTTTTAAAAGTTATCACTGTATCAGATAGACACATCAGCCGCATTCTATGGCTCAATCTGATCATTCAACCCGCACTGTAACCGCGTCCCTCTCCCTTTTCCGGTAACCCTAACAACTAACAACCCAGAGATCCTCATTTCCCACTCTCATTCCTCTCAACCAGTTCCCCAACCCCAAGACCCCGACCCAGTTTAACCTTCCTCTTCCTCTCCTTCTTCTCCCCACCCCCTTCACCCTCCCCGGCTTTCCCAGCACTCCCGACTCCCTCCCCCTCGTCCTCGCTCTCCTGCGACAAGACACGCAACTCAGATAGGTCCGCTTTCATGGCATATGCGTCTTCGCCGTCGGCGTAGTATTTCGGCTCGATGCGCTCGACTTTGAACCCCAGCGTGTCGCGGTAGAGGTGCAGGGCGGCGGTGTTGGAGACGCGGACGTGGAGGGAGACGTAGGACGAGGTGTAGGATTCGGCCATCGCGCGTTCTGCGGGGGGTGGTTAGTGGGATGGCCTGGGATAAGGGCGTCTGTGTGGTGATTGGATCGATGGGGAGGAAAAGGGGAGGGTTTGGTGGAAACGGGAGGGATGGGCGGGAGATTGGAAGAGATACTCACGACTTAGCCGCATCAGCTTCTCGGCCAGGCCGAGCCGTCGGTGCGTGCGCATCACGCTGAGCGATGTGATGTGCCCGTGGGGCACGCCGTCTGCGGGATCCTCTTCCATCTTCGCGAGCACGTAGCCGACGATTTTAGGAGGGTCGTAGGGGGATTTCGGGGGTCGGGAGACCTGGTGGGGGTTAGTGGGGAGGCTTTAGGTGGGGTGGAGGATGAGGTAGAGGTATCTTGGGAGGGGAGATGTTGAAAGAGTCATTTTTGTATGGTGTTTGTAGCATAGTATTGTTGAGATGTAAAGATTATGTGCATGAAGATTTTTTGACGCTTTTTTTCTTCGATAGCGGGAAGAGACGGAAATTGAATTGGAAAAGCTATAAGCCACAGATGGTAAGTGAACATACTTACATCAACAGCAACATAGCTCAATTGGGGCCAGCTCATCGCATGATAGAGATAGTACTTCAGGAAATAGTTCTCAGGTAGATTTGTGATATTCGCCAGTTGCACGTGCGGGATATCCGACGGCTTCATCATTCGGACGTCCATCTTCCTAGCTCTTCCTAAGGGTATCACTCAATTCTTGAAAGCTTCTACAATACGGGCATCTGATATTGTAGTGATTGTTGTTCACAATTATTGTCAGTTATTGTTGGAAAGTGAGGTTCCTGCCAAGACCCAAAATTGAGCTGCATGTGGCCAATCACAGCTTGCGAAAATGCTCGGATGATCCCATCGTTAACAATAGACGTATTGTGCCTTTAGTATGCCGAAAGCGGCAATGGGAGTTACAATAAGAATCAACACAATAGCTTTTAGGAATTATTACAGAATTTCGCTTCATACGCATGAAAAAGGTTATATCTTAGGAACGATGCTATCCTATGTTCTTAACCTTTACATCACACTTTGGAAGAGAGTATCACTACACTGCTCTTTCATATCATACCATCAGTCCTCCAGCGCTGTGCGCTATCTTTGATAAATACTTTCAAGTTCTCCAAGAAATCCCCGCATACCATAACTCTCCATCAAAGTTTGTACAGCAATCATACAGTACCAGAACAACCCAATGTTTGGAGGCATTGGCCATATACGTCTCGTGCGGGCCTCACGTAGACATAGTGAGTACCACTGGCTCTTTCTTACAGAGAATGTATGCTTATTTCCGTACAGAACTTACCTCAGAGCGCCCCCAATCTCGCCCATCCCCGTCCAGCGCCAAACATCCCGCATCGGACGATATCAGATCAGACCGAAAGCCAAAGTGTGCTCGTACAGAGCCCGATCCGGTGACTGCATACCGTGGAAAACATTACATTGGAGTTGAAGAATGCCGAAGAGCCGAAGAGCAAGCTCGTGAGAATTTTGCCGTAGGAATCCAAGTACGTTCTCCCGACTTTTCTCGTTCAAATCAAAATCCTCTGGAATTTTGTGATATTGTATTAATCTCAGATGTGCTTTAGGCTGCGAGTTTCCTCTCCGGACGCATGTGTTTCTGTTGGCCGATCACAATCGAAGTTAAGTCTACTCATACCATGGAAGATGATAAGTTCTACGCAAATCTGTCCCGAGAGATTGAAGTCATCTATAAGACAAGAGAACCGGCTCCTCTCAGTAATTGAAGCGGTGACGGAAAAGTCCATCGAGCTGAAGGTCGAGGAGCATCGTGAGATGCTCGAACTGGAGATTGAAGAATGTCTGAATGAGCACAGGGAGCTGATGCAGAAAGGACTTTGAGCAGAAGTTGATACGATTCCAGACATCCTTGGAGAGCCGGTGAAAGGGAGGAAAGGAACTTTGTGACTGAAGTAGAAGTTTGTTTAGCTAAATTAATACCTACGTACTAGAGCGTATCTTTTGCTATCTCGAATTCTTCTGTACGCTCAATACAACAAGTTCCAGAATTGGAGAAGCATCGCATTTTCAAAAGAGCATCGGCCTGTGGTCTACTAGATGGCTCATAATGGAGCATTTTTATCGCTATACTCGCAATTGTTCTCTCAGGTTCAGACATTCTAGGAGTAGAAAGAGAGGACAGCCAATCTTGGATCGGTAAAATGTTAGCTTGGAATGACTTATCATAGTCAGAGTTACAACCCCGTATATCTATTAGATGTTGCCGCTGCTGGACTGGATAAGGTTGCCAGGTAACCGCCAGCATCTCCGTAAAGACTGCTCCAAGGGAGAAAATATCAGCTTTGAGGCCGCGTGTATCTTGAGCAACCACTTCAGGTGCTGAGTAAATACGGGTAAATGAGGTAGGACCACTGGTTTCTGCCTCTGCTTCAGATCGATAGGAACGCGCTATCCCGAAGTCTGCTAGGTAAACCTTGTAATTCGTTACGCCCCTGTACCTGCTATTGCGGACGTCGCGAATTAACAGGTTTTTGGGCTTAATATCCATGTGTTTGATGGCCTGCTTATGGAGGTAGCTTACAGCATGCAGAAGGCAAGTGAAGAATTGTCGAAGGCTTTCCCTCATCTCGGTTGATTTACTCCCCGGCCAAAAATGGGGTTGTTCACACATTTCTTCAATGAATGTATTAAGTGTATATTCCGCGACGGGATAAAGGAGAATAGAAAGGTCCTTCTTCAGTATGTAACTCCCGACAACTCGAATTATATGAGAATGATGCAACTTCTGAAGGTGTTCCACTTCCCTTATTGCGTCTTCACGTTTAAAAGCGCGGCTACACCTAATTGTCTTACGAGCTAACCTGATCCGTTTACATCGTACACTCTCCACTATCGCGGAGTAGGTGTACCCAAGGACCTTCTCTGTTTTTAAGGGTATCTCTTTGGCCTCGTGCGGAAGGAACTCCACGTGCTGACCACGTCCCGACCAGTTCATTTCATTCCATGGATCCGGTAACAAATCAAGGTTCCGGAGATGGTCCAACCACTCACTTTGCTCCGTTACGCCCAATTGGTTGTCAGCAACCATCTTATCAAGCTGGTCGGCGTATCTGATATCGCTTTCAGGCGTTCTTGTGTATTGTTGATCAGAAGTATCTGATCTTTGCTTTGGCGTAACATCATCAAAGTCGTGCCAGTCATCTTCCGACCAATCGCTCCTCACACTATGCTGGCTGCTTGACCGAGCGGTGACAAAGCTTCTAAAACTACTAGTACGATGGCTGTGAGCACTATGTCTCAACCTAGACCATGATTGGTAGTCTCTGGAATGCGCAGCGCCGGATGATCCCGACATAGGAGACTGGTACATGGCGTTTCTAGTCCGGTGCACTCGGGAGTAATCCGACGGAATTCCAGGTTTGTACTTTGTGTCATCCTCGCTATCAACTTCGTCGAGAATGTTCATGGCCCCTGCTTCGGCGTATCCTGGCCACATTGGATCTTCAACTTTATCTTGATCATCTGTACCATCTCCAAGTCGGGATTCGAACAGATGTCTAGGGATATTGTCCAGAAATACATCGGTATCTGTACCGAATGTTTCAAATGACTTTACGTTGGATATATCATTGAGTTTAGACGAAGTATCGCCTTCCGATGGGGAACTAGGATCACTAAAATTGGAGTCCTCGACTGTTGCACGCTTATTAAGTGTACTAAGATTATCTAATTCGTCGTTTGATTCGACCCTGATAGTGGATATCTATCAATATCTCAACCAAAAGAATAATGACGAGAATATCAGACAACACACTTACCGAGTAGCCGCCATCTTCAACCATTGGAGGTGCTTAGAGCGCGTTGCTCATCTACATATCCAAATAGGGGGTAAATGGAGTAATTACGGCCTTGTACAACCTTTCCATTCCGTTGTCCAGTACTATATAATATCTATTGCTGAGGTCGACTCCATGAGGTGTCGTTGGTGAGGCATTGTGGCGCTGCGTGGCTTACGGAATCACAGTATGGAATTCGGTTAATCAGCCAGTCAGCTCGTCAATCATCAAAAAACTTTGAATTTTAATCGGAACCAAAAGGTGAACAATTATTTCCATTTCAAAAGTAGTTGACTAATGAATTGTATAATCAGTATCAACGGCACTGATGGGATCAGCCCGGTTATTCTTGCAAGAAACTGGTGTGTTTTCGCACTAGTCCCGTAAAGACTAGAATATAGTATTTCGTTCAATAAAAAATGAATTTTGGCTTCATGCGAATCTAAGGAATAAAATGCTCCCCAAATAAACCTGCAAATTTCAGATTCCCTAAGATGTGCTACCCTTTGAGAAACTCGTCGGATTCGCTGGATAGTTCTGCTTTATTCTGTTGCAGCACCCCTTATTGTAATTGCCGAGGAATGCTATAACCGGTAAACGGATACAACAAGGGGTTAGGACTAAGAAACTAGATTCGTCAAAATGTTTATATGTACAATATGCGCGGCTAAGGAGGGTAGAAGCTATTTCCTATGAGTACTTTATATCTTCGAACCCTTCTTCGATTTTGCTTAATAAGGTGTCAGTGGTCTTTCCCTTTCGTAATCATGGGACGAAGATCTCACCTTCTAACTCTTTCTTCTTTTCAGCAAACCGCTGCAAGGGCGCATCCGCCACAAACCTCTCTGCTAGCGCATCAACTGCATTCACCACCGCTACGATTCTTCCATCCCTCAGTGAAGCATTCTGCAGCTTCTTGGTTTCCATCATACTCTTGCCGTCATTCACCGCTAATTGCTCTTCCAAAAAGCTGACAACCCTTTGATGGAAACCTTCATTCGGAAAAATCCGATTGACCATTCCCCATTGCTCCAACTCCTGAGCGGTGAGTTTACGGCCAAACATCAGGAAGTCGTTTGCGCGGTGAATACCCATATGCTGAGCGAACGCGACCGCAGACCCATTCTCAGGAACCAGTCCAAGAGCACTGAAAGGGACTTGGAGCCAGGTACCTTCAGCAGCCAGGACTATGTCAGCGAAGCCTTGGAACCAAGCTGCGCCGCCACCAACGCCGGGTCCGTTAAGCGCAAGTACAAAGACTTTCTTGTGGTCAATTATTGAGCGTAATAGCTCAGTAGCGTAAGTGAAGTTTCCGAGAAAGTGCAGTTTCTTAGCCCCGATGTTGGGGAATGAGCGCGTTTCCGCGTTGCCAACGGCTACAATGATTGTTAGTTTGGGTACTTAGAGGGTTAGGGGCCGTGAGGAAACCTTTAACGTCTGCTCCTGCAGAGAAAAACCGGCCTTCGCCGGTGAGTACTGTGAAGACGGTTTCAGGATGTTCATCGAGCCTCCTTATGGCGTCGATTGTCTCTGTAAGTATGTCACCGCCAAAGGAGTTTAACGCTTTGGGCCGGTTAAACTACGATATGTTAGTATCGAGTTCTAGCTCTTACTTCCTACTAATCTTTTACCTTAATGATTCCGATCTTTCCCTTGATCTCGAAGATGATATCATTATACTTAGGAGTAGTCATATTTCAAAGAACCTTTTATCCCACTCAAACGCAGCTCGCTAACTAGAATTATATCCGAAGGAATTTCTTCAAGAAGTGTCAAATACTGTAACAAAAATTTGCTGACTTTTGGGTCAGAGAGGGGAAAAAAAGCTGACATTCATGCCATGATTACTGCGGTGGTAAAAGTACCTTAGAGTAGTGGTCGGCCTCAAAGGATGCTCTACCCGTGAACAACCTCGGCATTTGATAACGATAAGGAATCTCCTGCTTCCACTTTGGTTGGAGGAGCATGAATAACGATATTATGAACAGTTTAATTTTTATTTCCGTTGTATGGGATATTACGATATTTATCTCTTCGATGCTTGAAAATAAATGACAATGGTGGCGAAGGGGCATGCAAGAGATCTCAATTTTGATAGCGTCACGTGAACCCCTATTCTGACTAAATGCCAAGCCATTCTCAAAATCAACGAAATCTCCTCTCCTGAGGATATTCCCTGACAATATGCCCTGAAATAGCTTCTCAGGAAGCTCTTGCAACATAATATAAGAGAGAAATGAGCTTCAAATCACATGAAGTCTGTGGTCCCCTTGGAGGTCTCATTTTGGGTAGCAAAGCTCCTCCATCCCGACCTCCCTTAACCTACTTCTCAAGTTCGGGTTACACAGTACTTATACAAGAATATATAGAGGACCAAATTACCTATACCATCATCAAGGTAAATCTTCCTGCTTAAACTGCGGCGCAACAAGGTGACAGATGCACATATCGCTTTTCAGTTTCCTCTCAATTTCAGACCCTCATATCGGTATTCTTCGTTATCACTATTAGGGTATCCCTCTTATAGAACCTCTCAGTCGTAACTCTCCAAGTATTTCGAATCAAACAGTATTATTCTCTCCCTTGTAGTTTTAGTCCGTTCACGTTTACTACTGCAAGAAGTCCAGCTCGTACAGCCAAGCAAAGTGTCATCCACATGATTGGGTACTAAGTACTACCTTGTCGATTTAATGAAGACCTCGCAGGCCATGATAACGGAGCTGAGTGTTACCTTTATACGCGTCTGAAAAGGAGGGGTATCTCTTACTAGCTATACCTCTATGGGACATCTGCTGTTTTCGGTTGTACATTATCTACCTTCGTTGTCGTGGTTTACCATACAGAAACCAAGATGACCACTACATGAGTAGATACAACGTCTCAAAAACCAGTTATAGTGCATATTCATTCGTTCTTCGATTTCTAAATTTCTACCCTTTTCATACTTCCAACACTGCAGCTTGTTTTATCTATCAGTTCATCATGCGTCCCGGAGCTGTCAAGAGACAGAGGATCAATGTATACAATATCCTAGTCCTCAGCTTCTTCGGTTTAGGATCTACGACATACGGTTATACTGCAAGTATAACAGGAACTACTTTAGGTAAGGTCTTTATCATGTCGTAACAACCCTTGCCTAATGACCCCAGCGATAAATGACTTTTTTTTATTAACTTAATCAATATAGGGCAACCCTCCTTCATCAGATAGTTTCACTGAGGATCACTAAGAGGTTTCCGCTCACTAAACTTATTCCGTCTATATGACTAATTTTTCAGCCAGTACGGATGGCTTAGTCAGGTGTTAGTATAAATAATGAGGTTTTACACCGCTTTTAAGTACTAATACACACTAACCAGATATCTCGACTACGGTGGTTAAATCATAAACACCTGAAGTTGCTTACCTACCAAAAATTCTAGCTGTAGATATCCGGGGTTCCTTCTGGATCGTGCACCCGACCGGATCTTCAGGTCGTCTGGCCTAAAGGGCAGTAGGTAGGGCACAGGGTGCGCGCCTAGAGATTGTTACAATACGATAACAACGTGCAAGGGGGCCGTAGAGCAGGTGGGGAAAAATAGGTGGGCAAATTCTTCTGCAACACCAGAGATTCAACCCGGTCGAGTGGACCCCGATACCTCCTGATCGATCTCATCTATTTGTGGAGTACCTGTAGTCTGGCACTGTACCTCCGTACTGACACACTTGTTACTGTACACGCCTTATATAAGGCAACTTTTAGTGGAGTGTAGCCCCCATTACAATACTGAATATTCCCCCTGCTTAGGGATAGCGCCAAAGATCATGCCCGTCGAGACGTAATACCACGACTCCCATCGAGGCTCGAGTTGTATTTTTCATAAATCGAGCATAAATCGAGCGAAATCCATATTAGTACGGAGTAGGTTTTATTAGAAAGATATATGCTCAGCTGCTGTTTTTCAGATTTTGCCTGGGCCTCCCTCACCTCTTGGCCTACTGTACACCTTACCCTTCGCAGCGACATACGACAGTTGAAAGGGCAGCCTCTATCAACTTCCATTCTCAATTTATCAGAAGCCGCGAAGCCTTTCCTCTGATTGAAAATGTTTTTAGTTCAGGTGCAGACTACCGTACCGCGTCCCAAAATATATTTTCCAAATTTAACAATTGTATTCTTACTCTTACGGATAAGAAGAGTACTATATCCTATTTTACAAGTCAAATATTTTCAATATAACAGGTGTAAATTATTCTAGAAGCAGATGATCTTCGTACCGACTCGAGAGCGCCATTTCAAAAGTCCCAAGGCGTGCATACATGTGTATACCGTACGTCGTGTAACGTAAATCAATCACAACGGGAGCAACCGTCAGAGGGTACCAGAAAAGAAAATCTGTCCGCATATTCCCTTCTAATTATTAATCAAAACGGCGCATATAGGATAATCTCACACCCCGCCAGTGCCTTGTTACACAAAAAGCGTTATCGAGATTCAAAGGAACCAGTTCTCGCGCGGAGGGGATGATTCTTGCTGCTATGGCTGATATCTCCCTCACCACCAGCTCTCATATATTTGCTTAATCCTCTCATGAACCCAGAATCATTCGACCAATGACTGACACCCCAAGTCTCTTCCATAGAAACAAGTGGGGAAAGTTCAAGAAGTGCACTTGACAGAGGTGATCGACCGGATCCGGGTTGATCACTTTACGAGGCTGAACATGCTCTCAAGAGAATCTTTGAAAAGCGAGTGTGTGGGTGAAATGATTTCCAACGGCCAAAGTATACGTTGGTATTTCAAGATAGTCAAAACTAAGGAAACTCGAATTGTCCCTAATTCGAGGGGCCGTTGCTTCTTACTAGACCAATGATACCGAATTCTGCAGAACCTAGTTGCCAATCAGGTAGTCGCGCGAGCGGGGGCTCGAGATAATTATATCTCTCGTCTTCTTATACGGTGTACATACGTTCACTGGTGAGCTTCCCTCCTTCTCGTTGGTCCGAGGCGTGTGTCCCGAAAATCCGGGATGCAGAACCGCTGGCATCTAGTACGTTCACTGGAAGACAATCATGTCAACATATACTGCAGTAGATCTTGTCATAGCATTACATCTGCCCAACAATCTAGTGGGTAAGATGTAGATTGATGGATCTTGCCGAAGCGGTTGAGGGGTTAGGACCATCGTATGGCATCAAATCTCCAGATTTAGGTATTAATTGGACATATTTTTGTAAGGTCACGCCTTGGGATATAGATATGTGCCGAGGTCGGTTATGATCTGTATGTGTGGTGGTCAACTGCAACATGTTCTATGCCCAGGGACAATTAAGGACCCTTGACTTGAAGGTTGAATGTGCACTTTTATAGTGAGTTTGCGGAAAGGCGGATTCTCACGGCTCATGCAATACAACGTCTTTTAGAAAAGAATACTTAGTAGCAACGTATCATTGTTTAGGAATTGTGTTATGACTTCATGGGTTCGGAAGTTACGGAATGACTTAATATGAGGCTGAAATTTTGAAGACTGGCCAATCATTCTTCAGAACTCAGAAAGAGCATCCTCCTATATGCATTGAACGAGGGCATGGTTTAAGGCCCTGCATAAGAGATTGTCGTTGCCTCGTTGCCTCGTTGCCTCGTTCCCCATCAATAGACGCGACTAAGCAGACTCTGAGGCCCTAACGTCGTTTCGGCGCGTACCAGATGCTATTTCGCGTCAGTGATTGGTTATATATATTCAATACTTTGTCCTTATTACCTTAAGTTGCTCATAATGCAGTAATATACTGCTTGGATGAAACTCACTTTCTCCTTTAAACGGGCAAGCTTCGAGCCAAGATATACATTCCCGATCAGTTCGTTCTTGATTGATTCCCCCTAGAACAAGGCTATGTAGTAGGTAAGGTGGTGGTCCCAGGAACTGTTACTTATTATAAGCTCGTTCGGCGGGTTGTTATTGATTCTAATTCTCATTATTCTTCGATATGTTATCGGAAGTTCGCGACAACACTTTCCTGAGAAGTTCTCTCCCATCCCAAAGGGCTCGACGTCTTTATTTAGATAGTCTGGAAGCCCAGAGTCCTCAATCTTCGATCTATTGCTTCAAGTCTTCAACATAATTTTTACCGGGAATGGAAATGTCGATTCAATTTGGTTTCTCCAGAAACTAGGCAAAATACAGCATGTCACCAGCAGAGATTGAACCCATTATCAGTGACTGTAGGGTGTGTCAATGACTTCTCCAGTCAAACCCTGCCTTCTTCAGACTCCCTTGAACTAAAGTTAATATAGGATCCGTCGGAAAATTTATACAAACAGCCACATAAGACTATGACCACCTTTCACAACCTCTAGAAAGGCGATACGCTACCCCACCACAAACACTCGATAAACAGCTGAATTCCACAATCGAGAAGATATCGCGACTTGAAAACCATGGAGACGACCTACACTACGGAATAACGGGTTGGGGGTAAGATGAAACGATCAAAACCCAAACGGTGCTTATAGACGACAAGAACACAATCTAACAGCAAGTTGAAAGACAGATCCGAAAGTGGCTATAATCAAAAAGGAAAAATGAAAGAGGGGTGGAATTGACTAGAAATTTGATTTCCAAATGATGCAGTGGGATATACTCGTTCATATGCGAAGTCCCTCTCATCTAGGATAGTACAAAAATCAGACCGGTACGTTCATTATTAGAGAAATTGTAATACCAAACATATTACTAGATCAATGAGAATCAAATAACGTTTGTCAGATATTCAAAACTGGACAAATTTGTAAACAAAGACTCAAATTTAAGGAAAGTGCTTTATATAAATGACGATAAGAATAAACAGAGACGACGAAGCAATGAAAACCTCCCCTCCTCCTTCCCATCCCCTCAATGTTCGATCTCTAAACCTCATCTCAAATTTCTTGTCATCTTTGAAAGGTAGTTCTCAACATCCTAATTAGGCAAGACAGAAAGCGGAATGGACGGCGACACAGATTGCACATGCATTCCTCTTAGCCGCCTTATCAGGTCCCGGATACATGTCATCGCAGTACGGGGCACATATGCCATCTACGCGCTCCCAGCAGCTTTCCCGCTTTTGCACATGCACTTCCTCTTCGGACATCCCCTCATAAGTGTGACTCATGATGTCGCGGACATGCTGATAATAAGAGGGTAGATCAGGGAGAGCGGTAGGCTCAGTAGTTGTATCAGATGGGACCGGTATGAATGATTCAGAAACCACTAGTAAAATGTCAGTTAAGAGAGTGATGATAGGAAAAGCAGGAAAGGAAACAGACTTGATGCAACGCTCATGGCGGAAAGAAGAGCTACGAGAAGCATATAGGAATTCATAGTTTTCATGGTGATAAAACTGAACAAGGTAGAGTAAACGAATTAATGTATTGCGTCTGGAAATGGTTGTACAGCGTTGTAGGTGTTTATCGAGGTAGATATTGAATTTAGAAAGTGAATGCTGTGTGATGAGATTTAGATGAGGGAAGTGATGTTTCTTTATAACTTGTTACTACTATCGTGACTATGGAGGTAGTATCAAGATTGCTAGAGGCCGGCGAGGAGACCTGCATAATCTTTATGTCGATAGTACAGTGTATATATAGATTCTTGAGCTAAAGATCTTGTTGTATGCTCAGGTGATATGGAACAGTTAGTCTTGAGATACCATTCGTTTAGAGCTCTACCTCAAAAAATCCTATCATCTTTGTCAATTTCAGGGTAGACTTGCTTAGTAAGGGCATCTCAGCTTTGTCCCAAAGACCTGAATATCCACATTAGCTGAAGAGGAGAGCTTGTACATCACCTCAATTATCAAAGAAGGATTCTTACGGCTCCATTTCACCGTTACATTCACCGACTGGGCTGAGTCCTCCTCCATGCCGACGTTTTTCGGAGACGTTTCCTAGCCTAGAACTAGAGTATGCGGCTGAACAGGTAATTGTTGGAGATGCCGGTAATCGGCGAGGTTGGACGGATGTGAAATGTAAGGTTATAACGACTACATGTTTGGAAGGATACTAGCAACTCATTGGGCAAGCGGAATGGCCGAGAGAAGCGGTGACGTTTACTGACCGCAGTGGGATTTTGGTAAAGAGTTTTTGGTATTTAGAAACATTTTCTATGGTGTGCAATTATCACAGTCGTCGAGCAGACAATGGGCCTTTGTTCTCGGAGCGCTATTAGAAAGGCGCCAGTCTCCACAAATAGTACGTCTTTGAGATATAGTAAAGTGGAAGCCCACCTGATCACTTCTCTCCCTTTCTACATAATAGCATTCGTAGAGCTGCTCTGGTAATTCTGTAGTGGCGATGATCTCGTCTTTACGTTTACAATCCCGGAGCTTGCTCTCTATTTCGATCTGGAAGTGTGCTTAAAGCAGACGATCGGCCCTCTTTCCTACATTATTGCGGCGTCGCCATATTAGCTTCGTTCCCTCCAGATATTCTCATCTTCTACTTAAAGCGTCCGTTGCTTGATTCTCAATCCCTTGTCTTGGGAATATCTTGAAGTTGAAGATGTGAGTGTCTATGCCCTCCTTACATCCTTGTCGTCGATTCAGTCTCTTCTTTGTTATGAAACTAATCTGACCAAACCTTTTCGAATAATTGGGCCCTTCTAGTTATAACACCTGTTCTTCAAATGCGTCGATGCTGGCGATGATAAACATCTGACTTTGGCTTTTTTTGTGCTTGACTGATGAGATGCAAAGCAGACATATACAGTAAGCGCTGGATATAAGCAGTATAATGAGTTGCGCATCGCATAACCAAGGAGACTGAATGAAATTGTTCTTATCGAAGGATATGCCCGTTGCTAGGGTCACTATACCGATAACGAACTGCTGCTCAGCCGGCAGTTGAAGAAGTATTCCGATCCAGTAAACTTCCAACGGCTGAACAAAAACGACATGTGTCCGGACATCAAAATGGAAAACGTCGAAAATGAATCAGAAACCAGAAGAGACTGCTCTAGACAAAGGACATTTCGGATACGCTGCATTAGCTGGTGTGGTTCCCTCAAGTAAATCGGTTGCAGCCTTGGGATCCATTTGACGCTCCGTGGGTTCGGTTTACTTTCCTTCCCCGAAACAGTATCATTCTGTATCTTCTTGTCACTCGTAAGTCACACTCCTCCTCGGGCTTGTTCTGAGTCCACTTGAATTGTGACCAGAAATGACCTTTCCTTGCTCTTTTCATCGCCGTCGAGCATTCCATTCTACACTGTTGGACATTCTCCGTCGGTGCTACGGCCACTAATGGATCTTTGAAGACAATCTTTGGACTGGAATCCGAAATTGACTGCATCACAGCACCGGTCGGGTTTCCGGCTTGGCCTCCGGCAGCTGCTCCTATCACTTCGTCTCCGTGCTCCATCGGATGCCGTGCCTACGAATGGGCGATTCTAGAGCGAATTGCACAGACATTTATAAAGTTGTAAATTGAGCCTCATATTTCCGGAAAACCTGAGGATCCCGTCGAGGAGCTGCCCTGAGAGCTGAGACAAGGTTTTAAGCCTTGGGAAGTTGGGCTTGGATCTTGGAAATCTAAGGTAGCGCCAGGATGCAGCTTACTAAGTGCTACATTTCAGGGCGCATCAGGATTCGGATGGAAAGGAGAAGTCTGTGCTCACAATTCCGTTTATAGTTGTCATGATTCTATTTCAGACTGCTGAAGATTGGGAAAAGATCTATAACGATGAATACTGTACATGTATTACCCAGGTGCCTGGTCTATCTAGTCTATATGCCCTATATGCTTCTATGATGTTGATCGGGTATCTTCGCTAGATGCGCGCAAGCTATGCAGCAAAACATAAGAAATTCGTATCATGTCATGCCCTTGACCGCTTCAAAATCGCCCAGCGTAAGCGTCATGTAGTAAGCTTAAAACCCAAAGGAAATTCGTAAACCTCCGCACTGTGCGGATTTTGAACCTAAACTCCGCCCAATGAGAAAATGGTAGCGCCGTAATAGTGGCGGTGTGAGGACTGAGAAGTTTACTTGATTGGGTCATTATTGGAAAATTGACCCCGTGATGAATAGATATGTGGATGAGAGAGCGCCTCCGAGGAAGAGCTCTCCTGTTTCGGATAAGAAGAATCGTCCCTTGTTTACCGGATCTCAAACAGTTCGGAATCAAGTTTGCCCTTTTGCAACATTTGGATCGCTTCACCGTTCATCAGACCGTTGACATAGCATTCGCCAACGAGTTTGTGAGTCCCATCGACATCGGGCCGGAGAATAAATGGTGTATTCGCGCCGAAGAGAACGCAGATTTTGTCACCGTCTTGGAGAACTGGAGGTCCAATACCAAAATAACCCTTCTCAGAGCAGAAGAACTTTCGGTGATTGCAAGCATCCATAGCAGCGAGAAGAAAGTTTTGCCATCTACCTCTCTCACCGAGTGACTGGATTCCTGCTAGTCGATCGCTGTTGTTGCCCTGGATCATATCGACAGCATAGTCCTGATCGACTAGTTCAGAAAGGTATGCAGAAAAATCTGCGACTAACTGGTGAGGTGCTTCGTAATTTTCTGGTCCAGGAACGCGACGGTCACTTATGTCTGCGGCAAGCGTAGCACTTATTGCTCTGAGTATTCCATTGCCGTTCGGATACTTCGAGCTACCGTAGGTTTCAATTTTCGCCCAGATATCATTGATAGCGTTCCTACTACCTCGATCGGTAACATTCCACGAGGGAACAATAAAGTGATCCCGCTTCATGATGTTCGTGCTTCCATAAACTGTGTCGATGACAGTACCATAAGCAAGTAGTACATTTGCGTCATCTGATGGCACGATGACGGGTTCAGTCTTCCCAGCAGCAGCATAATCATTGATGCGATTAAGTGCGACTCCTCTATTGTAGTGATCCCAGCGAGGAATCCAGGATGGGAATCCTTCTGGAATGGATCCTGTAAACATACTGTGGCTGACATAAGAGAGTAAAGAAAGAGAATGCTGATCTTTTAATTCGGGAAGATCTTGATGATTGACTACCCGTGATGCTACCTCTCTATAAATCTCGAAAGTGGACTTGGAATAATCGGGTTCAACCAGCCACTCTTTATGGCTGATGTTACGAATGCGAGGGTGTGAGAGTAACCCAAAGACTTTGTCTCGAGGGTCGGACGCTTTATGAACACGAGCTTCTTCGAGAAGATCTAAGAATGTATTTGTTGATTGGCGCGGACGATAATCTTGGAGGCGGAGGAACATAGTGTTGACTTTGAGCTTATACTTCGCGAGTAGCAATCCACCTTGCTGTGCGAGAGCCATGGAGGTATGCAAGACCATAAACCAATCAATTTCAGCGTTACCGCAGAAAGCTGTAGCTCGAGAAGCAAGTGCAACCTCTTGGATGGTCCACGTTCTCTGAAACCATTCGCGATTATAAAGGCGAGCAAGTGCTTTCCATTTGGTGGGATCATAAGCTTCGAGTTCCATTGTTCGGTCTTCTTCTTCCTCGTCATCATCATCTGTGAGCGGTTCTGTCTGCTCCTGATAACTAGCCATGGAGAACCCGTCAAAAGATAGTTCATTTAGAAATTTGAATGCGATTGCCGCATCCTCCTCATCAGCTCCTAGCCAAATTAGGACCTCAGCCGCGGATTCGAAAATGGATGCCATAAGTTTTACTTGATGGCCACGCTCGAGGACATTATTCTGGTCGATGCAGATATTATCTGCCCAGAGGAACCTGCTCCGTTCGGTAGATCGAAATCTTCTGAGCGCATCCCCGAGATTTGGGGTGATGCTTAGCCGTCTGCCTTCACACAGGATATCTTCTCTCTCTTTCGTGTGGCCCCAGGCATATGAGATAGCCGAATAAGAAGGTGCTTCAGAGATGGGTACGCTCCGGAGTTGACATAATAACCTAGAATTGGCCTTTCCTGGTCGAAGTTCGAGAAGACGGATATAGTTGCCAGTAGGAAGCGGTTCGTATTCGTAACGAGCCAGCTGAGAGATGACACCGGATGGAATGCTCTCTTCTAACATGAGCAGCTTCAGGGCTTTACCTGCAACTAAGGACCCATGTCGAAAGAGGCTCTGTGGTTTTCTTCTTAGGGCTTCCCGAAGCCCTACTTTGAGTTCCAAGCTATTTTGAACATATTGAAGTTGAGGGAAGTCTGCCACATCTGCCACAATAGGACCAGCGGAAATAATCTTGTCGAGAAGTGAAGAGCCAATGGAATAGCAATCCTCGCCGTCATCATCTACGTACAAAGCGTTCCTGCGCCGGGCGCCTGCGGCATACATTGTGATTGGAGTTATACTGTACAGAAGAGGTACAGGTAAGATTCATAAGGGGTAAGGTTTATTGCATGTATAAACGAGCGTTTAAAGTTCGGTTGAATAGTTTTGGATCGATATGGCAATGAAAGTGATGTTGGAATAACGGGTTAAATGTCTTTTTTACTTGACTCACCGCCATGATATAAAGCGTCTCCTGACCGGGCGAGTTCCAGATCGTTTGGAAGTTGTGGCGATGATCGCGCCTCAAGTTGGTCCGGGCTTACATGGATTTTGGGGGCCATTCACGGCCGTTCATTTCGTTTTCGAGGGCGCTCCTTCGGGGTTCTCAAAGTGGCCCATAACTAACGAAGGCTCCCCGATGAAACCGGGAAAGCGATACGTTTGTTCCCATAGCATCTTCACCTCTAGCCGAGATCTTTTCTCGGGAGGAAATGCTTTTTGGAAATAATGCTCATCCTATTCGAAAGTAACGATTGTGCAAGTACCTGTACAATTGTTACACCTCATTATTTCAGTAGTGGACGATAATGACGCGGACAAAGAGAGGAGAGGTCCGAGCATAATAGATGCCCAACGGTAACAAATTACCTTACCAATATACCTAGGAGACAAAACTCCCATTCATTTGATTAGCCACAAAGCTCATCACGCTTCCAAGTTCGATGGAGTAACATGGAAGTTGCATGCAATCATTCAGAAGGACGAAGTCCGTCATGGTGAGATACCCGAGTTCTTCGCACGGAGCGTTAGCGTGTCCCGGCGAGATTGACGTAGCGGCTTCCTACAGCCCTATGAGGCGTTACAGACCAAGGGGCGCAGTTACACAACAAGACCAAGGGGACCCACCGACCAAGGACCCCTTGGACCTTCATCAAGTCATCAAGGGTCCAGGGGGCCTGGCGACCTCTTTCTCACTTTCTCACTTTCTCACACAGTATCACCGCCCCTGTACGCGTCCCTTTGGACAGCGGCTACTGTCAAGACTACTGCGGCAGTGCACCTCAAACTTGTTGATGGTTTAAGTATCACGGACCGAGCTCTCTTCTCTCACGAGATGATAGTCCTTCGATTGGTTTTACACGTCGTCCACGTTTGAAAAAGTCCATGAGAAGTTTCACGAGAAAGAGTATGGAGTGTCCGAGAGTTCAGGCAACATTTACCGTATTCTACCAGAAGTGTAATACTGTATGTACAGTACGCTGATTGCACGGGCATAACGGACTCCCAGCTGGCTATTATGCGATATCGCCTTCGTTCCAAGGGCGAGAGGGGAGGTCCTGCGGGGTGTCGCGTTGAGGCGCTGTAGGTACCCTTCCAAGCAGGTCTTCCGGAGTAATGGTTTAAGATGAGCATATTCGTCAAGGACTGATGAGAGAGTCTGTTCATTATTACACCTGTAAACCCATGTCCCCCTAGTTATTTCTTCGACTAACCCTATGCGATGACCTCGTGGCTGCTTTGTTCACAAAAGGACAAGTCACCGTGGTCTTGCCAAGGTCCTGCTCCGTATTGTACTCCACTCAGTACCTTGTACAGGTACAGTAGAGTACAGGTACAGGTACCGTACAAGTACGAAGTATGTGCTGCGGAGAACAGCAAATGTTGCAGCGGGGATGCAAGAAATGTTCCGCTCGAAATGTTGATCTGGTTGAGCAGATGAAACAAATTACCATTTGCTGCCTAGACATTGCCAAATTGAAATGGTGGCGTCCTCGAGCTTCACCCAAGCAGGTCTCGAATCTAGATGACGTGCAGAAAAGGGTCCGGAAACATCTAGGACACTTTGCGTAACAAATCCTTATTCCTTAGGTTTCCCCAGGACCCTGAAGAGCCGAATACAAATCCACACCCACCGGCTATCGTTCCAAGAACTTTCCATTGTCACCTTTTCGTATTTTCCACGACGTCGGGTGTGAGAGACGTACAACATCAAGTTCGTCGCGGTTTCTCTGAAGGATAGCATAAGAAACCCGAACGGACCAAATTCTGACCATTTTGCTTCGATTTGAGTAGCCTGTTACTAATGAAATAGCAAAGAAACACTGCGTCGAATGACGTGTTGAGACTAGGTACTGTACATTTATTTCGAGAGGCGTCATCCTGACAGATAGTACGAGCAGAATTACTCCAATAATATCATCCAAGAGAGTGAAATACCACTGGAAAGGCTCACCATCAGGTTGTCCGCTCCACTTTCGTAACACATACCTTATCATCATGAAACCGGGAGATGATTTTTGGGTGTATGTGCCCCAACTTCTACTGCGATTACAAGACGCCTTACTTGTGGAGAGTCTCCCGTATAACTTCCTCTCTCGGGAAAAGGAAGCGCGGAAGAGATTTACGGATATTTTATTCGAGCATCTGGGAAGATTCAGAACCCGAAGTTACAAGAAGCACGCGACTGTATCTATCGTCTGCAAACCTTCCAGACACCCGAACCAAACCTGAAGGCACAGATCCTCCGTCCGAGGGTATCCCGAATCAACTGGAAACATGCAAGAGTACGGCAGTCGGCCTTGCAGATGAATGATTATAAATGTACTGAAATCTGCGGAGTGGTCAATGATGACTTCAAAACTACCTTCGGGTAGACGTGGTAGACTGGGTAAACTCTGTCAAACGGGTACATTGTACAGTGGAGCTTTTTGTCTTTGACTTCTTTTTCTATGCAGGGAAGATGTTGTGCTACCACAACTACATCTGTATCACCTGCACGTAGCTGATTTCGTTGCTCTTCATCTGCTCAGATGACTTTCCACTACTGGGACCGCGAAAACCCAGGAAAAGGGCAGATGCGCGATCGCGACGGCACAGTATATGGTTCATATAGAACTCAGATATATTCTGTCTATACCGTTTTCAGTTAGCAGGGAATTTGCTGAGAACCTAAATTTGACAGCATTCCTGGTGCTCATTTGTTTTGAGTTTTACGGATTTGGAAGCAGCACCCGAGCATGGCACCAGTGAAGCTGCCATAACCAGCGGTGCCACACTTAAGGTAGGTTCATCTGACTTCTGTGCACACTCAAACATTTCCAAAAGCGTCCGGTGTCACCTTGATTATCTCACCAGCCATATAGTGAGCCTGTTCGCTATGGTCGTGTCAAAACCTCATGCACGACATGAGGCGTCGAACAAGCTTCCCCTCGTCCGTCCCCTGCGACTACTTAACCTGGTCTCTACTCACCGCAACATCGTCCGACTCTTTTCCCTTTGAGACTATTCCACCCTCAAGCAGAATACAAGCACCATTCATTCATCGGTACAGGATATCTGGTCCCGAATCGCCCGTCGGCTCTTTTAGTCTGTATGTATCTGTACGGCTCCTCGGATCCGGTTCCACGATAACGGCCACCGCTAAGGTATACCACACAGGATCTTCGCCACTACCTGTACTAAGTATGCCGATGCTCCCCGCCACCATGGTCGGATTGAGTAGATGCCCGTTGTCGTTTTATCGTCACGGGAACGGAGCCATATCCTCTCGGCAATGCGCTCTCCACTTTATAGTACAACGTCCCATCCGAGACGCATCCGGGGGTAAGATGATTCCACTCCAGTCGGTGCTTGCCACACCCCGCTGTTTCTATTAGACTCATGATGATTGGCGAAGAGGGACTTCCATTCTCATCCCACATGCAGAACGCGGGCGACCATCCCGAAATAGAAAATATCCCGCGTCCTCGATTATATTGAACGTTGTTTGACAGAACGACTTGACATCAGCGCCATTTACGCTCTCGAAATCCGCACGAAAATGGACAACACCGGCTTTAGGAGGAGGTAACGCCGAGTAAACTCAAGACCCAACCGCTTTAGCTTCTCTATCTTGGAATTAACTCGTCTCTCTTTACTCTTGGTGATGATTTGGGTAAGCAAGACGTATACAAAGATAGTTTCTGCATGAAGGGTATCCAGGAACAATATTGATGCCACCACCACAGCTATCTCCTTCGTAGTGGAGAAAGTGGCCATGACATAGTCTCTCTGTTCTGGATCATCGCCATCCTTATTATTAACGTAATTTGTGCGGTTGAAGAAACCTCCAAAGTTGAATGTGCCAAACATTCAGAACTTCTCCAAAACAAAAGTAATTGTTTTCATTCTGCATAGCGATACGAGAAGGTGACGTAGATTCCAAGCATTCGCCTTGGTCAAAGAAACACTGGGCTAAGATGGCGAACTAGAGGTCTTAAGCATCAAAAGCGAGGAGACGATTTTTCTGATGCTTAGATAACCGTCCACGAAACGCACTTTTAGCAGTTCAAGGTAAATATCCGTAATAGATGGTATTTCATAAGAATAATGAGGTATCTCCTTTCTTTTGATAGCTTTAATCGGACACGGTGGTTTCGATATCCATGGAGATATGGGAGAAAGTCGTGGTCAGGGATAAAGCGATTTCTGGGCACATTCTAGGACCTGGTCCTTCGGGGAAAATCTGTAGTCCATTTGAAAATGATATATATCCGAAGGAAGCGATCTCTAACATCAGGAAAGAGATAGGACATATACTGTTTGTAAGTACAGTTCTTTCATAGCCGCAGTTTTGAAGAAATACCAGTTTCAGTCGTCCACAACACAATTCTTTAACGGCATGTCAGAATACACATGCACCCCACAGTCCCACTCGGTTATTATCCGTTTTACGAAGATCGTAAGCTGTAGATCGATCAGGGCAACAAGGTGTTATGCTTAAAGTATTCCTTACATGCGATGCTCGAATCCTTCTCGCGGAGTCGGCCTATCAGGAGCAATTGCCGATGTTGGGACGGGAAGTCTGGCAAATGCTCCTGGTTGGCTCGCTCGCCTTTGTGTCACTACGAGATGAGGAACATTGAATTCGAAGACGGGTAATGATGAAAGACTAAGTTTTTTTTTTGAGAGGTCTTGTTGTGCGAGCTGGATGGTTTCCACTCTTCGCGTCTTGGAAACCACATTTTCAGACGACTTTTCTATCGTTACTTGTTCACTCAACGCACTCTCATTTCTCAAACACCTCCCAGTACGCAACTACCTTTTTACTGCATCATTTAATCTTCCGGATATCGAGCCTAAATCAAACCGACCTCCCAGTCCCTGCATTTAGGCCCTCAACATCCCCCTACCTCCAGACCTAGAACATCCCGAGAACCCAACCAGAGATCTCATGTCTCAGTAAGACCGGCATCGCCGGAAGAGGCAGGTTTCCAGAAGACGAGGCCATCCAGGTCACTGGCCCATCATTATGGCAGTTATCCCGAAACGCAATTGGATCCTGAGAGACCGAGCCAGGTGAGATTGCCACTCATCTTACCTTACTCCCACGCCAGAAACATGAACAGGAGTGACGAATACTGTAGTTCTGAACTGTCCTCACCTTCAGAAGACCCGCGGGTAAAAATCAAGGCCCCGTTCATCCTGATCCCTAAAGCTTCCATCTGATTCCGAGTGCCGGAGGCAAAGGTGACATACCACTCTTTCCATCTCAACCTCAAGTCTCCCGGTAGGAACAAGAGATATCAAACTCTACATTACACTCATATCTGGAGCTTTCGGGTTGGACGCACGCTAGTTTCCCATTTTGTGCCTTTACCGACTATACGTTTACTCCCCAGGACTCTTCTACTGCGCAACTGACACGTCCAGCCGCTACAAGGAGGGCAAATACCAGTCCCAGTCGCTCAAAGTGACCTCGCCCAAGACCACCATTCAGTCCGTAGGTTAGCAAACGCTCACGTTGACGCCTACTTAATCACACCAACATCACACCCTCAAGCACCCACAATCTCAAATCACCACGTCAATTAAACAACCCATCTCATTGAAGGTTTAAATTAAAGCTACAACCCCTAAACCTCCTAACCACAGAATAAACCGCGCATTCAAACGAAAAACGAGAGCGAACATAAAACCCCCGACAATGCCCCATCCGAATCATATACGCATCCCCAGAACGCCAACTATGCGCCGTAGAAAGAGATGAAAGAAGAATATACAGCAACAACGAGGACAGGACGGTGACGGTGGGATTTTTGCTAATGGATGGATCGATGGATTCATTAAATATAAACTCTTACGTCCCTATGCCTCCCCACACCCTGTTCCTCAACCCATCTCAAAAGGGCCGATTCACGCACACCCCCGCGCGTCCCTCAAAAATATCTGTACCATGTGTTTCTCCAACGAACATGCTGCCCTGCCCGCACAGAGGGCGGCGCCATTAACCACCCCTGCCCTCCAACCCCACACACTCCAATTCTATATTCCCATTTTTTCGTACAAACGTGTAATATTTCCTATGCAAAACACTGAACAAGGACTGGGTGTGCTTTATGATTATGCGTTTCCGGATTTCTCCTGCGTGTCGATGTGCCAGACGACGTAGTTGGGGAGACCGTAGACGCCGTATCCGGCGCGCTTGGCCATTTTGGCGAAGCCCTCGGTCTCGGCTTGATTTTCGAAGGCGTAGCAGGGGAAGTTGATGCCTGTGGGAATGATCGTGTTAGTGAATTCGTAGAGTAGGAATTGTGCAGATGGGTGACAACGGAAATGTGTGCAGAGTGATAGTGCGGAATCTGTTGGGGAAAGTTACCTGATCGATGGACGTCTGCCTTTACGACGATGTTGACACCGCCGATACCGTCGAGGGGGATCTCGTCGTCTTTGTTATTGCGCCAGTCACCCATCTTGGCCATATACGTTCTGCCGGTCTTGTACTCTTTGTAGCCTTCGGCGAGAACCACGTCTTTGTCGAGGCTATTAGCGAGTTTGAGGCCTTGGTCGGATTCTTGCCAGGAATTATAATCAACTGTTGAATATTAGTATATTACGATTTGATCAACCTAAGGAGACCATACATCTGCCCTCAACATCTCGCATCTTCCCGTTCTCCTCCCTGTATCTGTGGAACCAGATATCTACACTCTGTCAGCCGATGTGTTGATAAGTGGGAGTTTTGTGTATTTACTTGGCACTAAAACATCTCTGTCATGAGCGATAAAGTCTTCAATGATTTTACTGGGACTATCTTGGATGTCCACGTCCCTCCAGTACACCCATGAGTGCTCTGCCTTCAATGCTGTGTATAGGAGGTAGTTCCTAGCTCTTCCCATTGCTTTTCTGCGAGGCCCTTGAGCCGCGAATCCATGTCTTTCTTGAACATCTTGGCTCAATGTAACTCCGAAGTCTTTCTGGATAACCATCGCGCTACGAAAAGGTTCAGGACCCTTCTGTACACGGTCTAATTCCATAGCGAGTGTAGCCAGAGTATCATCACTGGAGTCACCAACGAGGAATCCAAGGTCGATAAGATGGTGAGGGTATGTCAGTTGGGATAGGAGGTCGAAATGCTGGTTGATGTATCGGGAGGCATCTCTTAGAGGAGTCAAGATAAGAACCCGCTCTTCTCTATCTATCGCCTTCGTTGTGGATCGAATAGGGTTTAAATCGACGTTCTGAATGGTACTGGAGTTTATTTCTATCGGGTGGTGGTGGTTAAATATTACAGGGGTTTGTAGGTGTGAGTGCCATTGGGCGTGTTCATTAGGTGACATCTCCATAGGTGACTTCGCTGGTCCCCAGCAGTAAAATCTATATTTGAAGTGACACGTCAGTATTTGGTCTTTATAAAGATCCGGGTTAGAACTGGAGGGCTAGTTATCTTACTTCTGCATCTCCTCCGCTGTCCCGCTTAAACCTCTCCATAATAGTACAATTGTTGCTGTGACTGCAATCAAAAGTAACGTCCTCGGTCTGGCGAGGGTATGATATACTGCTCTCGACGGAGGTAATCTCGCTCTCGCCGACTTCCACGTAATACCACCTTTAGGAACCAACATCTTTGCAACTACACTCTCTGTGGTCCGCTTCAACTGTGTACGGGGAAGAAGCCGCGACTGATCTATACGCTATACACGAGTGATGAAACGAGCGGACGCTTTCGCAGAGAGTTTGAATCGTTAAGAAGGGATGCAATCGGTGGCGTAGAGGAAGTTGTGTGAAGGAATCGACAAGAGAGGATTAGAAAGATTCCCGTTGAGGAGAACGGGAGTTCAGGCGCAGGGGTTGCCTCGTTACAACGGTCTTCGTCACAAGTTCCAGCCGCGTGGAGGTGCAATTCAGGCGATCAAGGAGACATGAAGATAGATACCGATGATGCACGGAAAAGCACCTGAGGGTCTGTAGATATGAGGATAGGTTATGGGTTGAGGTCGTCTTTTTCCGTATCATTAAGGAGTCTCAAAAGCTTCGTCGCGGTTCCCTGCCAAGACCCTAGTGTCCTTTTAGGTCTCGACTTCAAAATTGAATCCCGCGCCGCGCAAACCACCAATTTCTACGATCCAATAAATCGATCATCGAAGATAATATGGGGATATTTTTACGGCTTCAACGAGTTTTTCTAGAAGCCTTCTATCGGGTGGACTCCTTCGAGTACCCAGGTTGACTATTTCACATCGTACAGACACTCTCCCTTTGCCTGGTTTACTCCGTACAACTTAGCGTATACGCGAGATCCGCGTATTGAAGGTTCAACAGCTTAGAAACACTGTCCGCACCGTAAAGACGTACGGTACATCAATCTTTAGGCGGTACAGAAAATGCAACTTCTATCAAACATGGCAGTACGCGTACAGGTACATTCTTACTCTACTATACACTAAACATACAGGCAGTAATCGCATACTGTACTGTACCTGAGAAACAACACAGGAGGATATGGATTTCCAGTCTCATCACGTGCCATATCTCCTCTTTTGTCAGGGCCAACATGCGGAATCGTCCAATCTCAAGTCACTGGTCAAGAAAATTTTTTTGAATCATTGTAGCGCAAGATCATGGGGAACTCGATGCATTCGAGCCCTTCGAGAGCGTTTGAGTGTGTAAAACTCATACTGAGACTTGCACGCGGTCCAAATAAAGCTTCTCATTGGCTAATCCCTCTCCCTCAATATTCTTATAAGTGTTAAAGATAGATTTTATTCAGTCACATTGTATCCACTCATTCATTCTAAACTGCCTTCTACTTATTTCCTTGCTATCAGGGAGCTGTGTGAATATTACATCCTTAGTTGATATATGTACTAACAGGAGAAAACGTAAGCTGGGATATGTGTTACTTGCATTAAGTATACATCATGATGTATTTCAGGATTAGATAAGCATCCTATTCACGTTTGCAAACTCAAGTTTGTGTATGAGATATGTCTTGCCCGTATCTTTTGGTGGTTCTATCGTAGAAGCAGCCATGCAAGATCAATTCCTACTTGCCAAATTGGCGTGTTTCCATTGTTTCATTAATCAGTTGAAGGTCTTTATCATCAAAGCACCAGTCGCGCCAGTTTCATCATTCCGAAAAAATGTTATACATATCGTATTGATATATCTACAATCTGCTCAATTCAATCATATCTTTCATCAGAGCTATAATCTTCTCATCATTTCTGCCATATAATGCTGCCGCGACATCACTTGTCATTCTGTTCTTTACATTCGGCACAAACACACTTAGGATAAGCGAAAGTCCGGAGAATTCAATTATTGTCAGAAGTACCGTTTTGTATGCGTCAGCGTTGGCAACTTTATATGCTCGTAATCCCGCTGCCGTAATCGCATCGGTAAGACCTGGTACGGCGGAGAAAGCTTCAGGGTTACCGAAGGAAAGAGCAGAGAGGAATTCGGGTACGGATGATTCCGGAAGACCGGCACCGATGAGTGCTGGAGGAACTTTCGCTAGGACAACTGATGCAAGCCGATTGCTAAGGACGGCGGTGTACTGGTATTGTAAGCAAGTGGCAATAGGCCCAGGCACAAGGATAACTTACAACTGCGAGAGATACCGCGGAAATAGCCGCGCGGAGAGAACCAACTGCTCCCGCACCAGTTCTAATCTCATTTTGGTCGTTCAGAGCGATAGTTGTTAGAGAAAGACAGACATTATCAATCCAACCAACCGCAAGGGTGAGTCTAAAGTGATAATGAATATGACAGTCTTAGCTTACCGAAGAAGGACCCCATGATTACTAATACACAGGCGCGATCTCTCGTATCAAGGGTATATGTTGCTACGACTAAAGACTCGATCATTCACCCCCAAAGAATATACCAGCAGCTAGGACGGACCCTATCATCTGGTACTTCACTTTTCCAATGGGTTTTCCTAATAGACACCTGATTATCTCCCCAGCTAGCAGACCTAACCCCACTAGACTCGCAAGGAAGCCTCCATACGTCGGATCGCTGTCAGCATAAAGAACTGGCACTATAGATGGCCCTAACCACTCTTTCAGTGTGAGTTTCATTCGCCACTCTCAGGAAATTTACAGATGAGCGCGAATGCATAATACATTCCCGCGCCCACACCAAGCACGATAGTTGCCATGACCCACGGAATGTTCCCAAAACAAATATATAGGCACAAGAGCTTCCTTTACATCGATCTCGGAGCGTATAGTTCCCAAAGTACAAAAACAACGACTAGTCCAAACCCTACGACGATTATAACAATGACGTGCACGGAAGACCATGGATGCACGTTCCCTCCCCAGTTTAGACCTGCTGAAAGTTAAGCACTGTCAATAATACCGTTCTGAGGAAGCTTACCCATCAGAAACAGAAGTAAACCAAGTGTGTACAGGAAAACCTCCACATAGTCAAAATACTTGATATAATCCATCATCCTCCGACCGATGCTTCATCCGAAACGTTGGTGGGAAATAGAACAATACCCAACACAAGCATGCGACACCATTGATCGCAATAAGCTATAGCTTCTGTCAGTTACACCAAAATCGCCCTAATCACAACACCTAATCCAGACGTCTTACCAAGTAATAAACTCCCCTCCACCCAACGCTCGTCCTCTGAATAAACCCCTGGGCAACCGCCGGCCCGAATCCCGATCCCGGTATCGCGAACACGAAGATCAACGCATTACCAGTAAAGTGGTACTTCATCGGCAACAACTCCCCAGGCGCAATCTGAAATGAAGCTTAAGTCGAAGCACCAATTCCGATTATAGTTGTTCCGCCAATCAATGTTGGGATGTTCTGAGCGCAGGCGCAGATGATGCTGCCAATGAGGCCGAGGATACTGCCCCCAGCGAAGACCCAGCGTCACCTGAAGATATCTGATACCCGGCCGACCAGGGTGAGGAAGACTGAAAGCATAAGGGTATAGACGAGTGCGACCCATGCGAGGTTCGAGTCGGGTCCGATGTCAGCGTTGATGATACCGAGGATTGGAGCTACGTAGCCGAAGTCCGCGACGCCTGCTAGGAGCCCGAAACCGGCGGCGAACATTGTGCTATGAAGAAGCCTCTGGTGAAGTAGCCTGGAGGAAGATCATCTAGAGTAGTGTTCGAAACCGGTCATGCCATGGTGTTCTATCATTTGAGGGGATGATACCCCTTTTTCTTCATCGAGCTTAGGGAAGTGGATTTTACGTCCGTCACTGTCATTTATTTTCCTGATGTGTGAAGTAGACATGGTTTGAAGTTTCGGAAGTATTAGGGACACCGCTGGTTGAAAGTGTGGACGATATGGATCTCTATCCCGATCTCTATCGGGAATCTTGCAACATATACACCATCATAGGATAAGTAGCTCACCACCAAATGAGCGAAGAATCCTTCCCCAATTCGGGAATTCAAGCCTGTCCTTTCATGTAGTCCAAAGATACTACAGATCTAACACCAGATGGGAGGACATAACTTGAAAAGGAACACGCACCTATCTGCCTCGCAACTTTTAAGATTACGTCGTGGAACTTTCCTAGCATGTGGTTGATTGAATAGGGGCCACATTGGCTGGTGTAGAGTTCAGGATCAACAATGTGGGAGGTCGGAGAGCGTATTTGAGGGATGAGTATACCTTATTGGAGGAACTATCCGAACCTGTAGAACTCCACATCCCTGGTGGCGCGATTAAGGTGGAAGATCGGACTCTGAGGCTTCAAGAATGCGGATGGATAGGATGGAGAAGACGGATTTGTTACTGTTCCGGTAGGGAAAGGGGTGGTTTTGCAAATGGTTATTGAATTGGTATGTAAATGAGAACTGTGTTCTTTTTGAAGTGAATACCTTCAATTGCCACGAGTCTTCTCATACACAACACTTTGAGTGACCAACCCGTCAAGCTCCCCTCGTGAATGTCTTCCCCTTATATCCGCTCTATCGGACCCTCATGTAATCATTTCAAGAGGAAATCTCGGATCACCAACAGATGGAAGCGCACTGATTCGATACCGATGGAGAGGTATTAGCTCGAATCTCAGAAGTCTACCATGTAAGTCTATGCTGTGTAACGTATGCGCATGGCGTAATAATCTACCTCACTAAAACCCTATCTTAGCATCGTGGATGTCCTGGATGGTTGGATTCTTGTGGTTTTATGATCAACAATATGCTTTTCAGGTTTGCGGAGTTGCTCGGTCTCACGCGTTTAGCTCTGTCTTCGCAGTACAAGTCAATCCCTAGCCTAGGGGTAGTGTTTATGAAAGGAGTTCTTAAAAGACAAAGGTGTATTTTCATGCAGCGTGCAACTCAGACAGCCTTGGATTATGCGTAGGGTTTACGTGCTGCAAATGTAACCATCATGAAAATAGATGATATAATGCCGAATCGGTAAATCCACAAAGCTAAGGGATACGCTGCGAAAATGTACCTTTGTGGAGATGTCATTTGGCGTCGGAAAATCTTGATTGATATATTAGTAGCAGAGTAGAGAACTTCATCGTTCCAATAACAGTAGACCAAACGTGTAGCAAGGGCTAGAAGTTTAAATATTCTCTTCCACATCACGAGGAACCATAGCAAAAATAAATAAGTAGAGAAAGACGTCACCTAAAATAACTATAGACTTGAAGTAGAATGAAAAGGAAATTTTACCACTACACAGCCCCTTAGCCCTCCACTCCGTACCCTCTAAGGATCTGCTGGCTCCCGCGGAGCCCAAGGATCGTACCCAGGACGTGTTGTTGTATTTGGCCCGATTCGATGCGGTGGGGGTTTCCCACCGCTACGCCACAGGTCCTGAGTGGAAGGAATCTCGGACTCGTTTATATATAACCTGCATGCTTGAAAAGAGCTACCGGGGGAAAGTAGATGGTTACGGTCCCGCATCTTGGCGATATTTTGAGAGATATGTGTCTTTCAGCATCCTTCCTTACTTGTAGTTGTCAAAGCCATGTTCGCAATCTGTCTTAGACACACTAATACTTATGGCTGAGACACTTCTGTTGAGATTGTTTTGTCTGTATTGTCTCAATTTCGCGTCCTAAAGATCTATCTTATTGACTTGCGCTACCGCAACTGAATCAGTGGCCAATGTGCCATTGTGGGATATCCGACTTAGGTTGACTTCTATGAAAGGACATTGAGTAGCACAACTTCATACCACAACTGGTAGGAATGGATATCTCAATTGACAGATGTTTTTATTTATATTTAATAGCCAATTATGACTTATGTGAGAACCAATACAATTAAATGTAAGGATGAAATGTTCGACCAAGATTTCCAGATGAGGATTCAGCAACTGAACTACAAGAGAATTATATTTTTATTGCACTGCGCTATATAATAAGAAGCCGCACGCTGTATAGTCGTATCAGTGGGTCATCAGATAGTCCTCTACAGTCTACACAATATTACAAACTTGAGGAGTTGAAAGTTTTTGAACATTGCCGGAATTGGACGGCTATGCTGTTTATCTTGTTGACTCTCATGGAAATGCCCGATCTATGGGTGTAATATGTGGCAACAACGTGTTTTGGAACTATCTTGCTAGGTCTAATCGTCAATAATTTCATGGACCTAGAGGTAGCCCTACCATTTTTAGGAGGCTTGTAGTATGGTTGTCGCATGTTAGAGCCTTAGAAGAGGAGAAAATAAGGGATATTGCTCTCGATTATGACAATATGGCCATCAATAACGGAAGGGTATGTGTAAAAACGGGGTAAGTAACGTTAAAGCATGCTTTAGAGGAGCGGGACGATCAACTTTAGGCCGTAAGGATAATATTCGAGTCGAAAATAAGTGTTGCAAAATACCATTATCTTTTCATGAGAAGGAAGACGTTGAGGTAGAGTTAGGGGTTGTGTTCCTTCGACTTCCGGTTCCTAACTATTCCCAATATAGACATGGCTAGGACAAGGGGCAAACGACGTTGCAGTTTACAACTTCACTGTGCCACCTCTGCTATTAAAGAGCTGTATAAAATCTAAAAGAGCACCGCTTTCTTCTCGTATCTACTTTATACTTTAGATATCTTATTAGTGACCATGGCAAGACCATTTCCCTCTCTCGAGGGCGGATGTTTTTGCGGAGAAACTCGTTACAGGATGGCAGGCGCCCCTCTCTTCGTTCACGCTTGTCATTGTCACAGCTGCCAGCAAGAAACTGGCTCATGTTTCTCTCTACATGCAATTATCGAACCGGATCGTATCATATCCATAGGCAAGGTCATGCCCGTTTATATTCGGAGTCGCAAGGAGAGCGCAAAGGGTAGACTCGACTCAATGTGCCCTAAATGCAATATTATGCTGTGGAGCAGAAACACTCAGTGGCCTACTCTTGATCTAAAAGTTGGAACTCTAGACGTCCCCGATCTTATGCCTCCAGACATGCATATCTATGTGGGCAGTAAAGTCTCTTGGTTAGAATTACCAAAGGATGCAAAGGTTGAAATGGGTCATTATGACTGGATGAAAGTGTGGCCAAAAAGTAGCCTTAAACGGCTTGAGATAGCCACAGTAAGAGCAAAGGAAGCTGCAGAGCGGACTCAGAGAAAGACAGACCATTCTCAGAAGAATACAGAACTGTTTAAAACCCACGCTGAAGGGTCTGACCATGAGGAGCAGAACTTAACTGCCGATGAACTAGATGCTGTGGAGGCTGAACTAGAACAGAGACTACACCAACTCAGTTTAAAATTGTCCAGCAATCATAATGGAGCCTCATTCAATCCGTCAACATAGGAGTCGACCGGTACTTACGCTATAGCAGAAGCTTTTAGATCTATTACCACCGCAATTCTTGAACAGAAACTTTATTTGAGCACGTGTCTATTCTGGTCCAGAACATTCAACAGATCTCAGAACTATCACGACCCCAGATTTATTCCCCAGATGCATGCCCCATATACACGGGGTATGGAGCAGAGCCTACCAGAACCAATAATTGTACATCCTAGGGCAGTATAAACTAGTAAATCCACCTGCAAGGGACTCCAGAGCTATCATATACGTACACCGCCCCTTGGACTCTTCCACAAGGTCCCATTTGTGTCGTCCCCTCATTAGTTTTCCCTAACTACGTTAGGGACCCGGGAAACTTACTGGTACCGAAGAATTTTAGTGGGCATATCTACCTCTATAAGAACTCGGTCCGAGCCGTGGATACACTAGAGTCTCCACAAAAAGGCCCAACGGTTTTCGTGAGTCTAAAATCATTTTTCGAGTCTTTATTGCTGGATTAAACGAATAGCCCACTATTATTAAGAGAACTACCGTCGTCTATATCACCATAAGGGTGTTCATGACGAGACTATTCCGAATTTCCATAAGAAATAAATTGCTCAGCGCGTCTTACCCGCTGTGTACCCTATCAGATGGTATCTTCGTTGTCTACTCCAGTTTCCCACCATCGTGAGATTTTGGCAAGGGCAACCCAAGAGCTATTGCATCTTGACATAGTCTGGTATTTAAGACCTTTCTTCCCGCAAACTTTTCGCACAGAGATCAACTTTCGCTATTTCTCGGAACACTCTTTCTTATCAACTTTATTATCAAACTAATCTCATATCAAATCTTACTCCGCACCTGCTGTCACTTTCAGTATGGCATCAGATGGAGAAAAGAAAGAGGGTGCAAGACTCTCGAAGCACAGAAGCAGTAATGCACCCGAGTTTATCGACAGGTTCAGGTTCAAAGCGGATAAAGTATCTTCTGACTCAAGCTCACTTCCATCCACTACCCAGACTACTCCAAATGCCTCAGTCTCTGGTCCTCCCTCTGGCAAAGTTGAAATTTCGGAGGCTGAGTATTATCATGCTACCGGGTTCATGTTCCCCACATGGAAGAAGTGGTCGATCCTCGTTGTTATATTCGCAGTGCAGACCTCCATGAACTTCAACGCCGCCGTCTACGGCAACAACATCTCTCACTTATCTAACCATTTCAACGTCTCGGCTCAAGCCGCGCGTGTAGGCCAGATGATCTTTTTGGTTGCATATGCCTTCGGGTGCGAACTTTGGGCACCGTGGAGTGAGGAGTATGGCAGATGGACTGTTCTTCAGTTGAGTTTGTTCTTCGTGAATATCTTCCAGCTTCCTGTCGCACTCGCTCCAAATTTTGCAACTGTCGTTGTTGGACGCTTTTTCGGTGGCTTGTCATCAGCCGGTGGATCCGTAACTCTTGGTATGGTTGCAGATATGTGGCAACCACATGAGCAGGTATTCCTTCCACACTCGTATATCCTTTTTCCATTTAATTCTTTTTTAGGGATACGCTGTTGCGTTTATCGTCTTCTCGTCCGTCGCAGGTTCCTTATTCGGTCCCATTACTGGCGGCTTCATCGAGACCCACCTGAACTGGAACTGGAACGCTTGGATTCAACTCTTTTTCGGTGTCGCTGTCCAAGCCATCCATTTCTGGGTACCAGAGACTCGCTCTACAATTCTTCTTGATCGCGAAGCGAAAAGGCTTCGCAAGAGCGGTTTGAACATCTGGGGCCCCAACGAGATGAATGAAAAGCGAATCACCCGGAAGAAGGTCGTTCAGATCTGGTTCCGCCCATTCGTGATGTTCGTCACCGAACCGATTGTACTCTTCCTCTCACTACTCAGCGGTTTCAGCGACGCTCTGATCTTCACTTTCTTGGCGTCATATGGGTTGGTATATGCACAATGGGGCTTTAGCTCTATTCAGACTGGTCTCGCCTTCATTCCTTTGGGTATCGGCTACATACTTGCGTATATATTCCATCTTCCCTTCATCCACAAGGATCGTCAAATCCTGAAGCGTGATCTCACTGGCATCGCAGCAGAGCGTCGATTGTATCCTCTCCTCTGGCTCGCACCACTCCTGTCACTCGGCATGTTCGGATTCGCATGGACATCGCTCGGTCCTCCTCAAGTCCACTGGATTGCACCAATGCTCTTTTCCATCCTTGTCGGCGCGGCAAACTACTCGATTTACATGGGCACCATCGACTACATGGTCGCGAGTTACGGACCCTACTCCTCATCTGCAACCGGTGGCAACGGTTTCGCTAGAGACTTTCTCGCCGGTATCGCCGCGATGTATTCAGTACCACGTGAGTGCCCTATCTATCACCTCGTCAATTCGCCTACTAATGTCATACAGTCTTCACCAACATCTCCGAAACCAACTCCCTCGAATGGGCCTCCACGCTCCTCGGATGTTTCGCAATCATCCTCACCATCCCCATCTACGTCTTCTATCGCCATGGCGAATCGATCCGCAAGAGGTCCAAGTTTGCGTCCAAATTGGCTGAGGAGAGGCAGGGGCATGGTGGGCTCATGCCGTTCACGGTTGGTCATGCCGCAAATGCGAATCATCTAGGACGCGAGAACTCGGAGGAGAAAGTTTAGATCATAGACGGCGTCACGGAAAGTATAGGGAAATACAGAGCAAAGAATCGGTTGACTGGCGTTAGTGTAGGTAGTGGTTTTGATACTCCATACAGTTCGGATAGCGCTAGGATAAGCTTAATGTAATATTTTGAATCGATATTACCTTTTCATCGCGTTCATCATGGCATAGTGCACGAATCCACCCTTGAAGTCCTTCTAATCCCACTGTACGGAAATCAATACGCACATTCCCTATTTTCACTTTAGTATCCACCCCTCTTCATTTCACCCAATATCCAGAAGCTCCTAGCCTAATCATATCCCCCGCCAGCCACAAACCAGCTTGAACAAGAGGCCACGATAACTGCAATGGGCAGTACAGACAGACACGCATCGTTCAAAGCGACTCAGCAACCCACACAATCCCAGCACACCCGTATTCCTCCAGCCTCAAATGCCATACAGGGAGCCCGAGGAGAAGCTATCTATCAGCACCCCCAGCACTCCCAGCCCGAGGACCTTCACAGCGTGACCATAGACAACTCGATATCCTTCATTACGGTAGACTTGAGTGGGGGCTGGAGATGGTTGACCGGAGCGCATAGTCCTGGACTGTGTTGTCGGATCCGGGTGTGCTGCATTTTTGAGTATGGGAATTGGGGGTACTGTACGTATGTGGGTTCTAGCGGGAATGAGAGAGCGGGTGGGTGGTTGAAGGATTATGCTGAACTAGGTAGTAAGAGGAGGGGGAAGAGCGCTCGTGCTGCACTGTACGATCGAGGTAAGCTATAGTTCTACTACTCTATGCGAGTTGGACGTTGCATCCAGCTCATACTCTTGAGTTGGATAGATAATACAAGCATCAATTAAACTCAACTCAAATGCCGTAAGATTCATCTGGGGGACTGGAAAATCAGGGGGGAACTCAGCGACTACGGAGGGCGGTGGGTATTATACTACTATATACCAATACTTCAGTCTCTATCCGGAGTGATAGTCACCCATTATCATCCATAAATCATACCTTCACGAACTCGTAACTGCCTCCCCCTTTTCGTCCACAAGGTGCTCCTGGACTCTGATCGGGCCTTCACCCACACCAGTCAAGATGACCCTGCTCACACCCTCCTTCAAGGTCGCCGCAGTCCTCTCATCAACTTTCTCTCCGCCCGTCGCTGGAACATCCTCCCTCCACCCCTCCACACCGCCCAAGATCTCCTGAAATCTTCCCGCGACAACGGAATGGCTCTCCTGAAGGTAATAAATCACAGCATTCGGGCCAGCGTCGAACGTATACGCCGCGACGATCTTCCCAGCGGCCTCATTAATCGCCTCGACAGCCCTGATAGCAGCACGCGAAACATCATTCATGTAGAAGATCGGGGGATACGTATCCAGACACGTGGCGTGGAAACTATTACTATCCCTCATCGTGATCCTGCCGAAAGTTTCGAAATCCCTCTTCTCGATGGCGTAGCTCATCTCGCGCATACGCGCCGGGACCACGTCCGCCGCCCGCGCGGGGAAGAGCGTGGATGTCTTGACGGTAGTCTGCATGCCGGTTGTGCTGCTGACGCCCTTTTTGGCGGCCGAGACGACGAGGATGAGAGCGCGCATGCTGGGCCAGTGGGAGGCAGGTGCAACTTCGTATGCTACGCTGTCGCTGCCGTCGGACGCGGTGCCTTTCTCCCACGCGACGTAGCCGCCGAATAGGGAGCGGCATGCTGAGCCGGAGCCTTGTCTCGCGATCTTCGATAGCTCCGTCGGGTTCGCTGGGAGCTCGTAGAGATCTGAGATCGCTCTGACCAGAGCTGCAAAACCGGCCGCCGAGGATGCCAGTCCGGCTGCGGTGGGGAAGTTGTTCTCGGAGACCAGTTTCAGGGGTAAGAGCGCGAGCTTTGGCAAGGATTGGTCTTGGTGTTCGAGGGTGGCACGGAGAGAGCGTAGTTCGCGGAAGCAGGCTTGGGTCCGACCTCCGGATACGTCTTGCGGGGAGCCATTGAGGAGGAGGCTGTCGGTGGAGAATGAGGAGCTGCAGGAGGCGGTAGTGTGGGTGCGGAGGTCGGATTGGGAGAGGGTTACGGAGAGGGAGGAATTGGTGGGGAGGTTAAGGGAGGGATCACGTTTTCCCCAGTATCTGTTGTTGTGTGTGGTCAGCTCAGATCATACTTTCACATACTGTTATATATGGTGGGGAGGTATTGAACGAACTTTATCACCGCGATGTTCACAGGTGCCGTTGTGCTAGCTCTATATATCTTTCCGTCTGTCATTGTTGCTGTAAAGAAAGATATTCTACAATATCCAATGTCAATTCTTTATAAGTCGAGGGGGAAAGTGTCACTGTGTCTTTATTCACCGTAATTCCCCTCGCACACACATCAGATGGTGTTGTTGTGCAAAACACCCAAATCCTGACAAGCTCCATGGACCCTGTCTGCACGACACTGACTCGTGCAACTGCAGCTTCTTGGCTCGAAGCTCCGAAATATCTCTCACCTCATTATCTCACCTTCTATTCAACCCTCTCTCTTCTCATCCTCACTCTTCTTCATCCTCACAATGGGCTACCTAGATACAATGGGGCAACCCCAACCCACTCCACCCTCCGACACCTCCGTCTGCCCCGTCGACCACAAAGCCCGCGCCGCCTGGCTCTCCCAAGCGGGCTCTTCAAACCCACCACATCCCCCCTCCTCTACCGTCGCACCTCTCGGAACCACACGCGAAGTCTCCAGCATCCCACGCGCGATACCCTCCTCAACCTCGCCGTCCTCCTCCTCTCCCTCCTTCTCTCCCTCAACCACACCAGCAAGCCACAGCAACCCCCTCTCAGCCAACGCCGAAACCCCCACCCCCCTCCACGACGAAAAGTCCGGAAACTGGCTCTACCCCTCGGAGACCCAATTCCACCGCTCGCTAACGCGGAAATCGCACACCGTGCCCCCAACCCTCATGTCCTCCATCGTACCCCTGCACAACGCCGTAAACGAGCGCGCCTGGTCGCTGATCCTGGGCTGGGAGCGTCTTACCAGCGCGGCCTGTCCGCCAAAACTGCTGTCTTTCAAGGGGGACGCGGGAAAGGTTACCCCCCGGGCCCGCTGGAAAATGCTGATGGGGTATAAGCGGCCGTTTGATCGGCATGATTGGGTCGTCGAGAGGTGTGGGCGGCGGGTTGAGTATGTGATTGATTTTTACGAGGGGAGGGGGGTCAGGGCGCAGGTGCAGGGGGAGGAGGGGAAGGGGGTGGAGGCGCCGGTGAGCTTTTATTTGGACGTTAGGCCGAAGTTGAATAGTTGGGAGGGTGTTAAGATGAGGGTTATGAGGTTTATTGGGCTGTGAGGGGGTTGGAGATGTGACGAGAAGGTGGAGATAGGATGGTTAGAAGAGGAACACAGGAAAATATAAGGGGAGTAAAAGAGAGAGGAACGCGGGAACATATGGGGGTATAAGAGCAGAGTCGGCTATGTATTATAGAGGCATATGGACAATGTAAAAGGTAGTCAGAAGGGAAGAGAAGGGATGGTCATGTATCATAGTGCTAGAAAGGACTTGCAAGAAAGTGTCTCACGGGGGCTGGAACTCAATGGTTGCATTGAAAGGATATTAGAAGTATAGAAGATACGACAGAGAAGGGGACGAAGGCCACATCGATAGTCTGTACTGTACAATATAAATACATCTTCCCCCTCGCCTACGTACACCACGCACACATCTGTTCGGCCCCATTCATGTAGCACATCGAGGGCAAAAGCTCTTATTAGAAGCAACCATACGGGCACTCCTAACAGTACCACGACGAGGGAATCGGTACGATGGACATGAACGTCAAGGTCACTAATCTGCATCTGCAAGCGGGTAGACTGAGTCATCCATCCGTACGACTACATGTACGAAGCTATATCCGCACTGCCATACCGCATTAATACCCATCACCTCATTCAATCTGCATAAGAGCGCACACCACCGCACGCCAGAACCATGCAACTCATGACCTCCCTATGTCATCAGTCGAAAAATACGCAAAGTAGCCGCCCGCGATATCAATATCCGACTCAAACTTCCATTCTATACGCCCAAAATATCCCTAGTCCCAGTGGCATTTTTCGTCTCTTGATCCGTGTCCCTTGGGAACTTCTCGCAGCCTGGGTAGCAAAACCGCATACCCCACCTATCAAAAAGAAACTCGTTAGCACAACTTTTGTCTCTCATATCACATGTCGATCGTCTCGTTGAACCTCAGGACCCCATTTCTCCTCAAAAAGCCATCCACGCCTTCCGGGGCGCGGTAGGACGATCCGGCGTCGTCGGCGGTATCGGAGAGATCGGTTATGAGGACGAGACCGGCGGTCTTGATGGATTCGATCAAGGCGGGTGCAAGAGCCTGTATTCATACGTCAGTACAGATGTGAAGGGTAGAGATGGGTCGAGGTATAGAGTAAACGGTTTGAGATGAAAAGGCCGAAATGGGATAGGTGACCTACCAGCAATCGCGAATTACATATCAGTCCCATAAAGTTATTATCTCTCGCGATCTGTACCGCTGACTTGACAGACGAGGTGGTACGGCCTGAACTCTGGACTTGAGGACCCTTGGGGTTCGTGGAGCTTATGCCGTCGGTACCTAAGCCGTTGCAAAGCAGGATTGGGTCTAGCGAAACATTTGGTTAGTCGTGAGCGAGGAGATATTTAGAATAATAGACATACAGTTTGGCTGTTTCCAGTTCAGAGCGGTGCATATATCCTGGTTAAATGACGAAAACACGATCGAACGATTAAAGCCATCTTTCGAGTCTCGCAGATACCGTGCATGGTCAAAAACAACATTAAGTAATGCGTCTGCAAAATCGTTGATGTTAGGTGTTGGACTAAGTCTGAATTCCTCCTCTTCTTGTCGGGACGGGTAAAGGACGTGAATATCAACATCGATCTGAGTAGGTAGGAGTGCAAGTGCTTCTTCTAAAGTTGAAAACGATCTCGCGAGTAATTGATGGATAGCCGGGATATCATCAAGTGTGGCCTTGGGAAGTGTTGCCATGGTTTCGCTTAAGTCTTCCTGTTGGGCTCCTATGTTGCGGAACTGCTCTAAGGTGAGGTGGTTGATATCCACAAGAAGACTGTGAAAATTGACTTTCCATTGTGGGAATAATACTGGTACTCCGTCAGCTGTTAGTTGTACGAAGAATCGAACATAATCCCCTGACAGGCTAGATCCAGTTATTAGAGCACTCGATTGACTCTCAAGCTGACTGGTAGCCTTCCAGTACGTGACAAACTGAGTGATCTCCAAAGGAATTCCAGGATACGGTTTCACAACTTGAAAATTGAAACTTATCCTTCCAATTGCACGCAGTCGCGGATCCATGAGCTCCAGATGCCAATGTCCAGAACTACTTGCTCTTCCTGTGAAGACCCTCGACGATGCAACCGTACGAGCGATGATTTTGGAGCCGAATGTGGGGTAAATATCGAACTCGATCGAAAATGCATCTAGATTATCGATTTGGAATGAGATCAGTTTGTGTTCATCCTGAATTGGTAGTATTAGGTTACGAGGGATTAAGTCGGATGACTTTGACGAAATCGTTAAACGTGCGGCAGGGTACTTATTCTCATCGTAGAATCTGACCGGTTCGGGACCTTCATTCTCGAAGCTCACGACCACAAAGGTCTTCGTATCGAGGAAGTTATGACCGTAACGTCGAACTGGGATGATGGGTGGCGGAAGGGACAAATCAGGAATCCCGTCGACCTCCATGGAGTGGGACATGGGCGCTGGAGCGGTACTCTTGGGTACCTGAAACATCTGAGGAGATGTCGATTTAATTTGCGGTGGGGGCTGGTGTGATACAGCTGGCGATGACTGGTTCCCGGACAATGCTAGCAGCTTCATGCATTCCATATGTCCTTCCCAAGTGGCATAATACATCGCTGAAAGGCATTTTTCGTCAAGTACGTTCACATCTACTCCACTTTCTAATAGGAATTGGAGGCACCTTACGTGTCCTTCGCTGGCAGCGTGGAAAAGCGGTGTCCATTGATATAGTTTGTCGGGTTGATCAAGACTTGCTCCATAATCTCTAAGCATTAGCAACAATTGCGGATCGTTTCCAGATCTAGCAACCAAATGTTGTGGGTAGAGTCCTTCTGCATCGGGTAATATCGATGGTTGCTTTTGTAATATAAGCTCAACTATCTCGACTGCTCCATACTGACAGGCTAGGCTTAGAGGAATATGGTCAGAATCACCCTGTGGATCGATTCGGATCGGGTATGACAAAAGTTTCTGAACGCATGGTAGCCTTGAATGTACAATCGCATGGATTAATGGAGTGAAGTTGTCCTGGTCTTTGAAATTTATGGTTTCTGGGTTGGCCAGGAGTAAAGAGTCAATCATTTCAACATGTCCATGCATGCAGGCGTAGTGAAGTGGTATTCTTCCATACACATCAACTAGTGTACCATCCACTTTCCCTGAGAGACCTACATTTAGGAGAAGTTCTCTTCCGGAGATTGCCGCTCTGTGAAGTATATTTCTCTCATTGATTTCGTCCACCTGGGTGAGGTTCACGAGCTTTGTGTCTAATAGTAGCTTCAATGAAGGATCGGGTGCTTCTTTCGCGGTGCTCAGGAAAGCTCTCGTGATTCGATCGCAAGCATCGGGAAGATTTGTGGTTCGTTGGATCCAGTCTTGTAGTACGGGTATGTTTCCCGAGTTGACGGCCTCGAGAAACTGCGATTCGAGTTCGGTATCCTCGTTGATAAGTTGGGAATCAGACACTGGTTGGTCTATCGATCGCGATGAGAACGACATTTTTTCTCCTTCAGCCCATGCTGCGAAATCCAACAGGTTCGTTGTGGCTTGATCAGAGAGATCACTGATAACATCGCGATTGAAGATGGGTTGCACGTCCACTGCACGGGATAGATATAGCTCCTTCGTACGAGACTGTATAGGGATATTAGAATGACGGAGGATGGTAGAATTGGGTTTATCAGACCTTTGACGTTTTATCCCACTATGAGAGATTAGCATAACAATTTCTTTCACGCTCAGGGGCTCAAATGTACCTTTTTTAAAATCTTCGAGAATGCTGTTGCATTTATCTCCACAAATTGCTCGATTTGAAGTCAGCAGAATCCTAAGTTCATGTGCACGGATAATACCTGGAGCTTATTCAGGTCACTACTGAACTGGCGGAAACCCTCTTCGAGAGCGATGTATTTGGAGGATAGTTTCGACGCTGAAGACGTTCGGGCTTGCATAGAGCGTTTCTTGTCCAATAAGGTGGTCAATCTCAACTTGAGCTAAATACCTATTTAGTGCTGTTTGGGATTCTGATGGTATAAATGCTCACCTCCGCTTCTTTCTGGAGATAGAAAGTGTTCACTTTCTCTAGCTCCCGCTCCTATTTTGTGAATCAGCCATATTTTCGTTCACATACTAGGTCCGGTTTTAGATCGTAAAAGGAATGCTGCTCTATGTATGATATATAGTGTCCCTTCATGTAGAGCATTCTCGAAGTAGATGGCGTAGAGAGTTGTCTGCACTGCTTCCAGATTGTGATAGCTTGAATGCTGTAACTCACCAAACGAAAGAAGAAAGTAGCCTTATTCGCCTGCAACGAGGCCTGGGGATCCAGAGTTTGACTCGCACTCGCACCGCCGGCGTCATTTTGAGGAAGCAATACAGGAGTTGCGCTGAGCTTCTTGATGAGCTATTCAACTAGTTAGCAAAACAACAAACGACCTCAACATATCAATCCAACCTTTTTCAGGGCCTTATAGTCAACAAAGCTCGCCGCATACTCGGGAATGTCGAGTTGCCGTTTCTGAATATGCTTGCCGAACTTCCTGGACAGCGGGATCTCATCAGCAACCTGCTGCGCGGGCAACTGATCTACAGACTGCGACTCTCTACGGTCCGTCTCAGATGGCAAAGCTCGAGCATCCATAGGCGTGGGACGTACATTGTAGAAAGGGGTACTAGAGGAACAGAGTGAAATTGCTCCCTGAGAATGAGACGGTAGGCCTCGAAGGCCGTGAGCCAGCGGTGTGGCAGAAAGGGATCAAACGAAAAGGCGGCAAGGCAAAGCAAAGAACTGAAAGGGGAAAAAGTAAAGCAGGAGGTGTCGGGTCGACCAGTGGAATAAGACAGTTCTCCACGCAGTGCGTCAGTTGGATGAGGTCGGATGAGTAGTTCTAGGTACTGTAAGGTATGTCACTATGTATTGACAGTTTATGGTCAGAGGCAAGAGGTACCGTGATGCAGCTGTGTGCACCTGCAGGCGACACTTCTGGAAAATCGGCTCCTCATTCTACAGAAGGAAGACAGGTAAGGTATGATGGAACTTATGGAAGTTCTGTACATCCAATGTACCTATCGATAAGACTCTTTCGAGTTCACAAATGAGGGGCTGTACTTGTTACCTACCGTAGGCTAGGCTTTGCAGATTGCGGCTTCATGGACAGCAGGTTCTACTATCTCATCAAAGTGACTGACTCCTGCAGGTATGGATGAAGGTACCTTACTGTAGATGCATTATGCCCCTTGTTTGCTTGTTGGTGTTTTGTTGCGCAACCAATGATAACCCTATGTTTTGGAACGTGGGGTGTCTTCAGGTAGGATATTAGAACTACTCGAGTTGGGATAAACTGCCATCTTCATGTCCGGCTTCACAGACCACATAGCTTGCGGCGTTCGGAATATTATACGGTAGATTGTAAAAGGTATTGTATCTCATATGACAAGCTCAAAATGCACTTTGACATTCTTTAATGACACTTTTTTCTCCTGTTACGTTTGTACGCTTGCTCTCTTTAAGAGCTTCTTTCTATACTCTCTACTCTTCCGGTATGAATCTCCAACAAGCACACATTAAAACAGCAAGCTATAGACGCTCTCCTGCAATGCCATCAATAATGCTTTCCTGTTCACATGAAGTAGAGAAATTTTCTGCCCAACTCCGGCCACATAGAGAACCATTCGCCAATGCACCCTGCCTGTTAGATACAAAATAGCCGGGGAATCGTCCATTCTGCGAATTAGTCAAACTGATAGCTCGAGAGCCTCAACTATTACCGTTAACCAATCATACTTACCTGATGACTTTCGTCGGTGTAGTACTGTTTGCCGAGATTGGAGTTAGTCATTGTCGTCTCAAGAATTTACGTTATCGTCACTTATTACGAAACCTCCATCGTGGCCAGACTCATAGCTCATCGTCATCAAGTTCCGACGGCTTTAGTAGACCGCCCACTTTCATGGCCCGTTGCCTTTCTGCTTCTTTCGCCTGGGTAGCGGCTTGCTCGCGGTCTTCTGCGAAGAGCTCCGCATTGTCGCTGTCACCCGAGAACTCCTTTAGAGAAATTAAGAAATCTCGCAGAATGAGTTTGAATTTGTTGCCATCTCCGTGGTACTCGAACAAACTTTCGATGAAATTGTTGATTTGATTCCTGTTCAAACGGTTAGTCATTGTGCACACATCATCATCATCATCATCATCAACCACCTTGTACTTACCCCTGGAGATTGGGAAATGCGTTTGCCAGGAGACTGCCAACAAAATTCTTCAGGTAATCTCGGTTTGAAGTCCCCATCGGAGCCTGATCAGGACTGTATACTGGTGCCGTGAGCTTGCCTGATTCCACTAGAGCGAACATGTTTGTCAAAAGTAATGACTGGTGCTTAAAACCAGCCTTGTGGTCACTATCAGTGAGAACGAAGAATACGTCCTGGAGGATAGTCGTAAAGAAGTTCTGGAAGAATGCATTGCAGGTCGCCGGATCCGTCTCAGCCATGTTGCTCATCAATTCAATGCACATGTTCAGACCAGCACTTTCAACCTCTCGGTTATCGTGTTTGCTTGCCCACATGCAAGAGTCGATGACGAACTTGAAGTTACGGCTATCAAGTCGAAGAAGAGCCGGGAAACATCTAAGATTGATTGTTCTTAGGAGCTTGAAGAATTCAACCCGATGTTCCGGATATTCGGAGAAATCTTTGTTGATCATGTCCAACGTGCATTCGAACACATTCTCCATGATTACGGGTATCTGGTCTTCCATCATGCCCTATAAAAGTTAGTGTCTGAGTGATAAATTGCAGTAGAGCAGAGCACCATGTGTTTGCTAAGATTAGGTCTCCAACGTACATGTAGCTTGTTAATGATGGTAGTCATAACATTAAGAACCTCTGCTTCACGAGCATCGGGTACATTGCGCTTGTAATCGAGAAGGACAGTTTCGAGAAGCTGAGGAACAATTGCGGTATGGACCATTTCGAGATCGTCGGCTTTCTCGACGTAGATGTTGATCAGCTTCAATATTTCCTTCTTTATAGTGCGAAGACCGCGAACTCTTGGCATTTTCGTTGCAATGTTCCCTACTTCTATTAGCATGATGTTGTTCGAATCAGATTCCTGTCCACCAACCTTCGCGCTGCACAGCTTGGTCAATCAGGCCGCTGCTAGCACGATACATGGTCAACATATCCACGTATATACGCCCAATCTGTGGATAAAAATAGTTTCCAATAGAGCTACAAGCTGCCACATTAGTTTTCATAATATTTCCAATGACCTTGATAGTATCTGAATCTTCAAGGATGGTGGGATTCTGATTTGCCGATTGGATGATTTGATCCCACTAGGACATATTAGTCAATAAATACACCATCAGATTGGTAGATGACTTACAGCTTGATTTGGCAATGACATGAGTTCATGAATTAACCTCTCCTGTATGCCTTTCTGTCCCTGTGCACTGATCATATACCCGCATGCTTCGTAAAAGGTATGAACCTGCTGAGGCTGAAGGTCAACGGTAATTTTGCGCAGATTGCGGACGATCTCATCAATGAATGGCTCGCTCTCTCCTGGTTGTAACGCAACGAAATGTCGTTTGCACTTGTTGGCAATCTTGATGAATGTATCGCATGCCATATCCTGCACTCCTGCGACAGAATGAGCAAAACCCACTGAACTGTATTGCGTGATAACTTACCTTCGTGGGTTTCGTGCATGAATTCGAAAAGTTTATTAACGACCGTCTTTAAGAACTTCCAATGGGCCTTCAAGAACCGGGGATATTGACCAACAATGTACATAATATTGCTGGCAACCACCGCCTTGTTGTCTTTTCCTCGCTTCATTTCTGTCAGGCCTAGAAGATCCTTGATGACTGTTACCAAAAATCTCTTTTCAGTGTCCTCGTTCATCGCGCCAGAGATTGAACCAATAGCCCAGCAGAGGGTATTGCAATTCGCCCAAGACCACTCCGAACCGTCAACTTGCCTTGCAAGCTTCTCGGACATGATCTGTTCCGTATCGTTGACGTCGAGATGAGTGAGGAACACTAAACACTCTCGAGTAGATTTGTAAAGCTGGATGGTATCGCTCTCCTTCACAAACTCGCGGACAATTTCGCCTTCATCATTCTCTACGATGAGAACTTCCTCCGGTCGAACCATCTTCTCGATCATCACCTGACGCAAGTTTGACAATACTTCTTGGTATTTGTGCTTCCGTAACGGGTAATTTGCGAGTACACTTGGATCCCGAGCGCCACCGTTCGCGAGACCACCAGATATCCCCATATTCAAGTTGAGAAGAGGATTTAGATCAGTGATGGGTAGTGACTGCATCTCATCAAACAGCTCGGACACTAGCTTCGTCCAATACTCTAAGCAGATCTTGAATACTTCACGATCATCAATCTGACTGATTCGAATTAAGTAGAAGTGGCCATGAGTAAGGAAATCACGATTCGGAAGATTTTCGATGACCTATAATACCCGTCAACACTTGATAAAGCTTGTCAAAGGTAAACACTTACGCCAAGATGCATGGAAAAGAAAGTACAGAGGAAGAGCGCAAGGTTTTGTACAAACTCTTGATCCCTGCTGTTACTGGAAGCATACGTGGTCTTCAGATCGAGTGAAAGGGGTATAATCTTTGAAATTGCTGTCAATGTTTCGGTGAACATCTGCACAAGCTTCTCGTGGTAAGCGGGTTCAACGTGTAAGCTTGCAATTTCCGTCAAACATTTTAGAGTGATATTGCGAAAATCAGGCACTTCTAGAAATCTACTTCGGAGGGTCTCAATCAAACTAACGCCTCCAGGAGGTGTCTCGAAGATGTAGCCAACAGGTATCCAATTGAGAAACTTCAGAAGCGTCTCCAGTGTTGCCTTGATTAGGCTGGCCTGGGTCGCCGTGGTCAAAACTTCGGAACATAGCTTATAGATCGAAGTGAATTCGTCACACATGCTCTTCTTAAGCTCCTTCGTCTTCGCGGATGTCATCTGATCCTGAGAGAAGTCGAATACCTCCTCTGACAATAATCTTAATATGGCCATGTTGTTCTCACAGATCGGAAGGCTGCTATGACATGACGAGATGATCTCATTTATGAAAGTTGGCCAGTGATGTGGCCACTCTTGTTTCAGTATAGAAACTAGGACTAGATTGAGTTTGTTCAGAAGGGCTCGGTGTGCTCGCAGGTTCTCTTCAGAGTTCGAGCTCTGGATGATGAAGTTTACTACGAAGTTGCGAATGCCTATTTCAAGTTAACTAAGCCCCAATGTATTTCATACCTCACATACCTTGACATTGGTCTCGAGGTAGTACCTTCCAGCGAGTGTTGATGACATGGTCCAGGACCTGCAGGCCGAGGTCTATGAATCGTTAGTATAATCCGATTTGATGCTTTTTGCAGCGTGTTGGTACACACATTTCGTCTCCTCAATCTGAGAGTCCTGTAGAATCTTGTCAACCATAAGCCAGGCATCTGGGTTCTCTTTGAACTATCGTCTACGTTAGTCGGGCGTCTGGTTGTTGCGATGCTATGAAAATAGGGCGGCTGGAAGTACCTGGTTTAGCGTTGCCTGAGCTTGCTTTTGCTGGAAGAGAAATGAAGTTAGTTACTGTCCTAGGGAAATGATCTTGCTCTCTCGATACTTACTGTATCACCTCTCGCTCCATAGAAAGCGCGGACTGTGGCGTCCAGCTCTTCGATTGTAAGAGACATCCTGGAGGGATGGACCTTCAAGTAAGCTTGTTCCCCAATCGAAAATAGTGAGCGGGCGCGTTCTAATAAAAATTATGCTTTATGCCGCGTAGTAAGAGAGATAGAAGTCCGAAGTTTGCAAGCGTTGAACTGAGAATTAATTTGATGGTGGTTAACAGAGCGCGAGGTGGATTAGGTTGATAGTGGGGCACGCGAAGGCTTGGTAAGGCAACTGAATGTAGACCTGAGTTAGGTGTCGATCGAAGAGCCGCACGCCCAAGATACAGGTAATCGCCGAGGGAGAAAACAAGTAGCGAACAGAAGTTCTTTACCGAACACAAGAGAAAGACGTGTGAGAAGCTTCGGTGGTGAAGAAACTGACGATACGGCTTGGTTTAGCCGTGTGACGCTTGAGTTTCCCGGCGGGTGGCTGGTAAACCGTTTTTTGCCTACCTGGAAGTAAAGCCAAGTGGAGGGTCTACGTGGTAAATATTGCCTTGATCCTTTCAGAGAGTTCCTTCGATTGATTAGGCAACACTGTGTTGTTTTACTACGATATGTCTATCATAAGATTGTTGTTAGACAAATCATTCCCGACGCAATCTGCACTGTGCCGGAACCTTTGGACGCCGCCCTTCCGAATTAGGTTTGCCGAAGCTTCCCGAAGATCTCACATCCTGATCGGGCCGCAGAGAAGACTGCAAGGCAGAGCATATCCCTTTCCTTGTCACGATGAGTAATTGCACTTTTATCATACTCCTTACAGATAATACACCATATCAACTGGGCTGTCTTCACTAGGTGGGATCCTAGCTAGTTACAGCACAGCAATAGAGCTCTCTATTTTAAGCGTATTTATAGTATGGCAAGAGACAATAAGAATACATTCTTGTTAGCATCATGTAACGAGAATATCACTACCTGACCACAATATTTCCAATAATATTGTAACAATTTTGAATTGGTTGAAGATGTATCAGGACCCATAACACTAGCGACTTATTTCCATGGTTGCATTATCAGTGTAGGGATAAGGGTCATGTACCACTCTCAATCCATTGGGGTCAAATATAACCGTCACTCTTGCTGAAAAGTACGAACGCTGTTTGTTTTCTTCAGCTCGATTTCAATATCATATCTACCCTCTTTCAAGGGTGGCTTATTGCGTATATTTTACCAATCTCTAACTATCTATAGCAAATCAGCATATTTTCCTCCCTTTAGTTATGGAGAAGAATAACGCCCATACTCCGATAGGGATAGCACAAGCTGGAAACCAATCCAATACTCAACTTGGTGAACCAAATGTCAGTTCTAGGACGTTATACACCAGAGATGAGTATCACCTCGCAACATTGGGCTACAGACAAGGTAGAATGTAAAATCCTTAATACAATGAGTTTGAATTGATCTTCCATCCTAGTTTTCTTTCGGAAGCTTGGCCTTTTCGAGAATTGGGCGGCAACCTTTGCTGTATGCATCCGTTCAATCCGTGATATTTCCATACTGATACCGCCAAGGGCATGAACTTTGTCTCTGGAATCCCCGTTCTTTTTGCATTTGCTATGTATACAGCAGGTCCTGCGGCTGCTTTCTCAAATTGGACCATGGTTGGTGGTCTTGCTTGCTTTGTCGCTTTCGCCATGGCCGAAATAGCAGCAGCTCTTCCAACAGCTGGTGGTATTTACTACTGGAGCTATCGTCTTGGAGGTCCTCGATGGGGCCCCTTTTTGAGTTGGATGACTGCAGTAGGTCTATCCACATTCGCCAACCGTCCGGTCCTGCAGACAGCAATCAAAAGCTTCTGATTCCTGAGCTAACGCGAGATGTAGTGGTGGAACTGGGCAGGATGGGTAACGTGAGTATGGATCCTCTCTGTTCATAAATCACGTAAAATAGTCTAATGTGCGTAGAATCGTTCCGGGAGTACAACAGGGAGCGACGAACTTCCTAATATCTGCGCTGGAGATCAAATATCCAAACGCGGACGTTCTAAAGAAGGGGTGGTTCGTCTGGATATTGACTTCTTTAGGAATGGTCCTTACTATGGTTCCTAATATACAGAGTCAACGTGCCATGTAAGCGATTGGGAATATAGAGATATCCATCTTGTCCTAATATTATGTATAGACAAATTTTCTTTCGGGTCGCAATATTCATATTCTTTGCGCTTCTAATGACCTTTTGGATATGCTTCCCAATCAAGGTAACCCCAAAATTCCCTAGAATATCGTAGTATGCCCTAAGAGAACCATTATTAGGCATCTGGCAGATTTCAAACAACAGCCAACGTCTTTGACCAAACATATAACGGAATAAATCTTGGCGAAGAGAAGCAGGCTTCGGACGCATATAGTTGGGTTATATCGGTATTATTTGTATGTTTATGTCTTATCTCTTCCCTTGACATATCTTCACTTGTCCAGATTGGCACTCGTCGGTTAGTCTAAGGTACGTTTGCTATACATCCAAATTATACCATTCGGGGGAATGATAGTTCTGCGGAGGCAAGAGATCTCATCGCTCGTACAGTTTTTAGTCGTTCGTACCGCTTGCAGTCGCTCTTACAACGCAGTCGTCCGTACAGCTTGCAGGCTCGTACAAAATGCAGTAGTTCCTACCTTACAATAAACTTGGGGGGATTTTGTAAGCGCCACCGTAGAGTAAACCAGGAGTGTGACGACAAGGAAGAGCGGCCTTCCAAATTACGTATATCGACAGTGACTGACAATTTTTTATCGATTGTAGGGTGCATGGTGTTTCTACGGGTTCGACGCTTCCGTTCATCTGGCCGAAGAGACTCAAGACGCTTCCGAAGTCGTGGCCAAAGGGATGTGGATGTCAACAGTCTCCGCATGGCTTCTCTCGGTACCAACTCTGATCATGATTCTCTTCTGTATGCAAGACTTCGAGGGTATAATTAACGGTACATACCCCTGCCCCTTCCCTTTCATAAAATATCACAGTCTCTTAACTGATCCTAGCTCATTACACCAACAACTGGGCGGAATATCTTATCCAGTTAGTTGGTGAGGACGGCGCCGTTGCCCTTCTCGTTATGCTCTGGATCGACTCTACCTGCGCCGCCGCAACTACTTTCATGTCTGCACAACGCGTTACGTACGCCATCAGCAGAGACAATGTACTACCGGGATCCAAGTACTTCAAAATCGTATCCCAAAAGAACCACATGCCGATAAATGCGGCGTTTCTAGTTTTCGGGATTTCGGTAATCATTTGTACGGCTGTTATTGGATCGACTGTAGCATTCTCTGCGATTACAGCCACAGCAACCATTGCGACTAACTTCAGCTATCTCTTTCCTATAGTTGCTCGCCACACAGTCGGAAAAAAGCGGTTTAAGCCGGCGAAATGGAATTTGGGACGGGCGAGTCCATATATTGCAGCCATTGCGTCGATGTGGATCTGTTTCCAGGTGGGCGTGCTCCTACTACCACAACTGTATCCTGTTACGGGGAAGACGCTGAATTACGCTCCTGTTATGATTGGAGGTGTCACGTTGATTAGCGTTGTAGGATGGTGGTTACCCTTTGAGAAGGGAGGAAGATACTGGTTCAAAGGACCACAGAGGACTATTTCGAAGGAAGAAGTAGAAAATGGTAGAATGATGGACGAGGATGAAGATTAAGACGACGGCGTACGGAAGGAAAGGAGCTTCATAAGGAAGTAGTCTCCTATTGTACAATGATAATACATATATTTTAATAAATCGAGTCAGCGTGTCTCCAACTCCTTGCAATGCCATTTGAATTACCAACCACATATTCTTGAACCTTGAAGAGTCAGGAATGTTATACAGTAGCAGGTTGAGCAGTTTCGACTACTGGAGGAACCGTTATTTCAGGCCATGGTTTCTTCAGAGCGTCCTGGATTTTCACGATGCAGCCCTTCGGGCCACTCACCGCTCCTACAATTTTGTTAGTACTTCCCATCCCTTGTGGTCCACAGATAATAGCCCACCGTTTACTACTACGAGTCCATTGGGCTCATCCACCTTCAGAACCTTCAGGTTCTGAATCGTAACTCGCTTGTTACCCATTCTACCAGCCATCTTCTTTCCCGGCAACACTCTGGATCCGCTACCCTGAGAAGCCCCCGCAGAACCCATTGCCCGATGTGTGAGTGAATTACCGTGTGAAGCAGGTTGACCACTAAAGCCCCATCGTTTCATGCCCTATCCCGAACATTGTCAGCATGACTTAATCCTTCCACCATATCCCACAATTAACCAGCACTTACACCTGCAAATCCCATCCCTCTACTATTTGATCTCGTATCCACGAACTGTCCTTCCTTAAACCATCCAGCTGTTATAGTCTCCCCAACTCCCAGCAGTCCCTCTTTTCCCTTCACCCTGAATTCTGCAACGAATCTCTTCGGGCTCACATTTGCCTCGGTAAAGTGACCTAGTAAAGGTCTCGTTACATTACTTGGATTCTTAGATCCAGCGCCCACCTGTACAGCAAAATAGCCATGCTTTTTCACAGTTTTATGCGCTACAACCTGTACTCTATCAAGCTGCAAGACCGTGCAAGGTACCCGTTTTGCTGTCACTGGGTCGTATAAAGCGGTCATTCCAACCTTAGTAGCGAGTGCACCTGTTCGAGGAGGAATGGTGAATTCTTTACGCTTCAATGCCGCTTCTGGTGTAGAAGAGAGAATGGGCAGGTCCTTTCCCGAGTTAAAGCGGTTGAAACGGGGAGGGTATATCGATTTAATGCCGCGCTTCGATTGTCTCGGTCCAATTGGACGCGGGAGGAGGAGTCGGGGAGTATGCGCGTCCCATGGCGAAGGTATTCGGGGCGGCATTGTTGATATCTTGGATGAAATGGAAATTTACCTCCCAGTTCGATAAGTTACAGCTTCGGGAGAGATGATCTCTTGAAACCGGGGTTTCGCCGTGCACAAAACGTGGGTGCCTCCATATGGCTAGCTCAAATATCCCGTGACTGGTTAATTTAGCTTCGACTCATTAGCTCAAGAGCTCCCGTCCTCTTACCTCACCTCTCCCGTCACCTCTCCCATCCAACCGACCTCCATACACCCCTAAAATCTCACGGCTTTCTCCTCTTTTCGAAACGTCTATATCACGTCCTGACTTCATATCATTATATAAACAATTTGTAAATAACCGTAAATTTAACTCTAATATGTTATTGCTGATCCAATCGCAACCTCCTCCGCAGGCCAGACGTTCATCTAATATTTACAAGGCCGGTAACAGATCCTTTGGGGTATTTCCGGCTGAAGTAATATTTGCTCTTCTTTGCTACGATTTCGAATACCGACGTATCCGCGATTTTACCAACCCTCCAGCTCTTTGGAAGCTTAAATTTTACCAAGCAATGTCATATAGTCGAACCTGGATACAACGATAGGCGTTGAGGTATCCCATAAGCTACTTCCTATATAAAAATCTGTCCTCCCTATACGGGTTTTGGTGGGGTACGTCTTACGATATCCTAGAATAGGAATTCAGGTTAGCGTTAATGCCCTACAAAAAAAGGGCTTATGCATCAATTCTATGGTTATTCCGGTGTTGTCGCTATATCTGTGTAATCTTGTATCCGGGTTCGACCGTACTTATAAATCTTCAAGAAGCTCAATTGATATTGTAGCTCCAGGAACGTATGCGGGGTTACAGGGGAGCTGTTTATGAGCAGCCCCTGGATCAACGTCCCCCTTGCTTCAGGAGGACGGCAAATGCATGAGAAGTACCTGAATGACATATGATTTTGCTAAGATTCATAGATCTGGTAACGTTCTAGAGTGGTGCCTGTCACCGTAAGTTAAATGTTTTAAATTATTCCGTGTTCTTTTATATGTTAGTAGGTCTCGCTCTTTTCTCTCTGTCGTCACGGTCAATTCAGAAGGACTCATCATGCCTGCTTTTTCAAGTCTCCGTCATATCTTTCGTTTCGCTCTTCTCTCTCTCATTGTCGTACCGTCAGCTGCGTCACAATGGGCAAACAATACGTATGATTATATCGTCGTCGGGTCAGGCCCTGGCGGAGGCCCCCTTGCGGCAAAAGTTGCGGAGAAAGGCTACTCAGTTCTTCTCATTGAAGCTGGGGACGATCAGGAGAATAACCTCAATGAACTTGTCGCGGCTTGGGGCGGCAATGCGTCCAATGACCCCAAAATGCGCTGGGACTTCTTTGTGAAGTATCACTCAGATCCTGCTATTAGCAATCAGTATGAACATATGACATGGCGAACTAGAGAGGGCAAGTTTTATGTCGGCCTCAATCCGCCCGCAGGTGCAGAACAATTGGGCGTTTACTATCCTCGCGCGGGTACTCTAGGTGGATGCGCTACACACAACGCCATTGCCTCAGCCCTGGGAAGCAACCGTAACTGGGACTATATTGCGGAAGTGACTGGTGATAATTCCTGGAGGTAAGACATATACACCAGAATCTTAAAATTTAGAGCATATGCTAATGTCACGCGCATAGCCATGAAAATATGACGAAGTACTTTATGCGCTTAGAGAATAACCACTACTTACCAAAGAATACCAGTGGACATGGCTTCAATGGATACCTCGATATCAGTTTACCTGATCCTGAACTGCTTGCCAATCAAACAGGTTTCCAGGATATGCTCAGGGCTGTGGCCAAGGTCACAGGGCAGAATCCCGATGATATTCACAACCTTGTCCGACGCGACATCAACAACGATGCTCCTGATCACGACCAACAGACCGGCATATTCAGCTTCCCAGGCCATATGACCCCAGATGGCAGACGTGTAACTTCTGCGAACCCTATTCGTACTATAGCCCGCGCTATGGACGGTAATGGTCAGAAAAAGTACAAGCTCTCTGTACAGCTCAACTCTCTTGCGACTAGAGTCCTCTTTAGTAATTCCACCACAGGAACCAGGCCCCGTGCTATTGGTGTAGAGTTCCTTGAGGGCCAGAGCATGTACGCTGCAGATCCTCGCTATTCTGCAAACAAGACAGGCACCCTTCGAAGTGCCTATGCTAGCAAAGAAGTTATCATCTCCGGTGGCACGTTCAACAGCCCTCAGATTCTCAAACTTAGCGGTGTCGGTCCAGCAGCCGAGCTTAAGAAATTCAACATTCCCGTCGTCGTCGATCTACCCGGTGTAGGCACTAACATGCAAGATAACTACGAAATTGGCCACATCGCTGTTGCCTCCTCCAACTTTGCCAGTGTTGCTCCACTTTGCACATACGGTGCTCCCGGAGACCCTTGTCTCGAGATGTGGCAGCACGAAGGAAAGGGACCCTATGCCTCAGGTCCCGCAGACTCTGTCATGTACAAGACTAGCAACGCCGCTTTCGATGAGCGCGATCTTTTCATGTGGACCACACCCGGTGCATTCCGAGGTTTCTGGCCCGCGGAGAACGTCAACGATCCACGTGATTTTGCTCTCCCACCGACAACATGGGACTTCTCCATGGCGAAGATCAACCCAACCTCCCGCGCCGGTACCGTCAATCTACGCTCCGCAAACCCACGTGATGTTCCCGATATCAATTTCCGCTTCTTCGAGGATGGTGGCGAGGCTGATCTCGCCGCCATGGAGGAGGGTTTGTTGTTCGCCCGGAAGGCCTTCGGCGCGGCTGGTGCTCCTTATGCTCCTTGGACTGAGGTTGCGCCATGCAATGGTACAACGGAATGTGATATTAAACATCATATCAGAACACAGGCATGGTCACATCACGCCACTAGCTCCTGCTCGATTGGCGGCGATGATGATCCCATGGCCGTGTTAGATTCAAGATTCAGGGTCCGTGGGACCATGGGCTTGAGAGTCGTCGACGCGAGTGCATTCCCAAGAATTCCCGGAGCGTTCCCGGTTCTGCCGACCTTCATCCTCAGCGAGAAGGCTACTGAGGCCGTGTTGGAGGATGCAGCGGCTTTGTAGTGAGTCGAATACTAGTAAGATGGGAAAGAAAGGGGTGAACTGTTGACGCTTGGTGGAGATAAATATACATAGCAAGAAGGTTAAGGATAAAAGCGGAAATGATCACTTGGACTTTTTTATAATAGGACTTAGAAGCATCTGTAGACGCTCCATCGACCTCGTTGTTAGGGATATAAAGGTACATATCAGAATAGTTGAGACTAAGGGTTTTTGTGAATTCACATTTTCTCGCGTTCATTGCCTCGTCAACTAGCCGGAAGCGGTAGATCATACCTAATGTCATTCAGATGGTATTCAAAAAGTTAATACAATGAACAGGATAGCTCTACTGCGTAGAGCAAAGATGGATTTCCTTATGAAACATAGTTATAGACCAAAAAAAAAAAGATTTTAAATAAAATATGAATCATAATTAGATACTTATGAGTAAACGCTCTACAGAGTGATGGGAGGTTGGAATGACTTCACAAGTGGCCGAAGGAGGTGAGGACGGGAAAGGATGCTTGGTCCGAGCTTCGGAACCTTCCCGTCTTCAACTATCACTTCATTTTTCTTTCCTCCTGACATGTCGAGACACCGCAGCAGGTATCTACATTTTATCTCAAGTGACTACTTTAGAAGACCATCTTACGAGTCGCTTTCAAAGCCGTGATTCCCGCATCATATGCAATACGTGCAAGCACTGCGTGGCTAACGGAGCCAAATAACCACCCCAAGCAGACAGTCATCTTTTAGTTCTACTCACCCAACAAACAGTAATCAGTATGCATATGCAGACGACAACTGGCGGGAGGACACTATTTTATTTCAGTGACTCGAGAGAATTTTTAATATGACGAATTACTATTGGGTGTCTACACCTCATTAACAATTACTGGATATGGTGAATATTACCCAGTTTGATAGTTTGCTTATTCCTGCTAAACGGGGGGTATGATCCTACTACAATACATACTTCACCGAAGGTTACTAGGATTCAAGGTTGAGTTGAAGAGGAGGCTGACAAGTTATCGCACCATATGAGCCAGGGAGCCAATTTTGCGACGATAATGTCGAACTGAAAGGCACACAGGCATACTGTTGTTGGAACTAATTACTTTCAGGGACGCTGTGTTGCTACCTTAGTTACTTGTCTGTTCACCTATAAAGGTAAGTATGCAGTCAATCTCTTTGAGTCCTGCACTTCAGGTCTCTGCTCTTCCAGTCGTTCCGGGAAATATTTAATCTCCAGAATGTTGTTCGATATACCCTTTCCCAAAGCTTTGACCACCCTGTTATATCTTCTCATCTTCTTACCTAGAATTTCTGGCATAGCTCTTCCATATTCTAGAGCTGGGAAGCCTGCAATCTCCCCTATCTACGAGTTCCCTAACGGCACCTGGGTCGAGAATATCGCCGTGCGTTCCAATGGAAATCTCCTCGTCAGCCTCATTAGCACACCGGAACTATGGGAAATCGATCCCTTCGGTCCCGATCGGCCCAAACTTCTACACGAGTTTCCCGAACGCCATGGACTTTTTGGGATCATCGAACTCTCACCAGACATATTTGCTGTCATCACCGGCGTATTCGACCTATCTGACGTTTCATATACCCCAGGGAGTTCCGCCGTGTGGAAAGTCGTTATCAAACACGGGAAGAAAGTTTCGGTAGAGAAAATCACGGATGTGCCGGAAGCCGGCTTACTTAACGGAATGACTTTAGTTTTGAAAAATCCGCCTACTGTTCTGATGTCCGACTCAGATCTAGGAAGCATCTGGCGTCTAAACACCGAAACGAAGGAATATGCTCAAGTATTGAGCGATGAAACCATGACATGGCCTCCGGATGTACCGTCTCCCATCGGTATCAATGGCGTCCGCAAGCTTAATGATTATGTTTACTATGTAAATTTTGTCAAAGGACTGTTTTGTCGCGTCAAAGTACGCAAAGACGGTACCGCAAAGGGCCCTTATGAGGTGATCACAGATGAACTCTCATTTCCGGATGATTTCGCTCTGATGCAGGATGGTACGGCGTACATTGCTGGGAATCCGAGTAACTCGGTCTTTCGAGTGACTCCTGGAGGAGAAGTTACTACTATAGCGGGAGGTGCCAATTCGACACTGTTCGCCAGTACAACATCAGCAGCTTTCGGTCGTACACGCAAAGATCGCGGGACTTTATATGCCGTCACCGGTGAGGGTAACGTTATCGGACTGGAGGTTAAGCGATTGTAGTACAGATATGAGTACCTTATCCCGCTTGTCGTGGATGTATATTGTACTGTAGACGAATTGTAGACTGTAGTTAGAATAGATCTACCGCGCAAACATGTACATAAGTACTTTACCTTGTACTTGTATCAACCTAAGTGCCATATATCCCCTGTGCCTGACAAAGTGGCGGCGCGGGGTGCTGCCCTGGCGATCGTATTGATAGACCAATCACACTTACCGGAAGTAGAGAAATTTATAGAACTGTAAGGACCCGAAATGGTGGCGTAGTTCTATTTGTCAAGTTAGCAAACAAGCCTCCCCAGACAATACACCGAAGAAGAGACGATAAAAGATATTTATACTTCTATTAGAATCAATAACTGATTCTCTTATTACTGTAGAAATAGTTCAAGGTGAGAGCGAGGTCGGCAAGAATGACTCCTTCCGTGATTTATCAGTGCAGACGTTCTGGACGTGGAAATGCTGACCATATACGGCCTCTGATTGGCCGGAAGATGAACCGATACGGCACCTCGGTGGGTCAAAGGCCTTCAAAAACTTCCACATGGCGAAAGCCGCATCCCGGATTACCTACTCACTCCCTTCAACAACAGTATCACCTCACCACCGGACTTCTTCCTCCCTTTAAACCAATTTTCCCAATTCTCATCTACATCTCTCTCATCTCAATTACAATCCTTTCTCAAGTAGGAATTCCATCTCTCGCGAGTCTGATCAGGAGCGCAACAACTGCCGATACACCTTATCTCCCACCCGTAAAATGGCCGCCGCAGCTCGGTCACTTACCCGCACCGCGCTGCGCTCCTCCGCCTCTCCCCTCAAAACCGCGGCGAGACCTCAATCCCGCTTCGTACTCCCCCGTCAGTCGTTCCGCCAGCAGGGCAACCGAGGTTATGCGGACAGCGCAGCTCCCAAGTCAGGAGGCCGCGGCGGTCTAGTCCTCGGTATTGGTCTCGCAGCTTTGGGAGGTGCTACCTACTACTACTACACAAAGAACCCTGAGGCCTTTGGCGTGGCTAGTGCCAGTAACCAGAATAATCCGTTCGTACCGAAGAAGGAGGATTATCAGAAGGTGTATGATGCGGTTGCGAAAGCGTTGGAGGAACACGATGAATATGATGATGGGAGTTATGGACCGGTCTTGTTGCGATTAGGCTGGCACGCTTCTGGGACGTGAGTAGTATCCCAATCTCCTGTTATCCCCATACCCATACTGATACGTTGACTTTGTAGCTACGACAAACAAACCAACACGGGCGGCTCCAACGGCGCAACCATGCGCTTCGCCCCCGAAGGCGACCACGGCGCCAACGCCGGCCTCAAAGCCGCCCGCGACTTCCTCGAACCCGTCAAGGCCCAGTTCCCCTGGATAACGTACTCGGACCTCTGGACGCTCGCCGCCGTCTGCGCCATCCAAGAGATGCAAGGCCCCAAGATCCCCTGGCGACCCGGCCGCACCGACCGCGACGTGAGCTACTGCACGCCCGACGGCCGCCTCCCAGACGGCAGCAAAGAGCACTCCCACCTCCGCGCCATCTTCGGCCGCATGGGCTTCAATGACCAAGAGATCGTCGCGCTCTCCGGCGCCCACGCCCTCGGCCGCTGCCACACCGACCGCTCCGGCTTCGACGGCCCTTGGACTTTCTCCCCCACCACCCTCACGAACGACTACTTCAAGCTCCTCCTCGACGAGAAGTGGCAGTGGCGCAAATGGGACGGACCCAAGCAGTTCCAGGACGTCAAGAGCAAGAGCCTCATGATGCTGCCGACGGATATGGCACTCATTAAGGATAAGAGCTTCAGGAAGACGGTGGAGAGATACGCGAGGGATAATGAGGCTTTTTTCAAAGACTTTTCGGACGTCGTTATGAGGCTCTTTGAGCTCGGCGTACCGTTTGCCAGTAGCGAGGGCGATAGAATCACGTTTAGGAGCTCGTTTGATGAGTAGGGTTGTGTCTGGCGGGGTTGGCGGTTTGAGGAGGAAAGGGGGAAGTGGAGGTGGTGCAGGTAAGAGGTTCAGCAAGAGAGAGATGAGAGGTAGGATGGGGTCTATGTGGTAATCATGTTCATCTTCCCATTCGTTGTTGCCTTAGACTTCCGGATATCCAGTAGATCGTGCCTTTTTCCCATTTCGTTTTCACATGTCTGCATTACAGATAAGTAGAGATTTTCCCGGCTTCAGTCGATTGTTCTTACTGAGAGTTTTGGCTTTTTTTGGTGTATATTAGCGTTAATAAGCATAAGGATCAAATTTGCAACAACTCACGTGGTCATTTCTACGAAAAGTCATCGGAAAGGAGATATGAGACGGTATAACTCGCTTTCCGAGAGTATGAATCCCCCACAACATCACCCATCAAAATACTTACTTCCCCCTCTACTCAACTTATACAACTCCGTCATTTCCACCCATACATATCCCACGCCTTTTCCCACATCTCAGGCTTCCACCCCTACCCTTCCCCCTCGATAGCCCTAATCATCCTCCTCTTACTCTCCTTCCTAGCCCGTTCCTCATCCCTAACCATCGCCTTGACACCTTCGTCCATACTGCCCGCCCACTCCGCAACCTCCCTTTCCAACCCCTCAACCTGCGCGCCAAACTCGCGCTCCAAATCCCTGAGCTCAGAAGCCAGCGCCACGGTCTCCGGCTCGGCCTGATAAAGCTCCCCCGTCTCGACTTCGCCGCCAGGGTTCAAAATCGACTTCGCAACCAGGGAGATCTGCGCACAGACGCCTTTGCGCTCCTCTTCTAGCTCCTTTAAGAGCTTGCCTTCAGCTGCGAGCTCGGTGGCCAGAGCTCCCATCTCGGCTTCCAGCGTCGTGGTCCGCGTTGTGTTTTTCGCTGGGTTGCGGACGAGGATGGGATACGTGTGAATAGGCTCGTAGAGGGTTCTGAGGCGGTCGTCGAGGCGCTTCTGCTGCGGTGTGAGTGAGGTGGGTTGGAGGGATGGGTGCGAGAGGAGGGAGTCGTGGATTTGGATTAGGGCGTCTTGGGTTTGTGTGCGTAAGGATATGAGGTAGGAGTGTGTGGCTTCTGGGTCGGGTTAGTGGGTTCCGTCATTCGATTGTTGAATGTGAGTTCCAGGCGGTTGGTGGAGAGAAATGGACTTCTTACCTTTGAAGTTACGTGATAGGACATGCTCTTTGCGCTGGGGTTTGGATATCTTGTTTGGAGAGACGATTGTGACGCGGGGTTTGGATGTGGAACTGCTGGTTCCGCTCGTGCTGGTGGGTGCTTGGATGCGTTTTGGTGGGTTGAGCTTGGTCTTGAGGGCGGCGGGGGGTTGGATGGGCTTCTTGAAGATTCCGGAGGTGGAGATTGGGATTTTCGATTTGGATTTCCGTTCTGCGGCAGCATTGGGGTTATTAGAAGCTTTGAGGGAGCGTTGTAGACTGGGTTTGCCCGGACGAGCTGTGACATTGGGACTGCTTTGGAGGTGTGGATACTTTGAAAGGTATTCGGCGGTTTGCTCTTGTAGTTTGGTTCTTTTGCGCTCCATGCTGTGATCGAAGAAGGTAGTTGGTAGGTTTATGTGCCACTAGGATTAACAAGGATCTGAGTTGTGAAGGTACTGGAAATAGGAAGAGAGAACTGGAAAGTTTTGTGACTTCCACTTAAGGAAGGGTCAACTGAGCTCAGTCCAACCTACGTGCCTTCTCTACCTGAAAATGACGAGAATAAGGTATACCGTATTTTAGCTTGAAAATTCATAGCTTGAATCAAATGCTGCCTGAATGTACCTGTATGAAAATGTGTAGACTTACTTTGAAATTCTGTCTCGTAAACCATACCTTAGTTGTAGAACAGTTGTTCCTACATGACGCGGTGGACTCCTCGATTGCTACTACCGAGTGGTGTACAGCAATTCATTTCCCAAGTTTTGCGCCTGGTCAGTCTTCAGTTCTCTTTGTGCCATCTACAGAACAGTACAATTTGATGAAGAGACAAATTCACAGTATGGAAGTGCGCGCGTGCATCAAGAGTACAGTGATCGTGAAGCGGGAGTCCAATTCGTTCAAGTATTTTGCACAGCCCAGTCACTTCATCCAGTCCATTTGTTACGTACGGTCTAGTCGTTTCGTAAGGTATAGTCTAGTTATTCTGGACAGCCCAGTCGGTTTATATAGATTGGGCCATTTGAACAGTCAATTCGTTTTGAAAAATCGAACCACTTTGTACTGTTCGGCTCTTTCCTACATGCGAAACCTCCGGCTCAATCTAGTCCTCTTTATATTTCGCACGTATGTATAATCAGGTACTTCTGTAACATCTGGTCATTTCTTTTTTACCGCCGGCCCTTTCGTACAGTCTGGCCATTTCATATAGTTCACTTCTTTCGTACGGAATAGTCCTTTCTCATATTATTAGTTCTATACGCCCCTGGATATTTGGTATAATCCATTCTTTTAGTGATTTTCGGGTTCTGTACTATCCAGTTGTCTTATCGTATCGTCAATTTTGATCAAGGAAATGAGACGATGACTTAGAGAGAACGCGTACATTGGACTCGGAGTACTACACTAGGCAACGTAAGAAGTTATGGTGAAGACATTGATTCGGAAACGAAAGTCAAGATTCTCCTCGCACATTTGTACTTCATCTGAAATCCTCTGTCATATTGACATGAGGTTTTTGTACTCCGGTCCATCACTTAAAGGGCAGAGTACCACTCTCAGTACCGTCTATCAATAAATTACCGCACCTACTAAAGTCTGCGTTCATACGTATAATGAATGAGAAAGCAGGAGTACTTCTTCTCCGTTACATTTCAGAGAAGAAGAATATCTGATCTTAAACCAGAAGAATGGTGGATGTGGTATGCGAGAGCTCTTACACGTCCCATTATGGTGATTAGCCTTGCAAGCATACGCATGAGCTAGTTCTATCGGAGATGGGATGAGAAGATATTAAATAGATAGATTGGATGACCCGGTGGCCAGGTTTCGGAGGCAAACACCATGGAGACTGCATTGGACATTGGACGTCACTTGCAACACAAGTGAGAGTTGATACAATACGGAGTAGATTTTATTCATACTCCAGAGGTAAATGCATCTCAAAGGAGATAGAAATGACATTTTTCCTGATGTGTCAGTCGGACTCCGGCCAGAATACGGAGAGAATCTCGGCGTGGAGAAAACTGGAGAACACATCTTCTCTCGTTGTTCGCTTCCAATTGTTCCCTGTTGTTGCAGCGAAGATCGGCGTCGAATGTCACAATCGCCTCTCTAGCGCCTAGAAACGCTTGTGGAGCACACAATTCTACTCGACCCTGACATTTTTTCACCGCCGTAGCTGCCCCTCAACAAAAAAAAAAAGGCATAAATCTCTGCTCTACCCACCTCTTCATCTATCTACATACCTCCTACCTCCTATCAATCTCTCACTACTTCAAATCATTCTGAACGAACGTTGTTCTACCCAGAACACTCTCCTATACCCCACTATCCCCCACCTTCCACACATTTTACTTATATTAGCTATCACATAGAAGATGGTGGCTTCATCAGTTCTAGGGTTCCCTCGCCAGGGAGTTCTCCGTGATCTGAAGAAGGCGACTGAAGCTTACTGGGCTGGAAAGATTTCCCAATCAGACCTTCTTGCTGAGGGAAAGAGACTGAGATTGGCACACTGGAAGATTATGAAAGATGCTGGTGTCGACATTATCCCTAGCAATGACTTTGCTTACTATGATCATGTCCTAGACCACATTCAGCTATTCAATGTAAGTCACATCATTTATCTTACTATACCAGTTCCTAACATGAATTTTTACAGGCTATTCCCGACAGATACTCCAAGCATGGGCTCGACACGATTGACCAATACTTCGCTATGGGTCGTGGACATCAAAAGGATGGCATTGATGTTCCTAGCTTGGAAATGGTGAAATGGTTTGACTCCAACTACCACTACGTCAAGCCCACTTTTCAGGACAACCAGACATTCAAGCTCGCCGACGACCCTAAGCCGGTTCGTCATTTCCTCGAGGCCAAGGAGGCTGGTATTACGACCCGTCCCGTCATCCTAGGTCCAGTCTCTTTCCTCCATCTCGGAAAGGCGGACCGTGGACAGTCCGTTCAGCCAATCGATTTGCTTGACAAGCTTCTTCCTGTCTATGTCGAGCTTCTCGAGGCCTTGAAGAAGGCTGGCGTTGAGGATGTTCAAATCGATGAGCCAATCCTCGTCTTCGATCTCCCTCCTAAGGTGAAGGAGGCCTTCAAACCCGCCTATGAGAAGCTTTCTGGCGATTTTCTCCCAAGGCTTCTGCTCGCCACTTACTTCGGTGATATCGTGCATAACTTGGACGTTCTTCCCTCCATTCAACACCTTTATGGTCTCCACATCGATCTCGTTCGAAACCCAGAACAACTTGAGAGCATCGTTAGCCAGCTTGGTCCCCAGCAAATTTTGTCGGCCGGCGTTGTTGACGGACGTAATATCTGGAAGACAAACTTCAAGAGGGCGATCGAGATTGTAGAGTCCACGATTCAAAAGGTCGGAAAGGAGAGGGTCATTGTAGCTACATCGAGTTCCTTGCTCCATGTTCCTCATACATTGGACAGCGAGAAGAAGCTCGATCCTGAGGTCAAGGACTGGTTTGCTTTCGCCGTCCAGAAGGTTTCTGAAGTCGTTGTCATCGCTAAGGCTGTTACGGAAGGCCCTGCTGCCGTTAGGGAAGAACTTGAGGCCAATGCTAAGTCTATGGCTGCGCGTGCTTCTTCCAAACGTACAAACAACCAATCTGTCAAGGATCGGCTAGCCAAGGTTAACGATGAGATGCACAACCGTCAATCACCTTTCCCAGAGCGACACTCACAACAGAAGGAGCACCTCAAACTCCCAACCTTCCCTACTACCACCATTGGCTCTTTCCCACAGACCTCTGAAATTCGTATTCAAAGGAACAAGTTTACCAAGGGTGAAATCACAGAGGAGGAGTACAACAAGTTCATCGAAAACGAGATTGATCAGGTTATCAAGATTCAAGATGAACTTGATCTCGATGTCTACGTTCATGGTGAGCCAGAACGAAACGACATGGTGCAATACTTTGGTGAAAGACTCGATGGCTATGTCTTCACCACCCATGCCTGGGTCCAAAGTTATGGCTCCCGCTGTGTCCGTCCACCAATCATTGTTGGTGATATCTCCCGTCCTGCTCCTATGACCGTCAAAGAGTCCAAGTACGCTGCTTCCAAGTCAAAGAAGCCAATGAAGGGTATGCTTACTGGCCCTATCACCTGCTTGCGCTGGTCATTCCCTCGTGATGACATTCACCAATCTGTCCAAGCTCAACAATTGGCTCTCGCACTGCGTGATGAGGTTGTTGATCTTGAATCAGCTGGTATCTATGTCATCCAGGTTGATGAGCCTGCTCTTCGTGAAGGTCTTCCTCTCCGCACTGGCCGCGAGCGTGAGAACTACTTATCTTGGGCTGTTGATGCCTTCAAGCTTGCTACTTCTGGTGTTAAGGATTCCACTCAAATCCACTCTCACTTCTGCTACTCCGAGTTCCAGGATTTCTTCCACGCCATTGCTGCACTTGATGCTGATGTTCTCAGTATTGAGAACAGCAAGAGTGACGCTAAGCTTCTGCAGGTCTTCGTTGATACTGCCTATCCTCGTCACATTGGCCCGGGTGTTTATGACATCCACTCTCCTCGTGTTCCCTCTGAGCAGGAGATGAAGGATCGTGTCGCTGAGATGCGCAGGTACCTCAGGCCCGATCAGCTCTGGATCAACCCCGATTGCGGTCTCAAAACCCGTCAATGGAAGGAGACCAAGGAGGCACTTACCAACATGGTTAATGCGGCCAAGTTTTACCGCGAAAAGACTGCTACTGCATAAATTCCCAATAAGTAAAGATATACAATGGACTTCAGGGCGTTCTGGTGTAATGAATTATTAACGACAGCTTTCATATATTTTCTAATAGTCTAACTCTTGTGCATAAGATGCGGGGGTGGGAAAAAATCTCAACGATTTAACGGCGTTCAACATGCTGTGACAGGGAATTTCAGGCGCATATTCAAAGATACCGTTTCTTTAGGAGTTACGAAAAGCAATTTGCAGCGTTCAACATGCATATATGCGCGTCCTGTCGCGCCGTCATTGGGTGGATAGAGAAAAACGATAACCCGCTTCAACCGGGCTCGAATGTGGTGTATGGAAGATATTGGGTGAAGCATAATAATGCTGAATGAGTCTAGGTATTAGAATAGATCCATATAATGGAATAATTCGGATGTCCAGGCTACAACTGTGCTTTCGTTGAAATTCGTTTTTTAACTGATAGCAACCCTCTTTGGGAAAAGCTTGCATGACTCGTTTACTGTAAAGTAACGTCATACCGTCACCTAGTTCTCATCCCATCATTCCCATCTTGTCAATTTCAATGATTATGGATTGACACAGGTATATCTCCACGAGAGAACAGCTTGCGATCAGATAGATTCTCGGAGATTATACAGGCCACAATGTCCGCCGACCTTTCCACCCGTATCTCTCACCTCCGCTCCCTTCTCCCTACCCTCGAGTCCGCGATCCAATCCTTCGTCTCAGAGACATCCAGGAGAGGAAAACCAGGCTTCCGGCTGCTCCAAACGATAAAACCTTCCCAGTCTGAGGAAGAGAAGCAATCTCTTCGAACCCTTTACATCCTCGACTCGAGCTTCAACCCTCCAAGCCTTGCTCACCGCGCCCTATGTCTCGATGCTCTTCGCAATAGCCCGTCACAAACCGGACTTAAGCGTCTACTACTTCTCTTCAGTACACACAATGCAGATAAGTCTGCAGATGCAAAAACTTTCATACACCGAGTTGCGACCATGATACTCTTCGCTGAGGATCTCTCGACGTCGTTACCTCCCCCTGAGGGGCAGATTTCGATCGATGTTGCGTTGACGAGTTCGCCGTATTATACAGATAAGACACGAGCTATTGAGTCGTTGCATACGGATGAATCGGAGGACCCGTATCCGTCGAAACCGACGCATGTTCATTTAGTCGGGTATGATACGTTTACCAGGGTGCTGGATCCTAAGTACTATTCCTCTTTCTCGCCTCCGCTGTCTGCGCTGAGGGGTTACTTCGGTGCTGGGCATCGCTTCCGTGTTGCTCTTAGGCCTGCTGATCAGGCGGATCCTAGTTCGAGTGAATGGGGTACCGAAGAAGACCAGAGAAAGAGGATAGAGGGACTAGCGGTTGATGAAGAGCTCGGAAGTAAGGGGTGGGATAAGACGTGGGGCCAAAAAATTGAGATAGCTGGTGACGGCAATGGAGATAAGTGGGTTAAAGCGGGAAAGGGAGTGAGTTCGACTAGAATACGGAACGCGGCCGGAGAGGGGAGATGGGATGAGGTGAAAGAGCTGTGTACGGAGGGAGCGGCAGCGTGGATCAAGGAGATGGGGGTTTACAGTACATCAGGGGAAAAGAGAGAGGGGAATCTATAGGGTGGATGGTATGTAATTGGTTGGCAGGACGCAAAGAACAGCTTGCCTCCCGCATCGAACACCTACTATGACCAGGGAAATACGATCTCATTTGTCATTAAACTGACCATCTGTGTGGCATAGTCTGCAGGTCTTAGGTATGCGTCTTCATAAGTGTGGTTTCGGTTTGGACTAGACCTTGGGTCAGGGATTTCGACACGACCCGGATAGTCATCCAGCTAATAAAGGGCAATGGTGCCTGTTAGCTCTGATGCGTCGAAAGTCCAATGTCTACGTCTTGGTCTCGAAACAGATCTCCTTTAGTGATGACGGATTCTTCCACACCTCAGCGCAGCCTCAGCGCTGGAAGCAACACGCCGTTTCTAGACAGGAAACCCGTCTCTACCTGCATTCGAAGGTAGATGAATTTCGTAGGGGCTTTACAGGGGCGAAATTTGACATTTGGCAATATGTTCCGCACCCCGCACTTGTCGCTGCAAGGTACCTCGTGACTTGTTCCAAGAGGACGATGATCAAAAAGAATACTAGGAAGAGACAGTCCGTGGGTATGGTTCTACAATTCCACCGAAACCACCACTACGAGCTCTATGCTCTCTCAGAATACCACAATAGAGTTCTTAAAGTAGACGCGGATTCATCGTTGATCACACTTCACTAAATAATATAATTTGCATAAGGTACTTCCATTGATTTTAATAGTATTATACCTATCAGAATGACATATCTGATTAAGGACTACCGCATTCGGCTAATTGATGTGGTGTTACGCGGTGAACACGAGAATGCGTGACTGCAGCTTAAATAGCCCCACCTATTGGTCACTTTGCCACAACACTGTATAGTGATGCAATGATGGGTAATACGATGCGTTTGCAATTTCTACTTCGCAATTGTCATAAAACTTTCAATTGTTCTACAACTCTTCGTCCCAAACCCTCTTTCTCCAAACAAGCACATACTCGAACTTTCAATCGAAGAATACAGAGAACAGTCAGCATGTCTGATAAGGCTCACTTCGAATCAGGTCGGTTCATTCTTTGTTTCGCGTGTCAATTGATAATTGTTAACGAGGAATTTAGGTCACAAAGTTGAGCCGCAGGAGCAAACGTTGCCGGGCTCTCAAAAGAAGCTCAACCCTCAACCCGTATCTGAACAGCTTCCTACCGACGATGAAGGCTACCAAACCTACAAGGCCGCTGGAAAGCTAGAAGGCAAGAAAGCCATCATTACTGGTGGTGATTCTGGTATTGGTCGAGCAGTTGCCATTCTATTCGCCATGGAAGGTGCGGACAGTTTAATAGTCTACCTTCCTCAAGAAGAGAAGGACGCACAAGAGACAAAGAAGAAGGTCGAGGAAAAGGGCGCGAAGTGTTACCTCCTCGCAACAGATTTGACCAGCAAAGACAATTGCAAAAAGGTGATCGACGCCGCGTTGGAGAAGTTTGGCGGGAAGATCGATATCTTGGTGAACAATGCGGCATACCAGATGGTGTGTCAGGATATCCGGGATTTGCCCGAGTATGTCTTGCTCCGTCTCTCCGGGGTCAAATCTGTCGGTATCCTAATAATTTCGCAGAGAGCAATGGATCCATACCTTCAACGTAAACATCCACCCCTACTTCTACCTCGCGAAGTACTCACTCCCACACATGTCCCGTGGAAGCACAATCATCAATAACGCCTCGATCAACGCATACATTGGGCGTCCCGATCTACTAGACTATACAGCGACCAAGGGAGCCATCGTCTCTTTTACGCGTGGTCTTAGCAACCAGTACGTCTCGAAAGGCATTCGTGTTAATGCCATCGCTCCTGGACCGGTTTGGACACCGTTGATTCCGGCCACAATGACGAAGGAGAATCAGGAACAGTTCACAAGCCCGATGGGTAGACCGAGTCAACCCAGCGAGATTGCCGCGTGCTTCGTCTTCCTAGCTGGTCCCGATAGCAGCAGTATCAGCGGACAGACACTTCACCCTAACGGTGGTGTTATTGTCAACGGTTAGGTTAGTGGGAGCGAGGAGGGGTTCTGAAGAGAGCGAGTGCGATTTGCGTCATCATAGCGGATGAGCCTTGATATGACAGATAGGTCTAGACGAGGTCTGTAGAAATAATACCTTACACGTACTCTAAAACTACTCTTAACCTGCTCTTTAAAACAGTGCTTGTGGTGGTCAGCAGATTGTTCCTCCGGATCCATCTTCCGAGATCCCACCATTATCAAAACCTGTCATCTACAGTAGGTATGATCATGACATCCCACTGCCCCTTCTAGGACAACTATAAGCGAATTAATCAAGTCTGATGGCGTAGTTTCCAACTAAATGTCGAGAATACAAATATCTTGGATGCGGATGACGTCGCGGAGAATTTCCCGCACGGATCACACCTAATGTGTCTCGGCAAGGCTAAGACGAGACGGGAAGCGAACCCTGAATGACGTCTGCCTCATTTACAGGGCAAACACACCATCAAGGAGCCACAACAGCTTTCTAACCAAGGTACCGTACACGCAACCTGCGATGATCGTCAATGGGGAACCCGCCTGACCCTGACAGTTTGGCGATAACCGGTTTTCCGGTCCGCGGGGCATGATGTAGGGCTTGGATTATTACCAGAGGAGGTTATAAAGAGAAGCTTGAAGACTGATGGTGAGAGCTAACTTGACTCTACCAATAATACACATGTACAATATACACGCTACAACAACCTAAACACGTATCGATAACCCTTCCCTGAACTTTTCACTTACCATTCTACTGTATCATACAAGTACCTGCTACCACAAACCACCTATCCAACCAGCAACAGAATCCTTAAAACGGGAAAAATGAGACACACCACAACCCGTACCCACCACGCGACCCCCGTCCGCACCACCGCAGCTCGCAAACCATCCCTCCTCTCCCGTCTCCGCGGCCGCCGGACCGCAACACGCCGCTCCACGCGCGTCACGCCCACGACGACCACGACGACGACAGTGACACAGACGACCAAAACCACTCGCGGACATGGTACGGGTGTGAATGGAGGGGCAAGACAGGGGCATAGGCGGAAAAGACACGCGAGTCTCGGGGATAAAGTCTCCGGATTGGTGTTGCGGGTTAAGGGGTCTTTGACGGGGAGGAGGGGTGTTAAGGTATGTGCGCTTTTTTCTTTTCTTGGGGGGCCGAGGGTTGATTTGACTGAGTGAGTGAGTAAGTGCTGATTTTGTTGTAGGCGGCCGGCACGCGTAGGATGCATGGGACTGATGGACGTGTTGGACGGGGGACGAGGAGGCGGTATTAGATTTCTCAAGACGGACTTCGCGGTGTCCCGGGTTTGTAAACCGTTTGCGAGGAAGATGACGGATTGCAAGTAGATTTGTGTGGAACTCGGGATTGAGAAACGGGGATGTCTTACCCTGGGCTGCGAGCTGTATTTCAATTCTGGTTTTATTTTGCCGGGGTTTGGTATATGATGTAACCGGCGCCAGGTATACTGAACTGTACGATACGCGAGAGTATGAAATACGGGCGGATAATAGGTGGAAGTGTACGGTTACGGATAGATGATACCCTTTTTCATAGTCAATATCGACATAAGATTACCACCTCACCTACCCATGATCAAATGAGCGTACATCGCATCTAGCCTAAATCCTATCGAGTTCAAACACAAACATAACAGACGCCATAATATAAAACCCATACCTTCCATACCAACGTAAAATCCTATAGCGACATCCTACTTACCCTGACCTTTGTCCATCTAACCACTACACATCAAACACTCCTCCTTGTTCTCAATACTACAAGCCAGCACCGCATCGGCATAGATATCCCCCTCCCGCTCCCCGCTGAGGGCCTCCTTATCCTCTTCCTGACTTGGAGTCTCGACTTCTCCATTCTTGATCCCATCCGCCGCAAGCACTTTAGGACTATCTCCCTCCTTAACATCCGCGGGGAAGGGAGTTTGTGCAATAGGGTCTTTTGTAGCAGTTCCATTGACACCATTGACCTTCTTAGCGACGGGAGGAGGGGTGGAAGAGGGCGTAGGCACGCCATTGGGTCCAGTACCATTCGTTCCGTTGGGCGTCTTGGACATATACATGGGTCTTGGCACGGCGGAGGGGGTAGACATGCCGCTGCTGTACCCGCCCTGCGTGCGTCTCTTTGCCGCTAGCGATCTGTCTCTCGCGACGTTTGTGTCGGCAACCTTGAGCGCTTCCTGATCGACTGTAAACTGGATGGGTGCCGAAGCGGCCATGGTTCTTAGATAGTACATTCCTGTTTTGAGACCGAGTTTCCAGCCTGCAAAATGCATAGATGTGATCTTACCCATGGTCGGCTCTTTCATATGGATGTTTAAGGATTGACTTTGATCGATGAATGCGCCTCTATCCGCCGCCATAGTAACGATAGTCCTCTGACTGATCTCCCAGACAGTCTTGTAGAGCGCCTTGATATCATCGGGAATATTGGGGATGTTTTGAATCGACCCACCATCGGCGATGATGCGGTTCTTCATGTTATCGGACCAAAGACCCATGTCTACGAGATCTTTGAGGAGCCAGGGGTTCACAACTTGGAACTCGCCTGCCAACACACGACGGGAGTAAATATTACTCGTGTACGGCTCGAAGCACTCGTTGAAGCCCATGATCTGGGACGTCGAGGCCGTCGGCATAGGTGCTACCAACAAACTGTTGTAGACACCGTGCTCTGCTATCTGGGCTTTCAAGGAATCCCAATCCCAGAGGTCGGTGGGTGTGACGTTCCACATGTCGTACTGAAGGATACCCTGTGAGACGGGGGAGCCATCGTACGATTGATATGTGCCCTTAACTTTCGCGAGCTCCATTGATGCGGTGAGAGCGGCGTGGTAAATAGTCTCGAAGATCTGGATGTTGAGGAGTTTGGCTTCAGGGGAATCAAAGGGGTAGCGGAGGGCGAGGAATGCATCTGCTAGACCCTGCACACCGACTGCGATGGGTCGGTGGCGGAAATTGCTCTTCTTTGCTTCTGGTACGGGATAATGGTTTACGTCGATGATTTTGTTGAGGTTCTTTACGACGACTTGTGTGACTTCGTGAAGTTTTTGGAAGTCGTACTGTGCATTGTGGATGTCCACATAAGTTGGTAATGCGATAGAGGCGAGATTGCAAACAGCAACTTCGTCTGGTGCGGTGTACTCGACGATTTCTGTACAAAGATTGGAGCTACGGATAGTACCAAGGTTCTTTTGGTTGCTCTTCCTGTTGCAAGCGTCTTTGTACAACATGAAAGGGTTTCCAGTTTCGGTTTGTGCCTCAAGGATAGCATACCACAGTTTCTGAGCTCTCACGGTCTCACGACCACGACCCTCACGCTCATACCTAAGATAAGGACTTAGCAACGGACATCCGTAGTAGATTTTACATGTTACTCACCTTTCATAGAGTTCTTCAAACTCATCACCATATACATCGGCCAAACCAGGGGCCTCGTTAGGGCAGAATAGAGTCCACTGACCATTTTGCTCAACACGCTTCATGAACAAATCTGGAATCCAAAGAGCATAGAACAGATCACGGGCCCGAACTTCTTCTTTACCGTGATTCTTCCTTAAATCTAGGAAAGGGAAGATATCCGCATGCCAGGGTTCAAGATAAACGGCAAAGGCACCAGGACGTTTATTACCACCCTGGTCGACGTAACGTGCGGTGTTATTGTACACCCTCAACATTGGTACAAGGCCGTTAGATGAGCCGTTCGTACCAGCAATATACGAGCCGGAAGCTCGAATCCGGTGAACATTGAAACCGATACCGCCTGCAGTCTTTGAGATCAAAGCGCAGGTCTTGAGAGTGTCGTAAATACCCTCTATGCTATCGTCCTTCATGTCGATGAGGAAACACGACGCTAACTGAGGTTGTGGTGTTCCTGCATTGAAAAGTGTTGGAGATGCATGAGTGAAATATTTGTTCGACATGAGGTTGTACGTCTCGATGGCGCCCTCGATATCCTCACCATGGATACCAACAGCAACACGCATGATCATGTGTTGGGGACGTTCGGCTACCTGGCCGTCTAGACGAAGAAGATATGATCGCTCTAGCGTCTTGAATCCGAAGTATTGGTAGTTGAAGTCGCGATCGTAAACAATGGCTGAGTTCAGCTCATCTGCATGCTTCATGACAATGTCGTAGGTCTCTTTCGAGATCATGGGTGCCGCCTTGTTGTTCTTGGGGTTGATATAATTGTACAAATCAGTAATTACAGCGGAGAATTGTTTCTTCGTCTGTTTGTGTAGGTTTGAGACGGCAATACGGGCTGCTAGGATAGCATAGTCGGGGTGGGTTACTGTCATGTATGCTGCAGTCTCAGCGGCCTTGAAATAGAGTTAGTATCAAAGATCGGACCACGATATGTCCAAGGAGATACAGGATTGAAGGTCAATGGGTTGAAACATACCAAGTTGTCGAGTTCGATAGTGGTCACCCCTTGGTATACTCCGGATATAACTTTCTGTGTGATTGCGGCAGCATCGACATGCTCAGGGTCAAGGCCGTAACATAATCTGGACACACGTGCTGTGATCTTGTCGAACTGTACCCGCTCTTTGCGGCCATCTAGGAATTATGTTAACTCTTGTGGAATAGATGATTTGTTGTCAAAGTGTTCTACGTTCACACGGGAAGAATCGTCGCGTTGCCGGAACCGTGGGATAGGGACCTCTATGCGTTGCGATTCAGATAACTAATTAAAAGTATACATACCACGTTTATAGACAAACATTCTCAATAGAGGCCTCTCAATGTAGACCTAAGAAGCTGAGTGCAGGACGGAAGGAAAGTGAAGACTGTTTCCTTTCAAGGTATGGAGAGTAGATAGTGTATAAGGTATGGTGAGTTCTCAGATAGATATGAGATTCAATTATGAGTTTTCTGCTGACCTGCAGTATCCTTGAAGTGGATGTTTATGCAGGTAAGACAGAGGGGTGGATAGAAGTTTATAAACTACCTTACAGACGCGCCTCGCGTGCGGCACGCTTGGCGTGTTTTCCACTTTAATTCCTAATCAGCCAAGCATCTCTGCTACACCACTTCCCAGCCTGTATTCACGCCTCTCAGTTGCACGGGCAAACAAACATATTAACTGCATGAACGCGCGATCACGGGCTTCCATTTATTCATCTACAAATCATCGCGAGGCCATCTTGAAACTCCCAAGGTTGTTCATTATCAGAGGCCTCTTCCGCTCGTTCTTGATGTAATATGTAATCCGTTTGGACTGCGGTATGTCAGACTACTCTAAAACTGGAAGGGATATCATCTCACTCCTCTTATGTCCGGAAGTATAGGCCAAAGCACTTGGGTTACATCCCGCCTATCTCATCTACAATCTCAGTACCGCGGTTAGCCATTCTTCTCAGTTAAACTCTTGCGACAAGAAGCATAGGGGTTGGGCAAAGAAGGTGACTATTGCTTCAATCTCTTAAACAATGTTTACTCCAAGGTTATCGGGTCCTATCATGAGATCATAAGAGCTCTATTCATTCCACTTAGGGGTGCTGTACTGCTGTACTGTTCAATTTCTACGTGAATCTGATTTCAGTGCAGTACATCTAGGTACTACGATATTCGCCAAAGTAGGTCGAGTACTGGGCAGGAAGATCCCTCACCATGCCGAGCGGTCGAAGTTATTAAGCTCTCTACGGGACCTTGTAACTGTTTTGGACATGTCAAGGGTCGATGGTGTGCGACATTGGACGAACTCTACAAGAATCGATCAACCAGAGAAAAGCTATTGCTGGGATCCGATTGTACATCTTATACTACGCCCAAGGTAATACCAACAGGTATCTTCGTGTATTTCGTCTGTCGATCCCTCACAGCTTTCCCTGCCGTAATATGAACAACGGGCACAAAAGCGATTGAGGTTCCTTCTTCCTATTTGCCGAGACTCTTTATCTGTCCCTCATGCTCAGCCATAACTGTACCTGACAGCTACACTAATATTGAAAACGGTGTAAGACACTGCCATAGAACTATCATAAGCTAAAGATATGGTTCAGCGTACGATAGTCTCCCAGTTCTAAATTACCCAACTTGCGCCGCCTTCCATTAACATCTATATCGAATAAGATTTCACCTTAGCTTGTTTCTCCAGTTAAGCATACCACAAAAGATAATAAGTGTTCATGAGGAAATATACTAACCAGTTACAATACGACCGAGAGATTATTGGCAGTAATAATGGCTATAATTCGAAGTAAACTTGAAATAAGGAAAGTGGTCCCGTACCCATAGTCCTCTCCTATTGTACTTTCATTTTATCTTGCTTGGTGTTTTTGAAACTAGATAAACATATTCCTCTGCTTTATCTTATCCACATAACAAATTCAAATTCAAATTCAAATTCAAATTAAAAAAAAAAGAAAAAAGAACAGATAAGGTAAAACAGTGTAAAAAGTTCCAAAATTAAAAACAGTTCCCCCCGCCGAAGCGGAGGTACATCTGCCCTCCTCCCCTTGGGGAGGCTCGAACTCGGGGCCTCGGGGTTATATATTTAAAGGATGGGACATACGTACGTTACTATTCGGTTATGGCCCCGAAGTGATGAATGTTCCTGCAGGTGGTGCTTGAAAGGCGGAAACGTGGACGCGGGATGCAACTCGTTAGCCCATATATCATATCAGTAATAATATAGGAGTAGGAAAGTGTTTTTGCTATTATACGTAAAGACAATACCTAGTAAGGAAAGTGGGTTTAGGGCTGAGGCTCTCTTACAGTTATACTTTTCTTACCTTACGACCTTTGGAGCATCAACGGTGCCTGAGCAACAATACATAGGTAGGAAAGTCCTATTAGTCATTGCAAAATCTTGATTTCTTTTATGCTTTTGTTTTGCATACAGTTTGATCTGTGCCTTCTTTTAGCCATTGTCGTTCTGATTCTCTCCTTCCGGATTTCTTTAGTCGTCGCTTCTCAGGGGTTAGAGAGCATATCCCATATTTGTGAAGGCAGTTGCAATGATACTCACTTGTCCCTCGACAATAAATACCTTCTTTCTCTCTCATAATCTCATCAAAACTTCATTTCACGTTCTCTTTCGCCTGATCATTCTCCATTCTCGATCTCCAGTTCCATCCAGTCAATACCATTCTACTCTCTTTACTATAGAACTTTTTATCAAACATGTACTTTCTGGCCTGCGAACCGTTCTCTTCTTATTCTGCTTCAGATCAACTGTCTTAGGTACTGACTTTCCTCATCACGCTGAAACCTATGCACCTAGATGTTATCTCTCGGCGATTGCGAAAATACGAAGCACGACTGGGATGATAGGCACGAGTCAAATAGTAACGGAACAGATTACCGCTCATCATCAGGAGTATCAGAAAGATTGCCCTTAATCGGACCTGAGGATCTTCTCTTGAAGTATCTATGGAATCATTACCATTCTTCGAACACTCGTGCAAGAATCTGAAGGGAGACCACTCCAACGAGGACAAAAAGTTCGCCTTCTACACGTTCCAGATGTTGGGCAACTTTCACGATACTCTTCCAATCACTCAAGACGCCATCGAGATTGCTGCAACATACATCTCCAGCCAAGCGCCAATATAATTTCCATGTTACCGCCGCCAACGAACGGCAAGAAAAGTCCTCACCAACTACAACACACGAGCGTAACCGAATCATAACTGACAACCAATCCCCTCATCGAAGTCACAAGTAATGCGTATGGCCCCTCATCCCCCTCAACCCTGGACCCTATACTAACACCCTCCCAGGAACTTGACTACAACCATACCGACTGCCTAAGCATCGAGTTTTCAAACCCCTTTCTCACCTTCCCAGGAGCGAGGAGCTAACCCAATACCAAAACGACGACCTCGCGAAGAGTCTACGAGCTATGTTATCGGTGTGAAACCCTCCTGTTTTGTTCGGTACGATGCATCGGGACTCTGATACCTTACCTTACCTTACTCTCACACACACACACTCTTTCATATCGATCTGCCCGCGATATATGACACCCCGACTAGCCCCGCCGCAATTATTCTCCACCTCGTCGGAGATCTATCCATTGGATAGGACGTGGTTCTAGGCCATCACCGAGTGCATACCTGTATCGAGGGACACTGTGTAGCGGGTCCTAGATTGTACCTTAAGGAACTGCTTACACACATCACACATCACACCTTACGCTCTCACTGTCGGGACTCGCTTCCATGAATTTGAGTAATTCAAAGCGAGGGGTACCGAGGAGTTTGGGCAGATACTGGTATGAGATGAGTAGGGAGATGAAGATGGGGGGTGCAGAGTGTGTTGATTGTGAGGGTTTGGGACGTGATAGCTGATACCTCAAAAGGAAAAAAAAGAACAATTGCACTCTGTACTCCTTTGATATTAGCGTGGAAGAATAGAAGAATCGATCGATGTTCAGATGGATCTGAGGACATACTGAGCTTGACATAACCATATGTATATCATCCACCTCATACTATCCCCACAACAAGCACACAGGAAACTCCCTTATCACCCAGCTCATCA